>CM060731.1:0-405492 GCA_030704615.1 Takakia lepidozioides
GCCTGGATCCCAAACGAGGGAGGACTTTGCAGAGTGACTGAAACTTACCTTTGTTCCAAATTCAAGCTCAAACCGGGCACAGTTTATTTGGAAGAAGAAAGGAAGGATGTTCCTGGACAGGTTGACGAGACCATTGTCGTGCTAGGTAACGACGGAGGTTGCGGAATCGAATGGCACGTTCCCCCGTCAGACACCATCCTGTACCGAGCTGTGGGAATGCCCATTCCCTTTCCAAATCAGTCGCTGCCCACACCATCCACAAAGGAGTCCGGAAACCGAGAGGCGGCCACTGCCAACAGAGAGGTATGCAACGATAATCATTCCCGACCTGGACCGTCAAGACCCTCCATAGCTTCTCGTGTGGACGTATTCGACATTTCCGACGAGGAAGATGATTGCATTGAGGTACCCATGTCCTCCACACGGTCGTTCAAATCCGGCATGGACGTCTCTGTAGGTGCTACGCATGTGCCCTCGAGCATAACTCCAACCCGGTCCATTGTGCAGCTCCTACGACAAACATCACCTCGATGGTTCTCGCTCCGAGCTGGCTGCTCTCGACTATGCCAAATTCCCAGTCAGAAAGGTAACTTTTCTGCCTCCCGAAGTCGATGGCAATGTCATCTTCGAGTTTCCACCTGTTTCTTCGTCAAAGAAAGCCTCCGGGATGTTAACAGACATGGATCGAAAGCATGACGGACACCCCTGGTGTGTGACGAAGACCAGTAGCACGAAAATTGCTGATGGTGTTCGTGTACGATATGTCCTCTGTGCGGGGAAGCTCAGGTGCCTCAATCCCACCTGCTTCCACTTTCTCTCCAAAGGAGGGCGGAGAAACGAGACGGATTGGACTGGCACAACGCATCATCCATTCATTGTCTCTAGCCAAGCTCCTGCGGGTTCTTTCAAGTGTGCACATTGCAAAGAACCACGACGTGCATGTCCATGTGCAGAGCCAAGCAATATACGTAATCCATTTGCTCCCGGACTTGACTAGAGCTTGCATACACGTTGGGGTCCACTGCCACCCCTTGGCGAGAGGCAACATGCGTGAGGCTGTGCAGGAAGCACACGACATCATAAAAGAGGAGGTGAAATTGAGCCCCGGAGCCAGACCAAAGCAGATTCAGCTGAAGGCAGCCCACAAAGATTGCTCTTGGCAAAATCATGTCTGAAGATGGTTCCGACCGAGAGCCCTTGACCGAAGACGAGATGCGTGACCTCTTGGAGTCCGTTTCGCACGTTTGTAGTCCGAATGTGCGGAATCACATCGTATCTTGCAAGCAGGAGTTCGGCAGGGGGTCGGACATGTACTCAATCCTGGAGGTGAAACGAATGACTGGATATGACTACATCCAAGGTAGCAGGTTTCCAGGGCAAGGCAGCGAATCCGATCGTTGTTACATTTTCAAAATGTCGACGTGTGGGCCTGGGAGTGGAGTCGACTTGGTCACTCGCATGACAACTGGAAACTTGTCGAATGCTTGGGTGATGTTTGATCACATCAAGCGAATTACAAACCATCAGTGGGTGACTATGGGTGCGCATGTCTATGACTATCACTCCAAGAGGCTCATGACGATTGCAATCTGCGAGATGAAAGGGGAGGACACACAGTCCGAGATGCATCTGTGGGAGGGCATAAACAAGCAGATGGCAAGGGCGGGATTGCCAGAGCCCAATTTCAGGGGATTCATGGCAGACAACGCTCAGGCCAACTGGGCAGCGGTGCGGCGTGTGTACGGTGAGGACCCCAATGTTCCAATGGAGGGGAAAGAGAGATCCTGTGGATTCCATTGGATGCAGAGTCTATCCCACTACACTACCAAATTTGTTAGCTCATTCCAGGCTGAACACCGTGTCCTTTGTACGGCGTGGAAGGATGCAACCACATTTGATGACGCGGAGGTTAAGTTTGCTATCATCGAGGCTTGGTGGAACACGTCAGGTGCAGTGGAGACAACCAATCTGGGAGCATTGCACAGCTGGTTGGGGTGGTGGCATTTTCGGTATCGACAGTTCAGACAGTACATGCGGGAGGTAGGCTGCTGTCAATTTCGTTCATTTGTCTTTCTGTTACGGACATTTCGATTGGTCCCTCACCATTGTTTGTGTCCTTCTAGGAGCGGTGCTTGGATTCCGACACGGACATGCCGAACACGAATATGGCAGAATCGGTCCACTCCTCCTGGCGAGCGTCTTTGCCGCACATCTGGTGGACGTAGTGACGGCCACAACAGAGGACATCGACAGAGCAATCATGCAGCAGCAAGCCACGTACTACAAGTTCCTGAGCGGCAAACAATGGGGCTTTGGGCGGACAGGGGAGGAATTGTTGGTACGAACAGCTTCGAGGTCCAAGAATCCAGTGAAATGGGCGACAGCATTGCGAGAGAAGATCAAAGGGACGCCTCTGCACCGCAGAGGTGAACACCTAGAGGGGGACGTCCGGACTCGCCCTGTCAGGCGGAGGATTGAAGAGGAACCCGGGTGCGAAGAGGATTCCTGGAGATCCGACAGGAACATTCGGACAGCACCTCGAGGTCCCGTCATGTTGCCGCACAATGTGTCTTCCAGCAATGGAAGCCCAAGAAATTCCAGATCGCCGTCGCCTTCAACCGGGGATTTCGTGCAAAAAATTCCCACCGCTCCTTGCCCCAGATTCCGCCCGCTGTTATGCAGTATGGCCAAGCCATTGTGGAGACGACTGTGTCTGCATCGCAGTGGAGAAATTGCTCGCACAAAGCCGTCGTTTCGAGGAAGGTGTTCCGCAATTCGTGTGGATACACGGCAACGTTGTTTAGAGATGATAAGGAGGAATCCAGATGGGGCTGTCCTGCTCCTACTTTTACAGGAAGATTTGTCCATGCAAAGTTTGCGGAGGCGACAACCACCCAGTTCTGGTTCTGCAGGCACGACATTATGACTTGCGTGTATGGAAAGCCCAAGTACGGCATACAAACAATGCCAGAGGCTCCCCCGGTGTGGCCGGTGGAACCAGGCTGCGATCTGAGTCAGGTTGAGGCCGACGCCTTTACCGCCGCAGGATTTCGGATGGTGCAGCGCACTGACGTCCCCAGAGAACCATTTCCGCTTCCACAGCCTCCACCACCGACCCCTGTGAGAGCAAGAACAATGGGACACGACAGCTCTAAGCATCCTACACACCGTTGGGGGAAACCGAAGAGGCGGCGACCTCCCTCAAAAGTGAACGAGACAAGGATGGGGAATGCACTTCGGATGAACTGTACAATCCAGAGCTCGACAGAAGTGCCCACCAGGATTCGGGCGTGTGTATCAGATGGCCACAGCGGGCTCAGCTGTTCGCAATGAGGTGTACACCATCACCATTTCAGAATTACCCACCTGCAATTGCACCGACTTCCAGATCATGGCGAACAAGGGGGCATCATACTGCCCTTGCAAGCATTTGTACTACGTGTACCTAAAGAGACTCCGTTGTAATTCCACAACTCATCACTTCATACATGCACCAGGGTTGAGCCCCCAGGAGGTTCACACTCTTCTGAATATGGTTCCAGGGGACCAGTGAGCTTGGCTTGCGGTCCCCATACAATGGTACGCCCATCCTTTTCGGATAGTAGAACTGTACTGCTGCCAGTACCTCAGACTCTGGCCACAGAAAGGTCCGACATATGTCTTGCCTACCAGTAACCTGTTTTGCTCGAACTAAGATATTACTATATCGTTCACTTGTTTCCACGTGCATGTATTTTTGTATGTTGGAGGGTTCATGTTTTTCTGCTTTCCGAAAACTTGCTTTCCTCATTTGACCTCCGACAAGGAAATGCGGCGCCGCATTTCCAAGTATCGTCGTAGGTACCCCCAGAGGCGGCCTTCGCCAACACCAAACCGCTCCGAAATTTCGCACGTGCGAACCCTAATGCGGCACCCTATTTCCCAGTTCAGTTGCAAACCTTTCCCGCCGAATACCCGAAGAAGACAGAATTGTGAAGTACTGCAGACTGTATTGGTGCAGACTCCATTGGTTCAATCGCGGCAAAAGGGTCAGCTTCATTCCAATGTTAAGGCATGTAAAACCGCGGAATACTCTATACAGGCCAGTATGCGACGTCCTTTTGCAGTGGTATACTGGATTTCCCGTTGCACGGTCACTTATTTCCATGAGCGGATCTAAAAAACCATGAGCGGACTTGTTACTGGCGACATATCTTCGCCGCATTACATGATCTGGAACGTCCAAAAACAGCAAGGTCAAATAAAAAAACTATTATTTTAATACTTGTTTAATCTGCCGCATTTCCAAATTTGGAGGAGTCCGCTCATGAAATCCGCGTATCTTAGACTTCGGCTCACCGCTCATGCGGCTCATGCGGCTCATGGCTCATGGCTCATGGTTTCTGCTCATGAAATAGTAAACCTCCTTGAAATGGATTGAAAACATAGCAGAAATGATGTGCTTGGAAGTACACCGTTTGTGCCCCATCCAAAGGCTCTTTTTGAGGTCTCTTCAGACAACAACTGAAAGCATGGAAGGTACTTGAAAGGGATTGCATACATAGCAGAAATGGTGTGCTTCGAAGCACACCGTTTTTGCCCCATCCAAAAAGCTCTTTTTGAGGTCTCCACAAACAGCAACAACAAGCATGGAGGGTACTTGAAAGAGATTGAATACATAGCAAAAATGGTGTGCTTCGAAGCACACCGTTTTTGCCCCATCCAAAAAGCTCTTTTTGAGGTCTCCACAAACAGCAACAACAAGCATGGAGGGTACTTGAAAGAGATTGAATACATAGCAAAAATGGTGTGCTTTGAAGCACACCGTTTTCGCCCCACCCAAAAGGCTCATTTTGAGGTCTCTTATAGAGGGCCCACTCCCGAAATGGGGTCCCAAATTCGGTGTTTTTCAATGGGCGCCGCACATTGTTTTTCAACCAGGAAGAGGAATTTTATTTTATTTTATTTTATTTTTCACTCCCCCCCAGTTGGTTGGTTGGACCCTAAAACAGTGTGCGGTGCCGCACACCCTTTCTACCCATCGAAAAAGACTGAATTCGGGACCCCTCCATGAACTTGTTGGGGTCCCGAATTCGGTGTTTTTCAGTGGGCTTCGGTGTTTTGGGGTCCTGAATTTGGTGTTTTTCAATGGGCAGAAAGAGTGTGCGGTGCCGCACACTGTTTTTTTTTTTTTTTTTGGTTGGTTGGTTGGTTGGTTGGTTGGACCCCAAACTAGTGTGCGGCGCCGCACACTGGTTTGGGGTCCCGAGTTCGGTGTTTTTCTAATGGACAGAAAGGGTGTGCGGCGCCGCACATTGTTTTTCCAACCAGCCAGGGGAATATATATACCCTGGTTGGTTGGACCCCAAACCAGTGTGCACTGGTTTGGGGTCCTGAATTTGGTGTTTTCTTTCTAATGGGCAGAAAGGGTGTACGGCGCCGCACACTGTTTTTCAACCAGCCAGGGGGAAAAAAAAAAAAAAAAAAAAAAAAAAAAACCTTTAGTCTATAATGTCTTGTAATTGCACTGGGCTCGGTGAGATATTGGCTTCGGTGTGGACGGAAGGCAGTGGGGTTCGAGTGCTATTTGAAGAAGGGTTGGGTATTATATTCTTCTATTTATGGACCATGGTGAAAGAAAGGCGCGCACTCATTCTTATCCACAATTTGTCGTCAAACATTCAGCCATTATCATTCATCCGCAAGATTTCATCCATATTCATCAATATTCTGAGCGTGTCATCCACAATGATTCTCTTTCATTCTCATTAATTCATCCATAACCATTCTTCTATATTCGGTCTCAACACAATTCATTCAGTAATATTCATTCGAGTAATATTCATTCGAACCCTTTGTTCTGCACTTCTTCTCATCGCCCAAATATAGTTCCCTATGTGCCAAATGCTCAAGTCCGCGGCTATAGGGCCCCTTCACGCTGTTCTGTCCGACTGTCCTAGCACCATGTCAGCCTACCCACACCACGTCGGCAGGCTCACGCCACGTCGGCGTGACCGTACGCTCACGCCACATCAGCTGGTGTGAGCCTAGGCTTACGCCACGTCAGCATTGTGTGAGCGTACGCTCACATGCTCATGAGCAACGTTCACGCCGTTGCGTCGTTGCAGAAAAAGACCATCTCTCTTCAGTATGCCTCCACGCTTGTGAATCTTGTGGCCCGCACACCTTTCCCCAGGGGCTCCGATGCGAGGCATGTCATCTCATCAGTTTTGCCAATGAGGGGCTTCGGTAGTGTGCCTTCAATCACGGTATGATCGGAAAGTAATACATTTTCTAGGATGAAATACCCCACGACCCCCACATATAATCATCCCATTAGTACACATAATACAACACCCTTATGTCTTTCCCTTTATGCAGCCTCTCCCTCATTATGGCATGAATGGTCAAAACTGAACGTCGCTAGTATTACTCACTCCTTCCAAAGCCACAATCAGATCTTGCATGAGTACTACTCTCTAAACCCTAAACTTTGTGGAATATACTTTACATGCATTGAGAAGATTAAAGAAAAAAAAATTCATGCAAGTGGGGATGGCGCTTATACCTTGCGTGGTACTTTTTTCCCTTGGACATCATCCCAATATCGGTCGTTGTTGCACTTTGGGCACTTGGTGAGATGCGAATCATCTCCGTAGTATAGGGTTTTATCACATGGACATGCATGAAAAATCTTATAGCCCATCCCCACAGAATCCAAGACTTCGCACGCCTCTTTCCGCGACCGTGGTTTCAAGTGTGGAGCAAGGATATCGTCCGCAATAGTTTGCATTATGGCAGACATCCCAACATTACTTATGCCAAATTGAATTGGAAGATTGAACAAAAGTAAGATTGTTGAAAGTCGACTCACTTTTGCCCCTTCGTACAAGGGAGTTCTCGCCTCCCTCTCCATGTCATTTGAGGGGGCCATTTCAGGATCATCAATTGGCCGGGTTTCCTCTCCATGGGATGCATCAGTGCCCACATGATGCATTAAAGAGATCCCCCATGGCTTGCACATCCTCCAGGTTAATTCCATCCTCACTATTGTTATCACTATCACTGTCACTGTCATCGTCATTGTCGTTCGGTACTTGATCAATGGTGGGGGCGGCTCCCACCTGATGTACTTGGGTTGTTTTTCGGATGGGGTGCCAAGAGAAAGGACCGGGAATGGAACAACAAAGTCCTGATATGAACAAATGAACATACGGACATATATTATAATGTGTCTTTGCAACAATACGGCTTATAAGCACTTAAATGACCCAAGGAAGAGGCGGATGCACGAACCAATGACATCGTTTTGCCCAAAAAGTTGAAGAAGGTAAAAATTGCCGATCATGGCGATTGAGCAAGCACATGAGTTCATACTGAAGAACAACCCATCCATACATGAGTGAGAGGGCAAGATACAATAACCTTGTTCAGACAACCAGCATGTAGCCCAGTGGTAATGGCACATACCACGTTGAATATGGTTGTGGGTTCAAACCACGGTCTGGTGTGTCATTAAGGTGTCCACCTTTCAGCTGGAAGGCACTAGCCCTTGTGGTGAAGTGACACCATAATTTACGTTCCCTTCGGGAGGTGTCATACTTTTTACTTTTTTTTTTTTTAACCTTGTTCAACAACGAAAGGAGGAGACGGTTGCATGGAGGTGGAACCATGCAAGGGAGACTAGACGCGCTCCACGAGCAAGGGGCCGACGTGAGAATGTTGAGGCTATCATGGTCGGGGATCTACATGGGACGAGGCAAATGCGGAGGAGGAAGAGACTGGTCATGATGATGCTGATATTGACCGAGGTTGGGTAGAGGGGGTACAAGAGGATGATGACACCCCGGAGAATGCATCCTGGACCCTATATGTCACGCACCTCACTTTGGTAAACTCCCCATCAAGTCATAGTTACCCGCTTTGATGCACGCCTAACTCCATTGGCCACCGGGCCAACTCGGAGCTTTGGCTGCTCACCAGGACATAACGGTCCCCCTCACACTCCCACTTGACCCTCAACCTGTTGGGCTCAGTGGAAATTCCCTTTGGTAGAAGGCAGTCCGGAATAGCTCCCCACACCTTGGTCGTTTTCCGTCTCGCACGCTTACTCACTAGCTTTTGGTCACCAACGGGCTTGCACCGTTCTCAGGGTTACTACTCCCTATATATACTTCTGTAGGTGTCCGCGGGTTCCACAACTAGCCAAGTCCAAAGCTAATGCACCACCACCTAGACCCTTGACTCCCTGTGATGTGTCGCGGTGAGTCTTGGCCCACCCACCACGGCCCCAATGGACCGTGGTGAGTCCCAAGAGACTCCCACAACTCCCACCACAAGGCCTCAGCCCCATGGTGAGTCCTATGCCATCCCCACTACGACTCCCTAAGCTACCACCACCCCTCATGGAGCCCCCACCAATGCAACCCGGTTTGCGGGGCTCCACCTAGTGAGCGCCTCCGCCTCCTTGAGTGCCTTTGGCACTCAAGGGTGCTTCAACCCCTTTCCTATTTGTTGCCGCTGCCCCACCACAGGGGCAGCCCCTCTTGTGTCCCGACCCCGCCCGCGGTTATAGGTCCGTGCCTATGAGAATGACGCGGCGTGAACTACGCTGGCGAGAACCAACGTGGCAGGAACTGTTGACGTGCGTGAGCTTGGCTGCGCTCACACACTCACGTGGAGGCATTCCCCCTTTTCTGAAAGACGACCCACGACGTGTCCGCTCGGCTTCTTTACGGATGGGATCAACCCATTCTCTATCCAGTCATGTAGTCATTCCACTTGGCCGGTGACCATGGTGAATTACAACCTGTTCCCTTCGTATCTTTCAATAAGAAAGACATATTCTGTTGGCTGCCATTGTACCAGGTGAGTGTTCCAATTTCATGCTTATTATTCCCTTGGATTTTACATTAATCTTCTGACCTCTAGGCCCTGGCGCAATTCCGATGGAAGATTGATGAGTGATCAACGTAATCATGGAGTAAGATGTGTCATTCATTATGAAGTATAATTAGCATGGTGGAGTATTGAAACAATGATGTGAAATTCAAGAATGATGTGAAAACCCAATTTTAAGTAAATCTAGATTTAGGTTTGGTCCAGAAATAACGAGAAATATCTGAATAGTATTTTTTAAATCATTTAAATGAATTAATATATATCACTTTAAATATAAATGTACAAATATAAATAATTGTTTGTCTATTAATATATAATATGAGCAATGAAGAAACATTATGTATAAACTTCGGGAGAAAAAGCAGTTTATATTTGGCTCATAAAGCAACTTCCACTGTTCACTCGACGTTTAGTAAAGAGTTGAATGAGATAAAATGGATGATATATTGAACCACGCCATGTTTTGAGGTTGAACCAGAATATTCTGCTTCCTGGGTGTCGGGTGATAACTCGTGCCCCGCGGCCTGATGGATGATTGGAGCGCCTTATTGCCTTAGTCATATTCGTAATTGCGACTGAGCTTGTGAAGGTCGTTACTACGTAACGTACAAGGCAAATCAATCAAATATGTGAACCAAACATGGCACAATGACACAATACCATGACATGAAAAGAAAGAGAATGATCACTCCAAAACATGCTTATCAAATGCTGGCTCATTTTCCACAAAATACTGAAGGAACAAGGTGCAAAAGACAAACCCAAATGTGCCCATGACACGGGTCGTAACATGGCTCTTCCCTGAGCCCAGAAGCTTCGCCAGCCCAAAATCCGACACCTTAGCATTCCATTGAGAATCCACCAGGATGTTGCTCGATTTGACATCACGATGCACCACCTTTTGGCTCCAGTGCCTGTGCAAATATGCTAACCTGCAGCATGGCTTTCTTGAAGTCAGATCTCTCTCTTTTCCCCTCCCAATACCTATTCACCCTTTGATCGAAGAAGGCATCTCTCTTAACGCCTGAGTCACCCCAATTCGACAATGTCAAAGGATCACCAATTCGATCAATGTCAAAGGATTGCATGGGATCCAGGAAGCTACCTTTAATCAACATGGACTTACGCGAGTATTGAACATGAGACTTGCAGAAGAGGGGGGACAGTGGTCAAGCGGAAAGCCAGGATACAAGCCTAAATTTGGGGAGGCTGCATGGTGTTGGTCATATACTATCATGACATCTCTGGCTCAACTGGGATAAACAATATGCATGCAGGTAGACTCTTCTCACCCCTTTGCAGTTCCCATGACAATCCTCATACGGGCCTCCCATGAGAGTGTAGTTGACTGTGACAAAGGTCCGTGCAGCCACTGCTCCAAATTGCCATTGTCCACATACTCATAGACTAGCATCATGTGCCACATGAAATGGACTTGGCTGTTAGAAGTGACAGTATCACATTCTTTGAAATTACAACACTACTCGATTGATCAAGAGAACCTTATTGTCCTCCCTGGTGTATGCATGTCATGTAGATAACAAACACACCCTACCCAACATCCCAACAATGTCTGTTGTATTGGAGGATTCTTCAGGGCAGGAGTGGTAGAGGATTTTGATGAGGGGAAAAAATCCACCATGCACAAAGTGCGTCGGACGTATCATGAGGAGAGTCGTATTTGGAAGGAAAAAAAAAAAAAAAAAACAGATGGTGTACCACTCAAAACACTATATGCAGCAAAAACCCCCCCTGCCACAGAAACCGACCCTTACCCTTAAACCGCCTCATATGGCCCATGCTGAGCCTGATAGCAGCCCATACATAGCATCAGTCCCCCCATCTGATATACCAGCCCCTCCCACCGACTCCTCCCCGAATATTGCAAAAACCACTCACCCCCCCCCCAAAACTCAGACAACACCAATGCTTATATCATCGAAGCTATATTAGGGGTAAAAACCCAAACGTCAATCAACGCCTTTGGCGCCACCTGCTTAGATACATATTACCATTGCAAATGGGCCGGGTATTCCCTAGAAGACAACACATGGCGAATAGAGGATGACCTATTCGGCCCCCATGATGATTGTGACCCAGACCATAACCTGGCTCTTCTCACCACCTTCCACAAACACACCAACACCGACTACCTAGCACATATTCATCATCAACACACCACCCCCACTCAACCCACAGACACCCGGTACGTCCACCAACCGATCTTTGCCCCCAACGTGCATATCTGCATAACGGAATGCAATCCAGACAAAGATGTCAAGCATAACCAACCACTTATACACATAGGCCCCCACCTTTTTCAATATTTACGCTCCCCATGGTCGCTTCATGGGGATCATTCCCAATAACCGACTCGCATGGCTTTGGGAAAAATACTCTGCTACAAACACACACTTACACTCCTTACAACCTCCAAAACAAGACTTTGCCACCGAAATATGCTGGGTTGTTGACCGATACCTCAAAGACACACCGCCCAAGAAACCGCGCTCCCTCGCCAAACTCGAAACGGCATGCGCACATCACACAATACCACAAGATATTCTTACCTTACTTATCAACACCTTCCAGCTAACTCACTCGTATTATTCCAGCCCACTGACATGTCCAATGGAACTAAACGCATTTTCCAGCCCACATCATCGAGACTGTATTTTTGGAGCCACATGCAATGCCACACAACACTTTTGGGAGGGCAGGGGCTTTGCCCACCCCCCTCTTGGCCCCCTTGCTCACGAAGCCCTCCACTGGGCACGATTTGCAGCTCACTCCTCCCCCTCCACCACCACAATCCTCATCCTCACACAGCAACTCACACCCAATACCTCCCACCCTCTCCTGCGTCTCCCAGTAACTAGCCACAATTGACCCAAATCAACTTAAGTATGTTCATACCCCCCCTCTCCCCAAATACCTTAGACGGAAAGAACCTACCCTAACCCTAATCCTACATGTAAAGTATGACGCCTCCCGAAGGAAGCGTAACTTATGGTGTCACTTCACCTTACGCGGAATAACCACTTTGTTTACCACTCATTTTGAGTGGTAAAAGACACTAAACCACTCTGGCCCCAGAGCGATCAAGAACCAGTGGATTAGGACAAGTGAGTGGTAAAAGACATTACGTGGCACCAATGGTTAAGGACAGTGGTTTGAACGACTTACGTCTGGGTCCATTTGTTTGCTAACGTGTCACAGTGGTAAATTAACCACTGTGACGTGTCAATGACGTAGGTAAACCAACCACTTATGACATGTCACAATGGTAAACTGACGTGTCATAGTGGTAAAGTAACCACTTCCGTTTTCCGTTGGACACGTGTAAGCCGGTGGTCCGTGGATGATATTGGATATTATGTCGACACGTGGCGACACTCTCAGCATGGACATGTGTCCTGTGTTGGTGCTACAAAATGGATGGAGTGAAAAATTAAATGACTTCCGAAACCACTTGTTGATCGTGAAGAAGTTCTTCGTCATTGTATGGAACACTGGCAAAGAAGAGACTGTCATGGATTTGAAATCAGCCTTGTTTGCGAGGAACGCCCACAAGGTCCTACATTATAGTTGCGATCAATGTGTGGAACATAGACTTACGTTCAACCAGTATCGGCCTATGGTTCCTAAGTCACCCATTTACTTCAAACGACTTTACGACTTGTTCGTTGACCCGGACTCTAAAGCCTACAGGTCTAATACCCTGCTTATATACGTCGTAGGAAACATGTACAAGTCTTATCTCAATCCTCTGAGTCTGGTCATCTTCCTCCCTAAATACGAAGCACTTATAGATCCATACAAGGATGATTTTTTAATGGGTCATCTGAAGCCCCACCTAGACAAGTTGAGGCATTAAAAAATGTACACTTGGGCCTTCAATGAGCATAATCCTTTTGGTATCCCTAAGGATATCTTCTATCAGGATCCAGCAGTTAAATTCATTAAACGCTGGGACTTTCCATGGCCTAGGAACAAGCAGGAATGGGGTGAACATCTAAAGTACCTAGAGGCCCGTGCCTCCGAACTTGGAATACAAAAGTGACTAAATTTTAAGAATGAACCGAGAGTGGGAGGTCAATCAGTTCCTTATGTGTACGTGGGATGTTTCTCGTCTCTTTTCTATTGTGCTTTCATTTATTTAAGTGTCTTTATCACTCCTTCACAGATCCGACAGACTGGATCTCCACCTGCGAGAGGGCCCCACTTGATCATTTTTGACATGAATGGAGTGCTGTGCAAAATTGTGAAGCACCAGAATACAGGCCCTGCTCCACGATTTTCAGATCCTGATTACAAAATTCCTGCTATTGTTGGGTATCGGCAAATCTATTGACAGGAGATGTACCGAGAAGTTTGGCAAGAGTTACACAAGCATTTCATTTTAAGTATCTGGAGCTTCATGATGCTTAAGAACTTAAATGTCGTTCTGGATTTGCTCCTACGTAGTCTTCCACGGCCAAAGTTCATCATGTCGCAGGAAGATTGTATCATTTGCCCAAGCAATCTGCACCCAAATTACCGACCGGGACAAGAACAACCTCCCATGTTCCTGAAACCACTCATAAAAGTTTGGCAGAGTTATGACGGTTATTACAATCAGAGTAACACTCTGCTGATTGATGATACGGCTTTGAAGTGCTTGCTGAACCCTCCTGAATCATGTCTTCTTCTCAAGTCTTTTGAGAACATCGATGATTTCTTCCATCGCAAACTGAGGGATTTTTTGCTTGGCTTCTTGAAATTTGAGAACGTTTCGAGCTTTTTGAAAGCAAGGAGGATAGGATTTCCACCCTTCAAAGTTAAGGATCCACAATTCAGGCCTCTTCTTGACTATATTGATAATTCACAATATCATGATTTCCGAGTAAATGATAAGTAAATATTCGTGACCTACTATGGACTCAATTTACTATTTAATATTGAATGTCAAGACCTTGGATTTCGGTCTTCTTCTGACATTCTTCTGCATTTCGTGGAAATTGTTATCTTGCCACTCGATAAGCAACAGTCTGTAATCAAAAGTTTCGATGTTTGTCGTTTTCTTTTTGGGAACCTCGCATAGTCATGTGATGTTCCAAATCAATATCATGACATTGTTGATATATATTTTACTTGCAGGTATCCCCACATCCATATGTTCTCCACGCCACAAATGCAGCTCCACTCGCCAAAACATGTTCGTCTGATATTGTTGACGATTTAGACATGATCAGACCAGAAGCTTTCAAAGGAGCCAGGACAATTTGTTGTCTACTCAGGCATCAATTGCTCTCATCGAGCGAGATCCCTTGAGTGTCTCCAATATTGTTTCGAGGCTCAATATGTCAAATAGTGCCTCCACCGTTAGCAGGGTCGATGATTTCACTGGGGTTGGATGCATAGAGGAAAGGGACTCACATGTTCTTGAGGAATCATCTTTGGAGCCCTCCTCTTCCAATCAGTTTTCCGCAAACACCAACATGGGGCCTCTACTTGTCTCTTCTGAACTACAGGTTCCATTCGATGCTACGGTCACTGAATTACCTCCTCATCATGTCGTAATTCCAAGCGAGTCACCGAATCACGAGGGCTGGACACCCCAGCTGCTGAGAAGTCAGGTGATTTAATTCTATTTCCTCATTGCATTTTATTGTTATCGTGTATCTGCTCATCCTCTGATTTTCTTTCTTTACTCCAGGCCAGAAAAGCTGCAACGTATGACCTTCATGTGAAGCGTGGCAACTTCTGTGGGGTTGTATTCCAAGGTAATCTTTTTTTTCCGTTTGAATTCGATTCAGGATGTGCAGAAATCAAGGAACCGCATTCCATTGTCAACCGTCAGAGAGAACGTTATTGCACGAGTTCACTCTTTCACCGACTGAGGTCAGCGCACCGACAAGACCGACAAATATATTTGCACATCCCCAACGGGTTTGTACTTTGCATGAGCGGTGAGCATGAGCATGAGCACATATAAGCATGAGCAGAGCAATTTTAGGGAATATTCCTGGAATTTAGCCCTTCCCGACCTAATTTTTGACTGTTTTTCATGTCAAAAAGTGCGAGGCGCTGCATCATAATGTGACCTAGAAGTTTGCCCTCGGTTCGGAAAAAGCAGGTTCGGCAACTAGTCAGCAACGATTACAGACATAGGAGGATAACAAGGCCGCGGGAATAGGGCCGCGGGAATATGACCGTTTTTAATTAAAAATATATATATTTTGAACACAAGTAAGATCTGAAAGACAACGATTCCTGGTGTTTTGGGCCGGCTAGGTTTTGTCATTCACGGCCCCGATTATGCGCTGGCTGGTTAAGGGAAGTCTCCAACGATTACAGGCACAATGTTGACAGCTCAAAATCAAGTTTGTTGTTAGTCATTTTGTCTATTGAGCTAAGATGGACGTTGCCAATGTGGATGCAGGCGGCAGCAGCCGTGCTATGGAGGGCGACGGGGAGGACAGGCCTGCTGCCAATGTGGATGCAAGCAGCAGCAGCCGTGTTGTGGAGGGCGACGGGGAGGACATGCCTGCTTCCGAATCGTGGTGGATTCCTTATCTCAACGATATCGCCGAATGTGTTGCCAGGCACAGTGTTGACAGCTCAAAATCAAGTTTGTTGTTAGTCATTTTGTCTATTTAGCTAAGATGGATGCTGCCAATGTGGATGTAGGCGGCAGCAGCCGTGCTATGGAGGGCGACGGGGAGGACAGGCCTGCTGCCCAATGTGGATGCAAGCAGCAGCAGCCAGCTGTGGAGGGCGACGGGGAGGACATGCCTGCTTCCGAATCGTGGTGGACTCCTTATCTCGACGATATCGCCGAGTGCGTTGCCAGGCATGAATATGAGGCCTTGTTGCTTATGCAGTCGCAAAATGAGAACGCTCCAGCTGAAAAGGAATGCAGCACTGATTTAGAGGAGTCAGACGCTGATGAAAACGTGGGGATGGAGGATGAGGAAGGAGGTGACGATGAGAAGATGGAGGTTAATGAGGAGGAGGATTTGCACTGGATTGGTATTTCCATGGACATCGTTGAAGAGTCGGCTCCGGAGTCTGTTGTGCCGGCGGAAACAAGGGCATTGGAACCATGCACAATTTGCCTGGAGACACCAGTAGTTGGAGAGTCCGTATGCATACTGAGTGAGTGCTTCCATTCATTCCACACTCCATACTTTGACACATGGGTGCAGCTCAACGGGTCATGCCCTCTCTGCCGACGTCGGATCTGAGACCATATAGATAGGCCAGACAAAGAAGCTCAGTGTCCATGATGACGTAGATCAGTGGCCTATGGAGGCAATGTATTTGACTAACACAAATAAAAATCATACCTAGTTCTATTATGAGTTGTGGACCAGCGGACTGCTTGAGGATACTACCAGAAATGCAAGTTTGTCGCTGCAATTCTAGACTCAGAACCAACTACATAGCTGATAGTGGACACATTATTAATCTTAGACTTATTGAAATAAGCAAATTATAAGTCGGTGCTGACCAGTGTTGGTCTGGTATGGGTATCAGACCCGAGTATTAACGCTGGTATCAACCCTGGTATCAGGGACCACACCAGCCTGGTCTTAAGTTCTACAATACCAGGTCATATACCAGACCAGGCTAGTATCCGTTTTCTCATACCAGCTACAATACTGGAGTACCCCCGGTCGTCTTCCTCATTTATTCTGGTATGTGTACTATACTAGTTTATGTGTACATACATGTACTTATTTATATTTATTTTATGTTTATTATATTTGTTTTCACTTGATATTTGATAAACATGTAAGTCAAATGGCTTTGGAATGATACCAGAATTGATATCTCATACCAGTTGGTATTGTGGTCATGATACTCATACTCATACCAATATCTGGAAAAAATACATCCACCATTATATAGAGCAGACTGGTATAAAAGTTTTGTGACGGGGCTGGTAGCAGGACCAGTCTGGTATGTCCTAAACCTCATACCAGACCAACAATGTGCCGACTTATCTCCGATTATGAACACAAAAAATCAGTTTGGGTTTAAGTTCATCAGAAGCAAAAACAAAATATTAAACTAAATAAATTAGAAGTCTGTGCCGACTTATATTCGACTAGGACTATACAAATCAGTTTGGGTTAAAGTTTATCAAAGGGAGGGAAAGAAAGAAAGAAAGAAAGAGAAAAACCTATAAGTCGGCACCGACTTATCTTCGACTATGAAAAGAAAAAATCACTATGGGTTTAAAGTCGGCACCGACTTTAACGATGGGAGAAAAAAAACAAAAAAAAAACAAAAAAACTACTTATCTTCGACTATGAACACAAAAAATCAGCGTGGGTTTAAAGTCGGCACCGACTTTAATGATGGAAGAAAAAAAAACCGAAAAAAAACAAACAAACCATAAATCGCGCTGACTTATTCAAGTTTGAACACAAAAAATCATTTTTTTCTTTAAAATAAAAAGAAAAACCTATAAGTCGGCGCCGACTAAATCAAGATTCCAGAGCAAATACTATATTTCATCCAAATAATGTTGTTTTTATCTTTGCTCATGAATATTTTTGCTCATGCTCATGGGTATAAACTTCCCATCGTTAAAGTCGGTGCCGACTTTAAACCCAAGCAGGTTTTTTGTGTTCATAATCGAGGATAAGTCGGCGCCGACTACCAGTTTTTTACTTTTTACTTTTGTCTTTGCTCCTTTGGTTAAAAGTTGGTGCCGACTTTAGACCCAAGCTGATTTTTCCAGTTCATAATCGAGGATAAGTCGGCGCCGACCAATAGTTTTTTTTTTTTTTTTTTTTTTTTTTGTTTTGTTTTGTTTTGTTTTTGGCTACCGTGGTTAAAGTCGGTGCCGACTTTAAACCCAAACTGATTTTTCGTGTTCATAGTAGAAGATAAGTCGGTGCCGACTAATAGTTTTTTTTGTTTTTTTTCCCTCCCATCATTAGTATGGGATCGAACTTTGATAAAGTGGATAGTGTGGTCAATGGAGATAACAAGGTTGACACTAGCGGTTCCTTTTCTTGAAATATTATGAAGTACTTTTGAATGCCTCCACAATTCGTTTCGGACCACGTGACAGCATCTTCGGTGTGTATTGAGTATACAATAAACTCCTCCAGCCTCCAGTCTCATCTGTTTCAGCCTCCACTGATAATGGAGTCATCTTGTATTGATAACACTGTTGTTCCATGCCAGCTCCACAAGAGAGATATCAGAGAACCACGCGATCGCACGTGGTTCATCTCAAACTTCGTTGACGAACATTCAGGCCCACAAGAGCTTGCAGAACATTGATTGTGTTACATAAAGAATGTGATTAATGAATAGGCCAATAGTTTAATTAATCAATAATACAAAGTTGCTTCCCAAACGGCTCACACTCAAGGCATATGTGCGAGAGCGCCGTCGGTTACCACTGATGGCGGAACTATGCGCACCCGAGGAAATGGATACAGTCGGAGATTGATTGAACATATGACCAGAAATGTCATTGGTAGCTATACTTGATGACCTTGATGACTGTAAAGCCTCGCGGTCCCTCCGCTCCGCCTTTCGTTGTCGTTCTTTCTTCTCCTGTCGAATTTGATTCTGAACTTGACACTGGAATATTACTGTGCGGAAGCAGCACAGCAGGGAATAGTTAAAGAAAATCCAAAGAACATCATTGATTTCACAAAAGTCATGTGAAGTCAACATACGTCAAAGTATAAATGGAGGTTCAAGTAACAATGATGGCCGACTAGGCACAAAATACGGTAATGTTAAACTACATACCGAGATAATCGGGTTCTTTTTGCGGTGGATGCCAAACAAAAGGATCAATAAATCTTCCAAACCAAGACCAATAGACGTGATTTTGATCTATCGGTGGGCGGGAAGATTTGTAGGAGTTGTTGCTGACATAATCAACAATGGACGGGGCTCCAATCATGCCCGAGAGAAAAGGCCACAATGCTTTAGTGAGGTCAACCAAATCCTCATCATTGCTTGATTCCTTGAATGTGATTGGGAAGACTCCAGTATTCACTGGGTTTCAGAGTGCCTTGGATGGGTCATCATCGACCAGGAGAATTTGCCCCTGCCTAGCAAAATCTTTTCCAAAATTTTTGACGAGAATACTCTTAATATCTTTAATAAGATATTTCACTCCAGGCTTAATATGTCCAGCTGTATCTGTGCAATGCTCGGCAAACCAAATGAAGCGAAATTTTTTCATAATTTCCGGGGGAACGAAACACTCCAACATCTTCAATACAGTATCCCTCACAGAGCAAGACCAAATTGCAATACGAAAATGAGTCAATGCAAGTCTAAGAAACTCCAACACTCCAGGTCTTGGAACCACAAATGGTCTTGTGGGCACATGAATTGTAACTTTCCCCAAGTGGAACCTATGTTTAAACAACTCCCCTCCCGTAGGAGGTGGCCGGTAGCAAAGAAGTCCATTGACACTCAGGACCAGCAACATGCGTTTCTGCTTTTGGACAAATTTGCTCATTCAAACCCTTGGTTCTCGTCTTCAAATCAAACACAGACTGTCTGCACACTATCTGCCCTCTTTGATCCATGGCCAGGAGTTTGTTTCTAAAGGGCAGGACAAACCCATCAGAAAACTTCCGAAGCCTCATGTCCAATGGACATGGTTCAGAGCACAAGCTCACCCCCACAGCTCAGTTCTATAGAGAGAATCTTGGACATCTGCTAACTACAATGCTACTTTCTAGCATATTCTCCACATCTCCAGAACTTCAGAACTTCAGAGTTGGCTCACACTCGGGTTGAGAGATAACGTTATGAACCATCCAAAAGAGTGCATTAGTTTCTGTTATGTGACCCAAAATAAAATTATTTTTTGTAGACAATATATCCTCTAACTCGGAATTGCTAGGACGCACTTGCGTTTTGTGGTCTACCTCGCGTCTATATCCCTGAAATCAATATGTAATATTTTCAAAAGGATGTTCGAAGGCTTCTCAATGGTTGCTAACTTTTGTACTCCAACCATCTACAAAAACCCGTTTGGAAGCACACTCCAAACCAGAATCTTGCTTTCACCAAGCTGCCTTGTATACCCTTCTTTTGTGAAACCAACATTCGTGGTGATGATGATGCGCAACTAGAGGCTTTCACACCGGGCAGAAGCACCCTTCTCAACGTGCAATTTGGACGAGGTAGATTATATTAGCCCCCGCGAGAACATATTTAGAGGGAAAAAATGATTCAAAGTTCCCTTCAGCCAAATAGCGTGCTCACTCCTTCATGAAACCATGACATTACACCAAGCAGGTCAGCGATGCATTTGAAGAGTTGCGTATGTGCCTTGTCTACATAACCATTTTGAAAAACAAAATGATCTGATATATCATGAGATATAAAAAATTGATGGTACTGTAAATGAGAGTAATCACAGGAAGTTAAATGAAAGACTTTTTAGCTTGGTTTGCTAGAGTACCACGAAGAAGGATATGCCTACGTGGAGGGTGCAGAGTACATATTAAGTAGCAAATAACTACGACTCATGCAACTCCGTGTCATTTCGATCAGCTTCAGGTCATTGTCTTTGTGAGCTTTGTTTGTAGAATGTGAAGGGGTTTGCAGGATAGTTCAGCATAGGGAAACATATATGGTCTCAATGGAATTCAACTACCAAGTACATAATGTCCGAAGAAGACTACTTGGCAATCCATGCATAGACCCACCCTCGGTGGGTAGTTGGCACCGACTTCATATTTAACAATCATTTATGCGTTCTGTCGCGACGACAAACTTAAAAACTACAAGTGCCCAAGAGAATTGCAATTATTTCATGGAAACATATTGGTTCTTTGAACTCATACATGTTCATTAGAGAGGTAAATAGTTTTAAGAAAATAGTAATAATAATAATGAATCTATTAGTCGGCGTCGACTTATCTTCAACTATAAACACAAAAAATCAATTTGGGTTTAAGTTCATCAGAGAATGGGAAATAAAAAAGAAAAAGAAAATAAAAAAACTAATAGTCGGCGCCGACTTATCTTCAACTATGAACACAAAATAACAGTTTGGATTTAAAGTCGGCACCGACTTTAACGATGGGAGGGAAAAAAAACAAAAAAAACTATTAGTCGGTGCCGACTTATCTTCCACTATGAACACAAAATAACAGTTTGGATTTAAAGTCGGCACCGACTTTAACGATGGGAGGGAAAAAAAAACAAAAAAAACAATTAGTCGGTGCCGACTTATCTTCCACTATGAACACAAAATAACAGTTTGGATTTAAAGTCGACATTGATGGTATCAGCGGCAACGATAGGGCTAACCTACTTGCCCAGTCTGGGGCGGCCAAACCCCCACTGGACCCCACAGACGACCCTATTCACATTGCCCATACTCACCCATTTTGGCTTATATATCCTGTTCCAGAACCCCCAATAACCAAACCCATACGTAACCTGAAAACCACGATCACCCAAGAAACTAACAAACAAGCCTCAACATCCATCAGTCACACCAAGGTCCATATCCAAAAATGGACCCGATCCATCGTGCTTCACCATAAACTTTCTAACTACTTCTGGCACACCAAGGCCGCCTCTGACGCACAGATTCGACAAACACTCAAATTCCGCTATGCTCAATACATGGGCCACCAACACAAACACAATTTCTGGCCTCGTCTATTCCCATCGCCCAACTGCCCATTATGCACCCATACACATCAAGTAAGCGACACCTGGCCTCACCTTCTCAGTCAATGTACTCACCCTATTATGCATGGTCTACGTATGGCTCGCCATAACCACGCAGTTTGGCACATTCACAAACTGCTCATGAAACACTATGAAACTAGATGGTTCTCGCTCATCAATGCTGGCACCTACCAAGGTACACCTCCCGATCATATTGTCCCCCACTGGCTCCTACCATGTACCTGCCCCTCCCGGCTCTTCCCTGACATCTTACTCGTCCAAGGCTTACCCATCAATGCCTCCCCACCCACCTCTCCATCCACGGATCTTTTTTTTTTTCTTCATCGCTAAATCGTCGTTGAGGGAGGGTGGAGCTCCGCCCCTCCCGCCTAGTTTTCGCTATCTTTAGTTATGACTAATCATTTAGGGTTCCACCTATTTTTCCTCTTTGTCACAAGTTATTACCTCTAATTTTCAGTGCTTTCGCTGTTTTAGCCTTATCTAAGTTTAGCTAGGATCGCCGCCATGGCCCGACTCTCTGCTCGCTGCACTATTGCGCAATGCTTCATCTTCCCCGAAGTGTGTTACCCTCTCTACACCTATTGCCTCATGATTGCGGTCCTTTCAAGCTGCGTCATGTCCGATTCAGTGATGTTTTACACCCACGAGCTCAAGATCAGCGCTCAGCCACCTCGTCAAACAGACTCAACTCACAACACAAGGAGAAGTATTATCGAGCCCCACCACTGCCTCTCTGCTCCACATGTGAACCATTTGTCACTATCTACGCTGTGTTATTATTATGGTGACTTCACTCTTGTTTTCCACGAACTGTGGCTTGTCACTTCACCCCCCACTCAACATGCGCCATGGTGTTTTGGGGTGCAACAAGCAAAACCAGACCGCCGTTTCCTTTATATGATGGGAAATTTGACCCGGATATCCATCTTAATCAATTTGAGAACATGTGCACCATTTACAATGAAGCAACAGATCAAGAAAAGATCCGATTATTTCCTTGTTCAATGGCCAGAAAAGGCATTGAATGGTTGGCAACCTTTCCAGCCAATCACTTTCAAAATTGGGCGGATATGAGAGCCGCATTCCAAGAACGATATAGATCCAACAAATCCACGTTTGAAATCTTCACAGGATTACAAAACTTGAGACAGAAAAAGAAAGAATTGGTAGTTGACTACCTGGAGAGAATGAAGACTCTGATCAGGAAGCTACCTCAAGCACCAAGTGACGACTTGCAGAAATCATGGTTCATCAATGGACTTCGTCCTGAATATGTAACCATGGTTACAGTCATGCCTAACAACACTTTGGCTGAAGCAGTAGGAACTGCAAAGAAATTGGAATTGGGATTTCATCAGAGCAGAAGTAAAGATTCCAAGGATCCCTTGGAAGAAGAAGACTCTGATGATGAAGAAAAACCCAAGCAAAAGAAGAAAGAAGTGATTGACAAAACCACTGTTGATTGTAAATATAATGGCTGGTATTATGATTGTTCATATGACAAATATCACAGTATTTGTCTTTCATGTGGCATTCTGTTGCCAAGTGTCATGCAGTCCCGCATTTGTGACACCATGTTGCCTTTCGTGGCCCTTCATCTTTAAAATTCTTGATAGCCTCTACTATCTTCTGATTCCACTTTCTTTGGATCCACCAGAATTCCCTGTTGGCACACTATGTGTCCCAACAGTAATCCTGAATTCACACAAAATGTACATTTTTCCGGATTGAGACTTACTCCATTGTTTCTGCAGGCGTGTAGGCAAAGTTTTAACTATGCCAAGTGTTTGGATTTCTGTTCGAAGACACTGAAATCATCCAAAAATACCTGCATAAAATCGTTGAGATAATTCTTGAATATCTCAGATACTGCTCGCTGAAACGTGGCTGGTGCGTTGCAAAGTCCAAATGGCATGACTTTGTAAGCATAGGCTCCCCATTCAGTGATGAATGCGGTCTTTTCTCGGTCTTCTTCTGCCATCTGCACCTGGTTGTACCCACTAAACCCATCCATGAATGAGTACATCTCATGTCCTGCCACTGTGTCCAACACTATTTCTGTGAAAGGTAGTGGAAAGGGGTCTTTCTTGGTTCCTGCGTTTAATTTGCGGTGGTCCACACATACTCATAATTTTCCATTCTTCTTGGGTACTAACACAATGGGTGATAACCATCGTGGTGTCTCTACTGGGTATATGAATCCTGCATCCAATAATTTCTTGATTTCTTCCCAAACTTTAGCTGCATAGTTGGGGTTCATTCTGTAACGGTTCTGACGAATTGGTTTTGTGTCAACTTCCAATTCAATTCGGTGCTGACAGATGTTGGAAGGTATACCCTTCAAATCTTTGTAGTTCCAGGCAAATACATCCTTGTATTCAGTGAATAATGCAGTGGCTTCTTGTAGAAATGATTCTTCGAGACTGCACTTACTCGTATTATCTGTGGTTCTTCCACTGTTCCCAGATTCACTTGAATCAATTGAGTTTCTTCCATTACTGTCCATCCTGCAATCTCCTGTCCAATGGTTGCAATGGTGGCAGGTACTCCACTGATTTTAATGTCCTCTTCTCTTTCTTGATAAAAACGGGCAGGGTGTTGAGGTGTGTCCATAGCTTCTTCCTCAGGATCTTCCGTTCTCGGAGTATTCAGTTCTCCTTGGGGTATTCTACTGTTGTGGTATGTTTGACCACTAATTGCCCAATAGCTTCCAACTGTGGATGTGCTGCATATACTATGGCTTCTTTTTCATCCGACAGTCCACTGGACCAATCATACTCTTCCACTATGCAAGGTCGTTTATCTCGTGGAATGGTACCTCGTTGCTTCATAGTGATAGTGACTTGTTCTGATCCATTTTTGCTCGTGAGAGTCTGACTTCCACAATCGTGGTGTGATTGGGCTTGTGTTAACCATGGTCGGCCAAGTAGTAGCAAATATCCTTCTGCCACATCCTCCATTCTGAGAATGGTTACTGATACTTCGTATACCAGTCCTACTACTTCCATTGCAAGTTGTCTGATGATACCCAATGGCTGCACTTTTCGTTGATCGGCCATTCGTACCATGAATGGAACAGGTTCCATGTGCCCCAATCCTAGTGACTTCTTCATCCTCTCTGTCATGATATTCACTCCGGATCCTCCATCGATGAGTACATCCGTTACCAGTTTTCGTCCAATACGTACTTGTATTACTGGTATTGCTTCGTCGTAGTCTGGAGTTTGTTGTATAGTTGTGGGTTTAATCGTGTAAACTTCTGGTGTTGGTTTTTGTTTTGGTGTGGGGGTCAATGCCTCAATTGCCCGAAATAAAGTTTTCTTGCAGTGTGGAGCAATTTTAATAATTGTCCAATGGTAATTTGGGTCTTGGTCTGGCAGATTACTTCAGCCAATTCTGTTTTCGTGGTTGCGTTCGTGGTCTTCATCGTTGGTCTGATTTGATCATCTGGAGTTGGCTCTCCAGAAGGTATATGGGTTCCTTCTTGCATTTGAGCTATGGCTCTGCTTACCTCCTGGTGTAAGCTATTTTCTTCCTGCCATGCTGAACTTTCTGGATATTGTTTTCGTTCTTCTTCAATCTCCTTATCTGGAGGTTTATGTTCCAGAAAATACCACCACCAGAAAATCCCAAGAAACTCAATAGATTTTTGGGACAGACAAGCTATTACAGACGGTACATGGCCAAATATGCTCACAGAGCGGTACCAATCTATAGACTGCTGAAGAAAGATGCCGAATACCGATGGTCTCCAGCTTGCCAGGAATCATTTGATTCACTAAAAAGGGCACTCACAACAGTACCAATTCTAATAAATCCAATATGGGATCTACCATTTCATGTACACAGTGATGCATCAGTCATTGTTTTGGGGGCAATTCTGGCCCAGAATGTGACAGGCACAATAGATTCACCAATCTATTATGCAAGATTGATGACAGCAACTGAGAAGAACTATAGAAAGGGAAGCATTGGCAATGATTTATGATGCTCAAAAGTTTCGGCATTATTTACTGGGCAATCGCTTTAAGTTTATTGTTGATCATCAGGCTCTAGTTCATTTAGCAAATCGACCACTAGCTAGTGGCAGGGTTGCTCGATGGTTATTACTTCATGAGTATGATTTTGAAGTTGTTCATAAACCAGGAAGATTACATGTTACAACAGATCATCTATCAAGAATTACTACAGGAGAACCAGCCACAGGAGTAGAGGATCAACTTCCCGACGCATTTCTGTTTGCTGTTCAACCAGAAGCACAAGATGAAGAGACAGATCCTCTAGGCGCTTTGGGAGTGTTTCAAGGAGACTATGACCTCCCAAATTCTCTTAAGTTCATGGATGACACTGATGAAGAAGAAGACTCATCAGATGAAGATGAACCTCTTGATGAAGGACCTATTATTGAGGAATAGCCAGATCCAGAAGAAGAAGATGACAGGAAAACGAAGAGCCAAATAATCAAGAATTGGCCAATATCAGTATTGGAGCTTATACAATTACCAAAGAAGAATCAGAAGACATTCAGAATCAAGATCAAGATCCGGACGATTGGCAATGGCCAATCAAATACTATCTGAACACAGGGAAATTTCCTGAAGACTACACCAAAGATGACAGGAGAAAGCTTTCAATGAAAAGCAAGCCATACACAGTAATCAAGGGAATTATGTACAAAAGAGGAATTGACTCCATAATGAGAAGATGTGTGAACAAATAACAAGCCAAAACAGTGATGCAAGAGCTACACGAAGGAATTGCAGGAGGACACTTCAGTTTTGACCTGACAGTAAAGAAGATATTATTAGCAGGTTACTGGTGGCCTACTGTATTTGGAGACACATATGAACACTGTCAACAGTGTGATGTTTGCCAGAGGATGGGACCAGTAGAATGAACTGGGAAGGGTACTATGCACCCAATACTACCAACAGAACCATTTCAACGCATAATATCTTGTTGGTAGATTTGGCCTGGCCATTTCCTTGGGGATAGTAAGCAGTGCTCTTGTGATGTACGATCATGAACTCCTCCGTCATGCATTTTATGGCATCGTTTATAAAATGTGATCCTTGATCACTGACAAATTCCAGTGGGCAACCAAATCGTGTGATGATGTTTTCATATAAGAATTTGGCTGTCAACTTGGCAGTGTTGTCTCTTAGCGCCTTGGCCTCTACCCATTTGGTAGTGTAGTCAGTGGCTGTGAGGATGTATTGGTTCTGTGTGTACCTTGCTGGAGGTTTAATGGGTCCCACAAAGTCTAGTCATGCCCATAGTGTTGTGTTCATTTTGGTGTCCCAATCTGTACGATTGGCATTTACTATCTCGGTTAAGATATCCATGCAAGGAGGATGGGGAGTGGCTAAAATATTCAGAGGAATACTTTAAAATGATGATAGTCCCAGCCCACCAAATCCCAGAAGTACTAGAAAAGGTATTCAAAGCCTTAACCCCCTGCAGGTCATTGGGTCAATTGCATCTGCTCAATCAAACTCTCATACCTTTGAGATACAGGATGAGGCCACTGGCTAGGGAGGAGACATGGTCAGGGGCAGAATTGGCGCCAGGCTCCCCTAGAGTACAAGGAGCTAGTCGCTTACATGTGGACACTGGGGCAATTGAAGATTAATCCTACCCCGGCAGTAGACGTTGTAATGGGCTGCCCAAGTTTTTATATTGGCAGTTACTTGTACCGGATGTTCGTCACAATGAGGGGAAGCTGGCAACGCTATGAGAGTATTGAAAAAGATACTCACTGGGAATTACCCAAATTCCAGCCACCAGAGAGAGTCTCAGGCACTTCAGCATATACGAACAGACCACTATATGTTGAAGCATGGACGAGACCGCAAATGTAAATTGGGGTTCATACCATGTGGAATTTCAGAATTGGGATTTTTCATTAGTGGTTCGAAAATTTGCCACAGCCAATGGCAGTCCGGGTGGGACCGCTGTAGCTGTCGCCCACTTCAAATATAACGTTGGGCGACCGCATAAGCGGTCGCTTGATCGGGTGCGAAATGGGCGGCCAACTAAAAAACCAAGGAAGAATATCCGCTGCGGTGCCCACATTTTTTTTTTTGAAATAACAGATACCCTGCGGATGGGACCGCAAATGCAAATTCGGACCGCCGGATGTGGGATTTCATAATTTCTATTTCAGAAACATCTTTCGGAAATTTCGGACCGCCCATGGTGGTCCGGTATTCAGGGGTCCAAAAGGTATGTGAAATCTATAGATTCGAGGGGTTTGCTATTCTATCAGCTATGTGTGACGTGGATGCGCAAACAGCGGCCACATGACAATATAATATTTTTTCTCGGGCTGCCCATAATTGTATGCTTGGATTTGTGAGAAACAATAATGAAAAATGACATGGGATTGTACTGACATGCCACCTTTGGTTGCCGAAGATGGAGGCTGAGCGGGAGAACATAAAGGTAAAAACGAAATAAATGGATGTAAGAAAATAAAAATAAAAATAAAACCAACATTGTACTGACATGCACCTTTGGCTGCCAAAGGTGGAGGCTGAGCGGGAGAACATAAAGGTAAAAACGAAATAAATGGATGTTGGGTAAAAAAAAAAAAAACCAACATGAGATATGGACTTATAACGTGGAAGAATTTTGCATGTTTTTTAGCCGTTTTAATCTCTAGCTTAGATTATCGTATGCTACGGAAATGTCCAATGATGCTGGTGAAAAATATATATATTTGTTGGACCTAAGTTGAACGAAGGTAGCTCTTCTGTCCTTGTATAAGGTACTTTTCGCTTTTTGGAATGTGATATTTTATTCAATTTCAAACTCTAAAAATTATTTTTTTCCGGGCAGGTTCGTTGGACATATTGAAATGTTCTTGTTCACCTTCGTTGATCTTCGTCACCGATGGAATTGCGTTGGTATCTGCACTGGAGGTTGTGGTCTCACCTGGGTTTGCTTTCTGGCTGAAAACTTAAGCAGTTTGCATACAGCTGTATGCTGTGTGAATTGCTGGATTTTAAACTTCATTTCTTTTTCTTTCACGGCATCCCGTCTTCTTGTTTTACGTGGTTCATTGAGGGCATGTTTTGGACACCACTAGAAGCATTCGTGTCATTTACCACTGGGGTAACGACTCATTTTGAGTCGTAAAAGTCAAAAAATTGGGATCGACTGGAAGTTACAAATGACAGTTACAACAGACGTGGTAGTTGGGTTGGACATCCAATGATTGGAGTGGTAAAGGACGCAGACGCGCGAACAACTGCTCAGCGATTAATGCGATTAATGCTGAAGAACCACGTGGCGTAATCAGGTGGGCCGCCCGTGTGTCTGACCTTTTGGGCTAACTTTGACTTTTCCCTCCGGATGAGTGGACCGACTCACCGGAGCGCGGTGACACATGGACGCGGACGCGGACGACGATGTGGATGCTGACGTGGCGGTGCCACGACGAGCAGCACTGCTGCCACGTGGCCACGGGCTCGGGGCGCCACGTGGTAGTAGACCACATAATTTACAGTGCTACATTCCCAGTGGCAATTGCGACTGCGGAAGTTGGCGCAACCACTGCTTTACTACTTTAAATGAAGTGCTCGAAATTACTTGAACAATCATTCATAATGATTCATGCTTTGAAGTTTTGGTGTTCGTAGTGAGTCGACTATACATACGCATGTAATGCCATACAAGAGAACTAATCATGCATTAGAAATGCACAAACGATGAAAGACATGCCATGAAACAAAATGAAATGAAAATGAATGAAATGAAACAAAATGGTACTTTATTACATCTGCGGAAAGCTCAAAGAGCTTATGGGACAATATGAAAAAAACAAAGTAAAAAAGCAGCCCAAAAGCTATTGCTGCTCTGGGGATTGCCTAAGGGTCAAGGCCTCATGCAAGTAAGCTGCCAAGCAGTTCTGATCCTCATAATGCAAGACTTCAGTGAGTTCCACGGAATAGACCATCTACCCATGGAGGTTTCTTGTAGTTATTGATCCACACGGAATCATATGTAATCTTGTGCTTGAAATTTGGCCCTCTAGGATGAATCTGGACCCACACTCTATCCCTGCTCAGCTATCCATGCCCCTGCACAAATCATGCATTCATCCTTGCCTTGCTGCTAGGAGCTAACAATGACAGCCTAGATTTGTTCAGCTAAGAAACACCCAACTCAACTTATCACACTAGTTCTTATGCTCAATTGCGTCTGCTACTCTCTGAAATATAGCAGGCATTCACCTTTTTGCCTCGGTTGTCCCATCATTGACTGGGGGCAGAAAAGTATTCATTCCACAGCTTCTCCTCATGTCTGTTACTTGTTTTTTGATACTTTCCTGTTGTCACATAGCAGTATCATGTCAAAGTCACTCCAAACTAGATTCACTCAACCAGCTAACTTGCAAAATTCAACATGGAAATTTTGGGCCGATTCTGATAAGAGGGAAAAACAAGGTGAAATGTGCTGAAGAAGATGTCTTTATTAACAATGTCTGATTTTATCAATTGTGCCGTTGCTGCCAGTTGACCATCTACCCATGCAGGTTTTCTTGTAGCTTCATAGTTAATCTGGAGCTTGAAGTCCGGCCCTCCTGGGTGAATCTGCACCCACACTCTATCCCTGCTCCTTCAGCTATTCATGCCTCGCACGAATCATGCATACAACCTTGCCTTGTTGCTAGCAGTTGACGATGACAGCCTATACTTGTTCTAGGAAGCACCCAACTCAACTTATCACACTAGTTCCTACGCTCAATTGCATCTGCTACTCTCTATAATCCAACAAACATTCACCTTCTTGCCTCGATTGTCCCACCATTGACTGGGGTCAGAAAAATATTCATTCCACAACTTCTCCTAGTCTGTGTTACCTGTTTCTGATACTTTCCGGTTGTCACATTGGCAGAATTATGTCAAAGTCACTCCAAACTATCAAAACTTCACTCAACCAGCTAACTTGCAGAATTCAGACATGAATAATTAGGGGCGATTCTAATAAGAGGGGAAAACAAGGTGAAATTGAAGAAGGTACCTTCATTAGCAGTCATTAGCACATAACTATGAAAGCTATCAAAACATAACTGTTCTAAAGCCAGACATTTCAACACACGTTTATGGATGAAACCCATGAAAAGCACTTTGCAAAACTACAAAACTTACAAAACACCTCTCAAACCAACCGTCCAAACAACAAGAACCATTCTAGATGATACACACTTTGTTTGCCGTATCCAATGCATCATAATTAGTTGTCAGCCTTACATAAGCCTTCTCTAGTCCATCAGGCCTGTTGCACAAAATTGCAAGCCCAGAGGTAAGAATACATGTAATAAGCACCCAAAGGGGAATAGTCCCTGCTCTACCAAGCCAGCCTTGAGGTTCCATTCTAAGCTTGAGATTGCGACTTGACACAGCTAACAACAATCATGTCAGCTGATTGAGTGTTCCTGAAGATCTTGAAAATAATCAATCATGGTAATCTCAGGTTGTCGCCCACACAATAAGAGAGGGTGTGATGGTAACTCAGGCAGGGCTACTCCAACCCTACATGACAAGTGGATTCTGTTTCAGAGTGAAAAGGATAGCGTAGCATTCTCGCAGACAAAGAATTGGTATGCTCTTGAGAAAACGAGCGGTATACTTTGTGAGGGGACTGCTTCTCATCCAAAGGCACTATAGCTTGTGGATGTACCATCATGCCTACCATGACAAAGAGGTGAGAATCTGTGAAAAGCCTCACGTCAGCCATGAAGACAACATATTCAGTCCAGATCATACCTTATCAAAGTGTTAATCTTCTTTGTCTGGATGTCAATCGTACATCTTCTTCACTTGAAATCCGGCCCTCTTATGAATCTGGACCCACACTCTATCCCTGGTCCTTCAGCTATCCATGCCTATGTACAAACCATGAATACATCTTCAGCCTTGCTGCTAGCAGCTGAAGCAGCTGACACTGACGGCGTGAAGTTCTTCGAGGAAACACCCCAACCCTACCTACAACAACATGTCAAAATCACTACGAAACCACCATAGATTCACCAACGAGCTTCTCCACATCTACGTTATCTATTTTTGGATAATTCCTGCTGCCACATTGGCAATAACTCCAAGTTAGGCTTCAGGGCAGTGTTCGGGCTGACATCTAGTACATTTCCAGCTTTGACTATGTCACCATGAACCAGTAAACAGATGCAAAAGCAAAGGACAATGTAATTGCTCCATGCTTGTAAGCCCCCAAGCATTTCTGATCCTCGTAATGGGAGTAGACCTAGAGGGGGTTGTGTCCAAAACTGTAGAGGTTTGGTGCCCAAAGACTGTCCTCGAAAATGAGGTTAGACATAAACTACCCTAGACTTGTTTTCAATCTATGACAAGAGCAAAGACCCGATCTCATGATCTCAGCAAACACCCCTTTATAATGTCACCATGGACCTTATAATTTTCCTTTTCTAAGGCTGCCAAGCTTGCACATACAATGCGCATTGCAAACACAAAGAAACCTGATGTGGTCAATGGGCTAAACACACCTTAATTCATGCACCATTTGCTTAGAGGTCTTCAAGGACTCCATCCCATTGTACATATCCTGCAATCATGGGCTCCATGATCATACCACATTTCGTTCAGCCATATTGTTGAACACTCCCTTTGCATCCTTGATGCACCCACATTTGGCATACATGTCTATATAAGGGTACTATTCAGAATGACATATGGTACAATTCCAGCTTTGACGATGTCACCATGGACCTCTTTGCCTTCTTGGCCTCGACCCGGCCAGGCTGCACTCCTTCCCACAACATTTGCTCATATGTCTCCAATTCCTCTTTGAGCTTGGCATACATCTCCACAAGAGTATTGTTCATAATGAAATCTGCCACAATTCCAGCTTTGACGATGCAGCCATGGATCTCTTTGCCCTTCTCCAGCAGGCTCGCACATGCACTACAAACACAAACAAACATAATTTGTGGTCGGACTTCACCCCCTCCCAAACCATTTGCTCATAGGTCTCCAAAACTTGCAATCCCCGCCCCTGTTGTGCATGTCCTGCGATCAGCACGTTCCACGACACCACATTTCGCTCAGCCATATTGTTGAACACTCCTTGTCCACAAGAGTATTGTTAAGAATGACATCTGCCACAATTCCAGCTTTGACGATGCAACCATGGACCTCTTTGCCCTTCCCCAGCAGGCTCGCACATGCACTACAAATGCAAACAAAACTGGTTGTGGCAAACTGGGAGCAATATGTGTCAGAAGAAACCACTGATACAAATCTACAGCTTACAAGCTGTCTCTATCCTCAAAATTGGCAGCACATCACCCGCTGCTATGACATATATTGCCCTAACTGCCATCCCCCAAGATGCTACCCCCACCAGACTTCTCTCACTTGGGTCCTTGCAAGGCTGACTTCCAGCTCTGACTCTGTGCGTGGGGCTTATCGGACAACATACACCAGCAAGCCCTCCCCCTATCCTGCATCAACTCATCTCAGTCTTATCAAGGTGTCATCACAGATGGAGACCCTGGAAAATGCCTTTGCCTAGGAGATGAAGAACATTAGGCAACTAGAAACGTGGGGGGCTGCATATGCTCTGCAGTCAACTTGGCTTGTTGAATGCTTGCATAAGAGATGAGGGGTTGTTGTCAGTACACGACATTGAGTTCATCAAATCCTACAACAGCCCACCATCGCTGCCCACTGCTTACAAATTGCCACAAAATCAGTTTCACAGAACTTACAGATGATTGGTGGTTGGCAAGGCCCCTCGCCATGGGCCAGATTAATTGTATGTTGCAGCCCAAAACAACGACGGGAAGTCATCTAGGGCAGCAAACCCCATCTTGGCAGAGTCTTTTGTGTGAGAGAAGTTAAGCTGAACCTGCTCATCATATTGAGTGGGATGGACCAGATGTAAAGCTGCCAAGTCAACCACACTCATATTCGCACTCAAGCAACATAAGCTGGAGCCATTTTCAGATTATGAGTACCCGTGTTTTAAGAATACTCCTTCTTCAACTTGTGGTGAACGGGCAGAAAACTTCACAATGTGCAACAGATTAATGGACCAAGATGCGGAGCTGAATTGGGTATCCAGTTGGGCGATGCTGGTTTCAAAACCCCGTTCCATCCCTGCGTTTTGAAGATCTGGCTTGAATGGGCACACTCCGGCAGTGGAAGGCTCACGGGAGTAGTAAGTAATGAGTTGGGCTGATATGCATGCTGACATGTCATGCCGGTGCAAAGAACAACGCTCTGAGTGGTGATTGTGATCTCAAAATCTGCCCCTGCATTCAAGCTGATTTCTCTCTCGAGCAGAGCCGCCTTGTGGTTAGCTAAGCAAGGTCATGGTGGAGAGGCATTTGAACTCTTTGAATGTAATGTGGTCGGACTTCACCCCCTCCCACATCAACTGCTCATAGGTCTCCAAAACCCGCAATCCCCGCCCATGTTGTGCATGTCCTGCGATCATCACGTTCCACCACACCATATTTCGCTCAGCCATATTGTTGAATACTCCTTGTCCACAAGGGAATGCTCCTACGTTTGGCATACATGTCGACGAGGTATGTTACATCTGGTACAGTTCCAGCTTTGACGATGTCACTATGGACCTCTTTGCCCTTTACCAGGGCTCCAAGTCTCCAGGGCTGCCAGGTTTGCACATGCATTGCAAACACAAATGAACGTGACCCGGTCAGGCTGCTCCTCTTCTCGCAACATTTGCTCATATGTCTCCAATGCCCTCATCCCGCACACATGGCCATATCTTGCGAGATTCAGTGTGTTCCATGAGACAATATCTCGTTCAGCCATGTTATCAAACTCTCCCTTCGCAACTTCATAGGTCTCCAAAGCCTCCATCCCACGTCCCTGCTGTGCATACCCTTCAAGCATCACACTCCACGACACTACATATCGACAAAACAAGCTGAAATAGGTCGAAGAAGAAGGTGCCCTCACCACATTGTCCTCTACCTTGTGTCATGACCCATTGCGGATTAAACTGACCATGAACCCAAGAAGACCTCTTGTGCGTGCTGCTTGTATCTGTAGTCAGGTAATGTGGGATTGGTCCGTAAGAACCACCACGGTGCAGCTGAGTGGGCAGAGATTAAAATATGGGCTGCTAAGACCAAGCTGATTCCCCCAAGGACCTTGTGATCATCAGGAAGAATACCAAATCATGGTACAAAGGGGAGCCAAGAGCCCACATTTGCACATAAATGCTTGCAACAATAGGACATGGGCCTTGATTTGGTCTTCGTCCTTCCTGCATCACTTGCTCGTCTCTCTCCCAAGCCTTCATCCCTCTCCCAACACTTAGACAAATTCAAGCAAAGGACAAAGTTACTCTTCCACCCTTAGATCATTTTACATCCGACGATTGGAACAATCTCTACGAGCCACACAAGCCCTAAAATACATTAAAATATTCCACATCATGAGCCATGTGGAGCACTTATAAAAATTCCATTTTCGAATAGGGTGTGCAATGAATGCCTAGTTGTTAAAAGTCGTTCTCTACTGCTTAAAACCACTTGTAATTGCTATTTAAAAATAAATAAAATTTACATAATTGAATTAAATCACCGCGAATATTGCGCCGACTACGGAGTCATTGATGCAACTTCTATCCGCCATTAGAAATGCGAATTTATCCGTTACGACTGTGAAGTAGTAACAAACATCTCAAAGTTGTACTCTCAGTGGTTTTGGACATGTAGTCGATTCGGAAAAGACACGAATGCTTCTAGTGCACATATTTTGTCTCCTTTCCCACAAATCTGTTGAATATGCTTTGTTTCCAGGTGGCAACTAGACAGCAATCCCATTTCCTCTAGGCTAGCGGAAACAGCTGGGCCGATCGTCAGTCATAACTGCAGTGGCACCATGTGAAATATCTCAGCTTCATCGGAGGGTGCCATGACCACCATGTTGGGTAAGCAGGCCATGAATGTCACAGCAAAGGCTCCACAGTGGGTTGGACCATCAGCTCCCACAAGGCCTGCCCTGTCCATGGCAAATCTCACCGGCAACTTTGCAAGTCCACATCATGCACAACCTGCCAACCGGTTATGATTCCATCAGAACTCCAGCCACATGCCTGAAGTTGGTCGTTGTTCAGCAACTAAAAAAACGGGGAGTCTACCAAGCCAGAGAAACACACGTGACTTCTAAAAAATTGTGAAAATCAAGTGAACAGAGACAAACAGATGAACAGAGAGATTGTACCTGGTCATAAGCACGTTGAAGAGAGGAGGAATAGATGGTGCATAAGGGTTTTAACTCCTCACATGCTAGACCTGCAGCAAATGTGACCCCATGCTGCTCTGCAATCCCAACATCAAAGCATGGGTCTGGAAATCGCTTAGCAAACATGTTCATGCCAATACCGCCCCCCATGGCAGCATGGATCCCAATTATGGTCTTGTCAACCTCTGTTTCAACAATCAGTGCTTCGGCAAAGTAAGTTGTGTACAGGCTTGTGTCAGAGGCCTAATTTTATGCTACTTACCAGTTGCTGGGTCGAACTTCACAACACATGTCAGACATTGCAACCCTTGAATTAATAAAAATACTCAGTCATTTATATGGCTCAAGATATAGAGTTAAAATGTTGCACCAGTACCTTACTATCGCACTTCACACAACAAAGTGACCACTTTAAGTAAGTTGTTCCTAGTTGCAATATGTTTTCCTTTGAAATCTATCATCAACGGAACAAGTCTTGGACATACCAGCAATTCAGTGTACAGGAAAAACAATTTTGAGCTTACAATGATATTTATCAGCAGCTCTCTCAGCATATGGGTACCCACGCCCTTTCTCGGTGACAATGTGTATCAGCACAGGTCCAGTTGTGTGTGTTGCCTTCACCTCCCGCAGTAAAGTCACTAGATCATCAATGTTGTGGCCATCCACAGGGCCAATGTAATAGAGCCCTAGCTCTTCAAAAAGAGTAGATCCTGACCCACTGATCATACCACATGCATACTCATCTACTTTGGAGGTCATCATATGCATTGGCCCTCCGAGTTGCTTGGTCACCCCCTGTTGAAGTTAGAGTTTTAGAAGCCAAAAAGACCCACTAGGAGCTCTCTAGATTTGAGAATAACCCATCAAATCTCATTTCCTTCAGTTTATTATCATTGATCATGGAGTCAGACACAAGGCCACAGCCAACGACATCTAAAGAGTACATATTATCTTTTCAACAAGACTTTTACACAATATCATATCAAGTGTTTGGAGGTAAAATTACTTTCGACATTCTCCAACTGTGCCAATGTTTGTTGGATAGATTGGGCCACTCATGACTATGACATGGTGGCCCTGCCCTCTCCATTGCGTACCCTAACGGAACCAGTGTTGAAGTGAGTAGTGTGATGATGTAGGCGGAGTCCTGTCAAGGATTGCCCACCATACTAACACGATGGCTACCAGTAAACTGCAAGCTCCCTACTCAGTAATGAATTTCTTGGGGTTGAAGACACTCAGTCATGAATTTATTGGGGCTGAAGACACTCCACTCTGAAGATGAAAGTGGCACTGAGTGTTCTAGAACAACTCTACTGTTGAAGTGTTTCCAAGAACATGCATGAGGAGTCTACGAAAAGAGTCTGGGTGTGCTGAGCCTATCAGCTTTCCCCCCTCTCCTCCATCACTATGTCTTACCAAATGTGACATCACATTTCCTTGAGCATTCCCAACATGTTAGATACAAGGAGCAGGATCACACCAACCTCCCAACTGGATTCCATCATAAGAAGAAACAAAACCTACGTGAATGGCTCCAGGGTGTACGCTTAGACATACACGAAAGACAACTTGGCTATTGTGGCCGTGACTCATTCTGCATCTTCATCTCCATCTTCATGACGAACAGAGCATGTGCCAACGCTGCATTGTTCATCTTCATCATGAACATTGCTGCGTTGGCACATGCTCTGTTCGTCACCTTCCTCTCCAGGAAAGCAAACAATAGAAAGACTCCAATGCAATCTGCATTCAAAAATCAGAACCCTCTATCTATTGAGGATGCTGACTGCGCACTGTATGCCTTTCCATGCGTGCCTGTGGGAACAGTCGCCCCCCACAGAACAAACACCCAGCGGTGTCAATGCACCCAGCAGAAAACCAAGCTTGTGCAACACTAATGAAGGCAGAATAGACCATGCAAATTAACAGTTCAGACATTATTGGAAAATTCCAACACTTGCTTCTATCTTCTCAAATCTAGGACAACTCTGGTAAACAACAATGTAAAGCAGAAACCACAATAACTTCTGTATCTACCCATCATAGATATGTATCTCATAATAGGCAGATGCATCTCCCTCCACTTTAAAATGCTACATCTGAAGAAAATCATCTGTAGAGACATTATATATAATATAGGCTTCCAGCAACAAATAAGTAGTAAGAACAGTGTGTCACTAACGGGAAGTATACCTGCCCAGCTACTACTTCACTCAGTTTCTTGTAGAAGAAGCTGTTGAAGAAGTGGAGTCGTTTTGCTGTCCCAAACCACGGGCTTCTGGTCTCTGAATGTACCTACGACAGTCAGGTTATATACACTTTAGTTAATGAAATCTGACAAAAAGTCTCCCATTGAACCTCAAAGCAACACTTTCCATTCTTTACACAAACAAGCCACTGCTTACCATCTACCACCACGATGGGTTACACAAATATCAACCTCCACATGACCATCCACTCATCTCGACCTTGCAGTCCTGAAGACAATTTGTTTGCCAGAGTAAATAAAAAGTTCATACCCCGTTGTTGAACTTTGGCCCACAGAATTGAAACGTGGTTGATGTAGAAGTCACTCATTCAAGCATACTCCTGCGGTGCCAACCGTTGAAGGTCCGAGTAGAGAACTTCAACTTCCGGATCAGAACCCTCTATCTTGAATTGCAATTTGTCCGTGCGCGGATGGATACGCTAGCTTGTCGCCCTCCCTGTTGAAACCAAAAACTACATGGCCACAACTTAGGACCAAAAATGCTACATATCACAAAGAATAATGTGACCGCCTTGTGACAGCAATCCATGTGACAGCTGGTATCATATCTCTGATGCAAGAGTTGCAAACCAGGATACCCCGCTTTAAGTTACAAAGAGTTCGCCTAAAAAGCCATTCAGGACAATTGATGAGGGTGCAAATACATATTGTCAGTAAATCAAGTCTTGGCACCACGTGATCCAGTATCACATTCAAGCCCTACATACACTGTTTCTAAGGCACGGATGGTTGAAATACAAAATCAGGGCTCAAATGGTAAGTTCAATTCCAAACGTGAGAGCGACCGTGCTGAGCAATCCCTCTCTTCCAGGCTGATCCTGACCAGATGACTTGAGCACTGACGAAGAACCTCATTCTCTTTTTTCCTCCTCATCAGAGGAACCAAGCTCCACATGGGCAGTCCTGGAAAAGCCATATGAGCTTCAGATCAGTAACATTACTTGAATCTAGTTGTACTACATGGACCCCAATTTTGGTATGTACTAACCAGTTGGATCCCTCGAGATAAATTACTACAACAGCCACCCTTAATACATAAGCTTCGACTACTCTGTTGACGTGCTTACAGTAAGTAGCTACTTTGCACTCTAAACAACACTGAAGACGACATCTTGCACAAGAGGTACCAGACTCCATACTGGTGTTCCTCCCAATGCATCTGCCTCACGTGTTCTCTTTCCACGGCCTACTCTTCCCACAGTTTTTCTGGCGGGTGCCTGCAAGAGAGACAAGCACCATAATTTGTGCATCTGAATGGATCACTGAATCACAAAATGCAATACACAGATGGGGTACGTCTAAAAACTACATATTTGCACACACGTGCTCGTCATGAGAATATACTCATTTCAGATGTCAGCTTTGACCTCCTTGCCTTTCCTTGGGCTGGCATGTGCTAGCATGCCTTGAGAACAGAAATGAATGTGATCCGATTGGGTGTCACCCCTTCATGTATCATTTGATCATAGAGTTTGATGCCCTTCCTGCCATTCCCATGCTTGGCATATCGTGCCATCACTATATTCCACCCAAACAAATTCCCTTCAGGCATTTTGTCAAACCCTCGGCATGCATCCGCCATGCTTCCACACTTGGTATACATGTTGACAAGGGTGTTTAGAGGAAAGAGTTTTGTCTTGAAGCCAATTGCAATAATGCGGTCATGAACCTGCTTTCCTAGGTCTACATTCTCAATCTAAGTGCACTCTCGCAATAGATAAACATAAGTATTTGAGTCTGCCGGAATGCCTCCTTGGTTCGATATGTCCCACACCGCTTTGAGTTGTGCTGGCTTACATAAGATCTTATATAAGTGTGCCAGAGGAGTTCTTATTTCCTCCTCCGCTTGGTCCTGTCTCAAAAGCAGTTGTCACGGTGGGAGGCGAAGCGGATTCCGACCACTGTACCTGATTCAACCCTGCTATCCTGCACGACTCAATACCTTTGGTTACACTGAAAAACCACATAAATCTATACCAGAGCTCCTACATACTTCAGAAAAACAGATCTTCAGTGCAGGGTTTCTTGGTGGGTTTCTTGGTTTCTGACAAATAAGTTGTTTTCGTCGGCGGTTGAGTGCTCGTTTCTTTCTCCTCAATGAATACCTATCCATATCACACACTATGAGGTTCATGCTTGCAAAAACATGTATGTTGTTCCTGCTGCAATACGGAGACTATCATTTTCTATCAAGTAACTTCTGAAACCTGTGCTCAGCACAAGGGAGGGAAGCAAATCTCTCTCTCTCAGTCAAGATCTGACTCTGCTCCTTTTGGGTTAGGCCTCTTGCACCTCAAATCGGGTCCGCTGGCATGAATCTGCACCCACATTCCTTTCCTCCTTCACCTATCGCTGCATCCTCAATGGCCCCTTCCACAGAAACCAACCAACCCTATCGCCGCCCCTGTACCAACATACAGATGGAACGCGAAGCCGACATTATCAAATAATAAAACCAATCCAACTCGGGACCGCCAACTTCTGTGGTCCCGTCTATATTTTTTGCAAAAAGCACCACAAACGGAAAATACTGCAGCTACAATCCGCACGCCACGCCACCCGCCCGCACCCGAAAAGTTTTATTGAAAAAACAAAACCCATAAACGCGACCGGCGAGGTGTCTCTAGGAAATTATTTGCGCTCGCCCTTAGCGGCGGTCGCCCACTTCAACCACAGGGCGGGCGACCGCCTCGCCGGTCGCGTCGTCGGGTCCCCACATTCATTGCAGTAAATGAGAAAACCCAATTTCGAGACTGTCCCTGTGGCGGTCCACACAGTCTTTTCTGTGATTGCCCAAACCCGCTATTTCAGGACCGCCACTTCAGCGGTCACCTCATTAAATTTCTAAATTGGGAATCCCGCTATTTCGGGACCGCCACTGTGGCGGGTCCCATATTAAAATTTTATTCGGAAAACCCCGCTAATTCGGGGCCGCCACTGTGGCGGTCCCCATATTATAATTTTTTTTTCGGAAAACCCTGATATAGCGCAGATGTCGCGGTCGTCAACGGCCGAGATTGACCGGTCGGTCGCGCCGCGACACGTGCCGCGTCCCCACTGCGGCGCCTGTCCGTCATTGCCGAGTCCTGCAGCGGGTATAGAAGGGCCCAAAGCCCCATCACTTCTCACTTGGGATGCACCGCGTTCACTGCCCAAGACAACGCACGCACTAGGGGCTTGAGGTTTGTAGGGTAGGGGAGAAGTTTTCGAAATTTTCTGGTGTCATTTAGCGGCTGGCAATGTCAGAATACACATCCAGTGAGGCCGTCGGAAGCTCTTCTGGAAGTAGCGGTAGGGGCAAAAAAAAGAAGCACTGGAGCCAGCGCAATAGCAATCTTCACAAAGAAGATTATCCTGGACCGAAGGCGTTGAAGACGGTGAGGGAGGTGGTACGCGACTACGTCATGAAAATGGACCATGCGCACTTGCAAAGTTCGTACATTTTCTACGGCCACGAAGGTTTCCTAAAGTTCCCGAATAATATGGAGAGAAGAATGCGGGTGGCTATGGCAGGGGAGGAATGGGCCGAGGACAGGATAAAACCGAAATTCAATGAATGGGTGGAGAGTCGGGCACAAGATGCGACATGGAACACAAAGCAACTCGTGGAAACAATTGTTAAGAGAACAACTGTCGGACGACCACCATCTTGGGAAACATATTTGTTTTCGCGTGTGGATTGGTGGAAAGGTATGTCGACGACTTATTCGAAGAACAAAACCAGGAATGCCCCTTGGAGGGCGGAGAGGTCGGCGCCCAACGATGGTCGCGCTATCATCTCGATCAACAAAAACGCAACCGTTGTCCAGACAAGGCCAAAGAAGGTAGTTATGGTCGAGTCCGGAAGGTGAGAATTGATGGTGACCGTAGGGTTTCTACGACATGGGCTTTAGCGGGGAAAATGCCCACACATTCTAATGCAGAAACTGCCAAACGAGAGTTTGAGCATAAGGCCATGGCAGTGCGACTCTCCCACTTTGGAGTTATCAAGTTTCTTGCTGCGCATCCCCAGACGTACGAAGGGTACTCAATATGGTGGAATGGGGGGACCATACGTGAAATGTTGGCAAAAATGGTCCAGCGATGAGAGGGACCACCGAGAATTACTGAGAATGAATGGGACACCAAAGGATGTGGAGGAAGTGTACATGATGGTGCGGTTTCGACGCCAACGCACAAAATTGGCATGGGCTCTTCTACACATCGTCTCAGAAGTGCACAAGAATCACATCATGCACAACGACATATCCCTTGACAATATTCTCCTGCATTTTCCGTATTGTAGCGAAGATGTGTATATTGGGTTGTGTGATTGGGGAATGTCATCGTCAACGGAGGCCTCCAAGACATCACAATATATTTATCCCAGCAAAGATGAGAGGGAACGCGCGCTGCGTCACAGATGGTGGATAGCACCAAAACTTGCGGTTGTCCACAGTTCAGCAAACGACCAAGTGAATGGAACACCATTTAGGCTTCCATAGCATGGCTGCGGAGACATTTGCTGTTGGCAAAATTGCACAACAAATTCATGACAACAACCAAATGGATGTTAAGCTGTTCACAGATTCTTCCATGGGCAATTTTTTTACTAATGCACTAGATGGGCTTACCGAAAACTGCGCGAAGATTTGTCTTACCTTAGCGAAGGTTATCAGGCATTTCATGGATGGGCCATATATGCATTGGCCTATCCCCACCGAATGCTAACTAAAAACCATGAAACCTAAGCATCACTTTTTGGGTACCCGAGATGTATATAGGATGGAATAGACCATAGTTTCATACACATTAGTTTTGCGGCTGTAGCATCGCAGACAAATCTGTATTTTGATCATGCATGAACTTAATAAATTGTCTTTGTAAATATTAAATTGCATATGATCGAGCCTTACACGTGGCATTTCAATGAGATTGTTTGTGTACGCTCTCACTGTCTATATGTTCCTACACCGGGTTCGTACATATCCATGTTGCCTTACATAGTGCCTTGAAAAGAGCTCTTGTTGGGTCGGTCTCTTGGTCCTCTTTCCAAAACAGTGATGCTGGTGCAAACCCTTAACTTTTAGTCGGGCTGCAATCCACTAAAGAAGTGTATGATTCAACCGTGCCATCTTGCATGACTCAACTCTTACTTGAAAACCTTTGCTCTCTATTGCACCTATTGTATCGTATTTTGGATCGAAGATACTTCCTATAAACACTCTTCTTGTGAACAGTGTTACTGTTAAATTCACACATTTTTCATAACAACTGGAGTACTAAACATTGGGAATAGACTGCACCAACGCATCAAAACGTATTGACCGGTGTGAATGCGACGACAGGAAATAATACGGTCATCAGCTTGCAAGGCTGTTACTGAAACGAACCATGGGCTTGGGGGACAAGAAAACATGAAGGCGAATGTCAATGTGTGGGCTCATAAAGAGGTACATCTTTTTCCATCACCCGAACAGCAGCTTCAACGGACAGCATACAGACGTAGCATGATTGTCGTTTTCTTGGCGACTTAGTTGTGCTCCACCAATTGCACCCTTTCATTGACCGTTTGCTCCAAGATGGACTCCCGTTTGTTGTCGCCAAATGATTAAGAGTTGTCAGACACCAATATATCTTTCAGCAACAGGAACCAACCACAAATCCACATGAAGGACTGAAGATCATGTACTCTCGGCTGGAAAACACACATACATAGCATGAGATATGGAACAATTCAACAATTCTGGATAGTCATCTAATGGTCGGCACCATGGTTTTGTCGAATGATCATGCTTTCAAACAACGTTTCTGACTCCTTTATCTCCGTAACATGTTCTTCATCATAACATCGCTTGATCACATCATCTTATTGATCTTCATAACATCTTCTTGAATACATGTCGCGATATTTTATTCGGTTATCCATTAATCAATTCTTGGGTGACAATATTACTGCCTTGTCTAACTTATCTTCATTCTCTGTATCTCATGAAAACTTCACAATTCAGTCACCACAAAATAGAAACATTTGAGCCAAAGAAATGGAACTCATTCTTATCATAAGGTATCTAAATCTGACATAAGGCATCGGCTACAGGGGACCGGCAAACAAGAGTAATGTGCATTGACCGGATCATGTATAAGGTGTACATGTCTATTCCAGCAAGCAGTCTTACCAGGGCCTAGCTCAAAATTTCAGCATTCAGAAGCCCTATAGATGTTCTATGCTTATCTCAGGTACCTTCAAGGATGTCTTACTCTCCATGCCCAATTAGCCAACATATTTTTGCTGGAGAAGATCTTACCTTATGAAGACTTGCTTGCTCCACACCATGGTCATGGCGGGAGAGGAGGCTGATATCTCATGGCTTTGGCCTTCCCATAGGTTGCGAGTGGCAGACTATACCTCTATAGGTGTACAAATGTAGATTTTAGGGTACCACCTCTGCAAAGACATTCGCACTGAATGGCAGACTACACGTCAGCCTCATATCCTGTTCTTACTTCACCTTCGCCCCTCACACGTGTGCATCGTTCCACGACAAGTTTCCTTATGTTACATGTATGTGAAAAATGGACGTGGACGACACAAACGCACTTAGCATGTTGCGATGAGAAGGCGTCTCTACGAATTATGTTATAGTTATGAAAGTAGGCCCGGGGACGTGCAAAGATAGAAGAGTCACGTCCTCAGGCATACTTGCAAAAATTTAACATAATTCGTTAAGAGGCAATCTCTTCACGAAATGCAAGGTACGTTTCTCTCGTCCACATCCACTTTCCACACACTTGTAACATAATATACAACCGGAGGAGCCTCCCCAGATGGTGAAAGACAGAATCCTGGGTCGAATTTCCGCATCACCTTGCAACTATGCTATTCCATATTCTTGCAAAACTGAGGAACAATAGATGTCTAAGGTAATTACAACCATTCTGCGCCGGCACTACTACCTCCCACACCCCCTCGGGCACAAATCTGAACTATCTGTAGCGTCGAAAGGCTTGAAATGAGAAGAGTATCGAAGGCAAGACCAATACAATTGCCGATCCAAAAACCATGTATAACTGATATCCTCGCATCCCGGGCCAGATGTTGTCTTCGAAGATATGCAATACTTCTTGCATAATAGTGCCTCAAACACACGCTCTCTGTGCCCTACAGCCCACAATCACTGTTGATCTGTTGGTCTCTGTTACTGTGGAATCCAACGGGCCTCCTTCATTTTGGGATGATTGCCTCCATGTCCCGAGCTTGCATCCCACCAGCCATGGGCGGCCACTTCAACAATCGCCCACCGAAACAAAATACTGGGCGATGGCTTTTGGGTCCTACCTTGACAAAGGCGAACGCAGCGAATGAGAACTACGCATCACCGTCACATGCTTCACCTACATAACGGGCGACAGCTGTTGGCCGTCGCCCTTTTAAAGATGATAATGGGCGACTGTCGCAACGGTCGCAACGGTCGCCCGTCTAAAGAACACCGATGTAAAGTTAAGGTGATATCTCTGAAGTGATGTACATATTCAATGAAAGACCCTGCCTCTGCTGTGTCGTTGGAACAGGGCATGGACTTACAGGCGATACCACGGCAGGGATATAAATAGTGGATTCCAGAGTATACCTCTGCTGGTGTATGCAACAGGGTGACGATTTGCAGGTGATACCCCTGAAAGGGTGTGCGCTGCGAGTGCCGTTCTTCGAGACACCCACAGGGCTGACGAAGCGTACCGATTTCCTGGGCGGTCCACATCGGCGCTCGGCGTTCCGGGCAGGCGGTCCGGGATGGCTGTCCGGGCTGGCGGTCCTCGGTGGGGCCCGCGGGTGGGCCGCAAGAGAATGGGCGATGGGCGGGGCCGTTGCCCGGCGGGTCGGGAAGTGGACAGAGTGACGGTGGGCGATGGCTTCGTCGGTCGCCTCTACGGCGGGGCGGTCGCCCAGGGTTAGAATGAGAGTGCCGGGCAACCGGCGGTGGCCTGAGGAGTCCCGTGGGCCCACTTACCCGCAATAAAATACTCATGTGTGGCATGAGATCATCTGAAATCATGGATCTGATATTATGACATGGTATGTGTGGCATGACCATGTAATATGAATGCCTCTTGGAAATGGACGGTAGGATGGGAACAAGTGGGTTGTTGGGAAAGTAGGTTAATAACAGGTGGGATGTTGGGAACAAGTAGTTGTTAACAAGTGGGTTGTTGGGTACAACTGGTTGTTAACATCTCGTTGTTATTAAATAACAACTCATTGCTATTTGATAACAACACGTTGTTATTTAATAACAACGACTTGTTAACAACCAGTAGTGGAGAAGCATATTTGGGTAGATGCTTTGGTTTGAAGCATCTTTTGGCACATCACGTTGATGTATTGAAGGGTGTAGATGTGGTCAAATGGTACACACTTAGTGAATACTTTTTGACCACATCTACACCCATAACAAACCCTGTCACACCCATAACAACTCGTTGTGAAGAACATCGCGTTGATGTTGTTATGGGTGTGACAGGGACAGCGACGGATCGGAACAGGGACAGGGTTTGTGGTAAAAAAGTATTCCATATTCCTCTTCTTCTTCAATTTATCTCTTTCTATCCGGTCCTGCACTGCGAGGAGTTATGTCTCTGTCGGTACCAAATCTGAGGCTGCTGAGGTCTCTGTGGGGCGCAAATCGCTTTCCCAGGCGCTTTCTTGCATTGAATACCAGTGGCCGACCAGCTGGGGAATCTTTGGTCTTCCTTGCTCGGAGCTCTTCTTGGTGATCTGTCTTCTAATCGTATCTTCTCGAGTTGGATGCCCTTCGTTTATTTACAATAAATGCAAGCTCCGGATACTCCGAATTGTGGGATGTCACGAGAGTAGGCTCTGTTTCTGCGTAGCGGATACAGGTAACGTTCGTGTCCTAGTTTTTGCTGTGGATTCATTAAATGAGGCAGGTAAGGGTGACTGGAGCTGCATCTGTAGGGGAGATCAGAATGCGGAGGGATGAGATTCAAGAGATCTTGGATGTGAAGCACTCCTAACATTCGTGTATCCATGAACTAGCTCACTCCGGGACATGGGGGGCGATGCTAATAGAGAAGTTGGAGACGGCCTGATTGGGACATACCACAGTGTTTCCCTTCCTCTGTTGTGTACGTGGAATTGGAAGTCCCTGGGGGTGTAGGGGGATGAAGCTCAAATGGGTGAAACGAGTTGTGTCTGTGTTGGTTGTGTTGAATGTAGTGCAACTGCTCATATTTTTCTTTCAGTCATCTGAGAGTCCCAAGACGCCCACCAAGTCATCATACCCAGCTTTTAGACAGGGTCCTGGGAAGTCCTGGCAAAATTTGCCCTCATTTGCCTCATGGTCAACAAATACAGATCTTCCCCCAAACTCTTGTGAGGCTTTCTTTGGCAACGGATTCACTCAAACATTCCATTTGCTGACACCAGTGGCTCAGCCCCTGTTGTATCCTACTTTGAAGGGAAGAAAAAATACACAGAACTTCCTCCAGAGGTTGGTGGGACGAAGAGGTCTTAGGCGGTTGCAGCTGAATGAGGCTGACAAGTTGAAGCCAGGGGATGTCTATGAACCTGGTCTTCGAACTTCGGAGACAGGAGGAAAGCCCACCACTGCAAGATGGTTTGTTTCGATGCTTTTTCAGTGAGACATTGCAAACATCTGTTTGTGAAGGAAGACATATGATAATGGACCCCAAACATATAAAGATGTCCAAAGGTGGGGAGCCCTTGGATTCTGTTATTGGACGGGATGAGGAAGAGGAGCTCCCCTACTTCACATCTGGCGCTTTCCAAGTCATGGTCGCTGAGAAAGGGAAGAGAAGGCTTCTGTTCAACAAGACTATGCTGGACCATCTCATCCCACGGGGTCAAGTGCAGGATCACACATTACAACACTTGTTTGAACAGATCCGCACTGTTCCTTTGGATGAGGTCGTTTGTGATCAAGTATGCTCTACCCTTGTTCAATTCTCCTGACTGCTGAACTTCTTTGTTCCTAAGCACAAAATTTTGTCATCCTCAAATAGAAGAGAAGCCTCGTTCCTTTTCCACTACGGTGAGTAGTTCACTTGTAGGTTTTGATCTCAGTACTTCTGTGTGGTTGCATCTGTGATCTCCCGTCTTTCTCATATACGGTCTTTCTCATATACGGTGCTCTGTTCCTTCTCTTGGAACCTCACGTCACTCTTCTGTTCTTCTTCTTCTTCTTTCGGACCGAGGACGATACACTTAAAGAGATTGACATCTGCTTGAACTGAGGCAAGAGTTTGTGCGGACCACTGTGGAGTTCTAAGGTCTGACGTCAACCTTCCACACTGCCTGTATATGGAGATAAGATTTTGGATGCTTGCTGCCTGATTGCAGAGAGTTTCAGTGCCAACTTTGGTGGTGACCCGTTTTGAGTATGCCAACCTGTTTCATACCGTCACCGATTGGTACAGCGCATATATGACTTCCCGTATTGCTAACCTAGAGAACCGCCCATCTCTGCTTCTTGTGGACGGACATTGCAAGGTAAGGGAACTGCACAGTTCAACCTCAGGGTGGTAGGTGTGGATGACGAATGAACTTGCACAGAGTCAAAACATCAACAAAGGGTCTAGAGGGTTGCAAGGTAAACCCTCAGGGTGGTAGGTGTGGATGAGGAATCAATTTGCATAAAGTCAGAACATCAACAAAACATACAGGGTCCCACTTTTGGACGTGGGCAGACAAGAGAGGCCTCAATTGGGTTCAGGGTAGGTAGGTGTTTTATGTTGCACAGTTTGTTTCAGATTGGTCTGACGAGCCTCTCCTGCTTTAAATAGGAGACATCAGCAAAGCAGATGGATCTTTTGGCACTCTTAATGCAAACCTGCTTAAGAGCAGAGTTACTATTCCTTGAACATATGTGGTTGTTCTGTTGGGTTATCACCGGGGCCTCCACCGTGTAGCCTCTCCCTGGATCACTCGCCCCACACAACCATAGCACTATCAACCCTGGTCATTGTGCATGGGGGACAAGTGGAAAATCCAGGGGTGGTGACACTGGCCTTTAATTGTAGCTGGGAGAAACACTTGAGTAGTGTGAATGCTAGCTTTGCCAAATTAGTCAGCTTTGCTTTTGGAGTGTAGGACTCTGGTGTTGTGATCCATGAGCTGCGTTCCGAGTTGTTGGTTGTGGGCCACACCTTACCTCCTAAATGAAAGCTGAAAGACGTTTGTGGGGAAGCTACAAGCTCCTCAGCAACTAGCTATGCTGTATGACTGGTAGCAAATAGAAACTCTCTTTTCTCTCTTCAAACCCGTCATTTTTTCCATTTCTGTGTTGTTTGGCAGTCTCCCATGGATATTGGATGGCAAGCTCTGTTCAGTGGAGTGAACTTCGCCAAGCATTTCACGGGACCTATATGCTTTGATCATCTCATTTTTGCACCCTTAGGATATGACAGCCCCCTTTTCAAAGGTCTCACTCCTGGCAATCCGGGGCTCGCTTGCCAGGGCTGTGGGGTTGAAGAGCTACATGAGCCTAATGCATACAAGACTGCTCGGATGCGGGAATTTGGTGAAATGTTCATTTCATCGTTCAATTTCACCCCTAGGAAGGCCTCAGATAACAGCCCAGTAATCAAGGTTCTTTTTGTTCGACGAGAGGACTATTTGGCACACCCACGGCACACAGGAAAGCCCGAATCACGCCTCAGCAATGAAGAGGAGGTTTTGGAGGCACTAAACGCTTGGGCAGCGGACAGGAACCTCAAGGGTGGGGACGATAGTAAGCTAGCAGAAGGGGATGGAAAGAGGAGCAATGGATCAAAGATTAATGTTGTGAATGGGTTGCTTGCTCATATGACTATGAAAGAACAATTGCAGGAAGTGCAAGAAGCATCAATAATTGTGGGAGCACATGGTGCGGGCCTCTCACACATACTGTTTGCAAGGCCTGGAAAGACTGCCATCCTAGAACTTGTGAATCCATATTTTGCACGCCCACATTTCGCATATATGTCACAGTGGATGGGCATTCAGTATCACTCAATTCAGATGGGAGGCTCAGTGGCTGATTGTGCGGAAGTCATTGAGACCATAGACAGAATAAGCTACCAGATCTTTGGTTAATGAAGTTACAGTACTCAGAAGCCAATCAGGGTACGGGTACTGGCATGCCAACAATTCTGGACTGGTCAGTCTCATGGACTTGGAAGGCTGGGCACAGGAAAGAACATCTCCCTGCCAAATTAGCAGGGGATGAAATAGAAAAGGTGCATTTCACAGGACCGACTACTAAGGATGTGAGACACTGGTGGAAGGATGTATGAAACAATGCAGGTCTGCACACATACATGTCCTCGTTGTGGAATAAAATTGAGATCCTGGCGGCGAAAGGATCTGTTCGAAGGATTATGCATTCAGGAACAAAGGAGTCTGCATGCAGACATTTCTGGAGTAGCTTATCAGAGCAAAGGGAAGAGACATGGAAGCTCTCTGACACATATTTGATCATTCCCTTCATCCAGTGCCCCATCACTCCAGACGAAGCAGTTTAGCAATCAAATCTTCTCAGTACTGGAGAGTGGGGCCTTGAGAAGGCCTGGGGTTTTGTTAGAGAAACGTTCGTGCTCTATCTGAGAAATAATTGGTAGGAGGTTACACATTCTTTCTGCAGCATTGCGAAGGACAGAGCTCTGTTGTGAGCGTCTTGGCACTCCGGTGCTTTTGTAAAATTATTTCAATGGTAGAGTGCATCAATCTGTAAAAATGGAGAAAGAAATGAAATGAACTGAAATGGTACTTTATAAAGTCTGCAGGAATCTCGGAGAGCTTATGGGACAAGCGGAAGAAAGAAACAAGAAAGAGAGAGGGGCCCAAAAACAACTAAAGGCCAAGGGATTGTCTAAGAGTCAACAATTCATGCAGGTAAACTGCCAAGCTTTTCTGATCCCTGTAGATGGGGTACTCTGGAGTAGATGACTGAATCTCCCATGGATTGTTGATGTGGCATGATTTGTTGGGTATGAGCCGGGTGGCTATTGTCGTATTCTGCGACCTCATTGATTACCAGCTTGCAACAATGCAGGAAGCACGTTGGTGCCTTGAAAAGTGATGGTTAAATCGATAACATTAAGTAGCGTGCAAGAGGAGGCCTGCTACGTATGCAGTCAGGAGCAGGGTGACTAGCTAGGTGTGGATCCCCAGGCGCGGATCTTAGTATAGGGGAAGGCCAGCTGATGAGGCCCTTCCACCGTTTAAGAATGCGTGAACAACAGTTGAAAACGGTTAACGGGCCTAGTCAGTGCCCTTCACCTGCCTAAAAAACCAACGTGTCCCTTCGTGGCTGGATGAAGGGGGTACTAAGGTACCTCCTCCCAGTGTCAGGATGAAACTTCCCACCTAAGAAGGTAACGATTTTAACAAAGGGAATTTCTAGGCGGTTTTTTAGGCCACGTGGTAATGACTGTGGCTCGCTGGTCCCACACCGACAAGGATCCACACGCTTGATCACATATGTGGGCGGGCCGGTCTAGCTTGCCAAATGTTTGGCTCGTCAACACCTGGGCCTTTCAACCAACCCTAAGTACTTATCTTCGAAATTAAGGTAGAAACACACCCCTATTTTTGGGGTGTAAAGTGGTCCCGCCTGCCCTTAAATGGCGACCTTACTGCCAACGGGCTGATTTAGGTTCCTTCATGGGCATTGTGGGCCCCATGGTGCTTTGTTAGATGAACAAAAACGTACTACTGTGACTAGTGTATTTGCCAAATGGAGGCCTTTTATAGGATACCTTTTGCTCTTGTGGGCTGAGCTGTTGGGTGAGTTATTGGCCATTTCAAGTGCACATCTCGTGCATATCAGGTCACATGTAGGCTTCATATTAGATAATATTTCAGTGAGTTATGGTACCCTCTATAGCTCAGGCATAGCATTTTTGTGCCCTGCCACTTTGATAATATATATCAATTAGCCACTTTGTCCAAAATTCATGCAATTCAAACCACAAGCTGTTTGTTCAATTGCTCATCCAGTCATATATTTTTTCCCCTTACTTCACCAATTGTATGGGCATATCTGCTTAAGCGCTCACATTTGGGTGTAACTACCTTAGGTCACATGACTCACATGGAGGTGACCGTTTGGAGTGTTTTTGGAAGGGGAGCTTTAAGTTAGTGTTTCATGGAAGGGGAGTATCGGCAAAATAACAACAACAATAATAATAATGTAAACGCCTCCTAAAAGAAGCGTATATATATATATATACACACACACATATATATACAACGCCAACCGAAGCTAGCGTAAATAAGAGCCTCTTCCCCTTGCGGATCTGCCCATTTTCAAGGGTGGGCTTTATCCACACCGTAACCTGTCACACTGTGGCCAGCTGAGCACTTTCAATCTTACGTTTATTGAGGATTAGGGATGTGAGTGATGTAATAGATGTGAAGTGCAAGGCTCGTAGTAGAGATTTGGGTGGTAGGTTGAGATTATTTTTCAAACCTGGGATATTATGGGTATGAGCATCGCCCCTCACACTCGCAGTGATGACGGTCAGAGGTGCCGTGTTCCAGCCTCGCTCACGGAGGGCATGATACACAATTGATCGATCGTGGTAGAATGCGAATTCCAAAAAATGTATTTTGCGATATGGAAGCGGTTCCGTCGGCGGCAAAGACTAACCAACCCACTTCCAATTACGAAAATATTCCCCTCCCTCTCCTCAATATCAAACCTAACAAGACATGGTTAAAAGCGCTACCACGCCCACCACATGTCGCCCCTCCCGAGGCCCCACCCACCATCCCTCAGATGTACCAACAAAACATACCCCTTAGATTTCCCCTCACCCACTCTCACTACACGGATGGATCCCTCATTAACTCCACTGTCGGATATGGTATATATCATGCGGCCACCCAGCAGGGTGTCGCCCTCCGCCTACTTCCTACGCGCTGAACTTATGGCAATATATGAAGCCCTATCTAGGCTAGACACCTTCCCTCCCCCGTATTATATTTTTACCGACAACCTTACTTTACTCTTCATTATCAGAACCACATAGCCCGCCCTTCATCCCACCGTCACCACCCAGACCGCAATCTCATCACTGCCATTGTCCAACTAGCTCTCTCCATCCCACCCTATCCATTTCCGCAAAGTCCACTCGCATACGGGGATACATGGAAATTACGTTGCCGACCAGTTTGCCCAAGCTGGCGCTGCCCAACCTCCTGTGATCCCCTCTGATGACCCTATTCACATTGCCCACACTCACCCATTTTGGTTCATACACCTTGTTCCAGATCCACCTGCACCCAAACCCGTTTGCAATCTCCTTGTCACTCTCACCAGGGAAGCTAACAAATAAGCTGCTGCATCAATTAGCCATATTAAAGTCTACATTCAAAAGTGGACACAATCCAATGTGCTACACCATAAATTATCAAATCACTTCTGGAATACCAAAATCACTACAGATGCACAAATCCGTCAAGTCCTTAAATTTAGATACACCCAGTACATGGGACACCAACGCAAGCACATTTTCTAGCCACGTATTTTTCCATCTCCATACTGCCCACTCTGTTCAGGCACCCATCAAGAACGTGACACCTGGCCACACTTACTTAGCCAATGTACACACCCTATCATACATGACCTACATATTACCCGACCTAACCAAGCAGTATGGCATATCCACAAACTACTCCTCAACCGCGCCGAAACCAGATGGTACACACTCCTAAACGCAGGCACATACCAAGGTCGCCCACCCGATCACATTTGTCAAGTTATTTTACCACTAGTGTGAAACTAGCTAGGAAATAGCTAGCTTTTACATATTGACATTTGGGATTGGCCCAAGTGTCAATCCAGGGGTCAAGGTAGATTTAGGCCCTGGAGTGGTTATCTTCACGGCAAGCGCGGGAGGCTCATCTTTCTCGAGTTGAGCCTCACCGCGCCTAGCTATGGCGCCGTAGTGTGGATTCCCCATGGCGTGGGGTGCACTTGGCTTGATTTGTATTTGAGTGATGAGGTTATATATGCATGAGTTTATGCTTCAACTTTGTGAGCTCGCATGAGCTTGTGCTTGTATTCTTCTTCTTTTTTCACTCGAGAAAGATGAGCTCGTATCTGTGAGTGCCAGATACGAGTTAGTTGTAGCACTTGTGGTTTTTGCTTGAGAATGAGAGAAACCAAGTTGTTATGCAAGGAGCACCGTGGAGCTCTTGGTTGTTAGAAGCGGAGGCGATGTGGGTTACAAGGTGGTAGACCTTGGCATTCGATCTTCAGCTTCAGAGATGAAAGCACCATGCTGCAGGTAATTCCAGAGCACCTTGATGGTTTCAGATTGTGTACATGCATGAGCAAGCACGATTGGGAAGAGGACCAGTCAAGAACAGGTTATAGTGGCTTTGGTGGCAAAGCTGAGAACTGGACTTGGGAATGCGAGCTTTCATTGTGTGAAGGATTGCAAGACCAAGCGAAAGGGCTGATTTGGCTTGGGGCAAATCAGTGCACTTTGTGGAGTATGGTGAGATTAGGTTTCAATCTCGAGCTTCAGCATTGAGAGGGCTCTTGTCATGGCAAGAGCAGGGCTGGAATAGGAGCTAAGAGGTGCGGCAAGGCCATGGAATGTGCACCTAGGGTTTCAAAGCTTGGAAGAAGAGCTCTTGCACCACAAGAGAAGTGTCTTGTGGCTGGAAATGTAAGCCTTAGGGTTTCAGGAGCTTGGCAAAGGCTGTGGAGTGCTTAGTCTTGTCTTAGAGAGCATCAAGGAGCCAAGGAGCCAAGATAGGGGGCTGATATCTCGTGTGTGAAGAGGTTGCATGTGTGGAGCATGTATTCAGCTCATTGAAGCTTCCATCTTCAAGCTTGGAGGGCAAGCAATGAAGAGGGAAGGGTTGACTTCCCTTATGTGAGGGCAATGCATGTGTGGAGCATGCTATCAGCCTGGTGAAGGCTTAAACTTTCAGGTGTGGGAGTGCAAGAAAGGAAGGAAGGGGCTGGTTTCCCTGTAGGGCATGTGGAGCATGCTTTCAGCCTGCTGAAGCTTGTATTTTCAGGTTTGTGGGTGCAAGAAATGAAGCAAATGAGCTGATTCTCTTATGGTGAGAGTGGGGCATGTGTGGAGCATGCCTTCAGCCCATTGAGGCTCTTGTTTTCAAGCTTTAGAGAGCTAGAACGGAAGGTCTAGGGCTGGTTTCCACTTAAAGTGAAAGAAAAGCACTTGTAGGGCCTATGTGAGTTGGGGTTTCAACTTCAAGCTTGAAGGGAGCGCAACTCTTGAAGCAGCAGGTGTAGGGGGCTGGAATAGGCTCTAAGACAGATGCTATGGCCAAGGAGAGTGCTTGAATGAGTGCTCACAAGGGCTGGGAACCAGCAGGGCTTGGTTGTTTGCCATTGAGTTTAGTGGCGTGTTTGGGGAGGCTAAGTGAGAAAGAAGGCTTGGTTTGTGGCAACCACCTCATGGCTTAGGGCTACTATGGTGGTGTGTGGGAGCCGAAAGAGCAAGAATACCTTGCTGATTTCCTCACAACCGCCATAGCTCGGTGGAAAGAAGCCTAGAGTCCAAGAGACACAAACCCTAGCTTGGCGTGGCTAAACCCCTTGGAGAAATGGCTAAACTGCCAGAGCGGCCATGGATGGGGCTGTGCCGGTGGCCTTTTGGGGCTGTGAGGGGCTGTGAGGGGCTGTGCCCTGTGGCCTGTGGGGCTGTGACGGGATGTGACAAGCTGTGACAGGCTGTGGCGGGCTGTGACAGGTTGTGCCTAGTGACCTGTGGGGCTGTGACGGGCTGTGACGGGCTGTGACAGGCTGTGCCCTGTGCCCTGTGGGGCTGTGACGGGCTATGGCCTTTGGGGCTGTGACCCTGTGACCTGTGTCGGGCTGTGACAGGCTGTGCCCTGTGCCCTATGGGGTTGTGATAGGCTGTGGCCTTTGGGGCTGTGACCCTGTGACCTTTGTAGGGCTGTGATAGGCTGTGCCCTGTGGCCTTTGGGTTTGTAATGGGCTGTGATAGGCTGTGATATGTGGCCTTTGGGGTTGTGACAGGCTGCGGCCTGTGGGGCTGTGACCCTGTGGCCTGTGTGGGGCTGTGACGGCTGTGACTAGTGAGCTGTGTGGGCCTGTACTGGTCTGTGGTGGCCCGTGTTGACCTGTGGACGGCCTGTGCTGACTCGTGGAGGCACTGGTGGACTGCCTAAGGACTGGCATGTGGTCTTGAAGGCCGAATTTTGAAGCTCGTGGAGGGTGGTTTGAGGAGTATCTTCATGATATTCCCATGGTCATGCAAGTGAGGGAAGAGAGGAGAGAAAGAGTGTTGGGATGAGGCATGCTGGGGTTAGGCATTGCTTTAGCTTCTCTTCCTCGTAGTTTCCACCCTCTCATTAGGCCAAGACCTTTCCGTAGGTGGAGGCAAGAGTCAGTCCGGGTTTGGGCTAGGGTGTCCTTGCAGGAGCAACACTGTGGAGTTGTTTTTGGTGTGGGGGAGTTGTCGTTCTAATTTCTTGTGTTTGGATCCCCTCCATACCTGCATGCTTGACTGTGCGCCATGCTAGTTTTGTGTTGGTGCTTGTTTTTATAGGTGATTGGTCCGGATTTGATCACCGGCCAGTCCTAGAGCATGCTGTCGATGGTGAGGCTGGGGTGATGACCAGCCAGACCATCATTGTTTCTCCTATGGTGAGGTTGGAGGTGATGACCAGCCAACCATAGGAGTGCTTGCGGTGGATGCAGGTACAGGTGTAGGTTATGTTAGGAACTTAGTATTCCAAACCATAAGCCGCAACAGGTTCTCTACCCGGTTACCTTGTGGAGAGGGGGTTAGGGACATGTTCATGACCGGTTGAGTGTCAACACGGAGGTGCCACTAGTTGCTGGGGACAGTGCCGGTTTGAGCACTAGCGATACTAGTGGGTACAAGAGACGAGGTGTGCGGTTTAGGCCACCTTCACCTCCTGTGTCTTCTACGGAAGGTTTTGATTCGGATTGTGAATCAGGAGGACTCATACCGGCGGTGCAAGTTGTTTCTTTGCCATTGTTGTGGGACACAATGGAGGAGATGTATGGAGCTACCAAGGGGCCACGAAGGTACTCTGGGCGGGGGGCACCATCGAGTTGGATGATTTTATCCAAGAGTTTGATAGTTGGTGTGATTTGCAGCAAATGCGCAATCCACAACTATTTACGCCTTTCATGGCATGGAAGGGGCTGTTTCAGCACCTTGAGGGCCGCCTATGGATGATTACCATGAGTTCAGGCGGGGGCATGAGGTTGAGATCGAGGAGTGGAGGATGTATTGGTCACCCGACTATATTTCCATCACTAGGGGCACTAGAGCCACGAGGGCAGTGGCTACACCTGTTGCTGCACCGGCAGCTTCAGCAAGTAGCAGAGGGACTAGTGGGACTGGTGGTACAGTAGCTACGACGTCCACCCAAGCCACTACCGCACCAGCACTAGTACACGTGTCTGCCTTCAACCCTGTTGTGGAGTTCTTCGAAGAGTTGAGAGGGAACTACCAAGGGGTGAGGACGGAGAAGTTGCGGAGCTTGCAAGAGTTCCAACGGAAGCCGACCGAGACTTGAGGGAGGCTTTCACTCGCATGAGGCGCTTGATAAATGTAACCCAAGGGATTACGGAAGCTCATGCAGTCCAATTCTGGTATGGGATATTGGATAAGGGGCTGAGGAGAAGGGTGCGGGATGCAACTCTCATACAAGCGGCCCAACCCACCTTAGCAAATGTGTTTTTGCTAGTAGAGCGGATAGAGCTCAACATGGTGGAGGAACGAGTGGTCATGGTGGGATTTGCTAAGGAGACACCACGGGGTAGTGGTGCTCCTAGCCAACCACTACCTCAACGTGCTCAAGGCAACAAGGGGGCTCATGTTAAGCCCAGGGAAGGGCAGAGAGGACCTCAGATGCAGGGGTCTCTCCCTTCATTTGCTGGCCAACAACGGGCGGATGTGGTGTGCTGGACATGTGGAGGATCCCATGTCAAGAAGGATTGCCCAGAGGGAGGCAAAGGGCCGGCACATGCACAACCTGCACAGCTGCAGTGTGGGCATTGTGGCAAGCACGGGCATGGAGAGGCCCAGTGTTATGGTTTGCATCCTGAGTTGCGCCCAGGCCAGTTCCAAAGGAACAATGATGGCCGGGGGCGAGGTGGAGCAGCCCAGAGAGGACGAGGTGGCCAGCCACGAGGTACAGGCCAAGGGCCAGCTCAACATGGCCAAGGATGCGGCGGTCAGGGGGTTGACCAAAGCATGGCCAACCGGCTTCAGCAGCTAGAGCAGAGGCTCGCTGCCATGGCTACAGCTCAGGTGGTACCGGCTCTAAGGCCGGATGGTCCACCTCCTGCTCCTGAGGGAAGAGATATGGGAGACATGAGATTCATGTGTGGAGCAGCACTACCACTAGTGCAGGTGGAGTCTGCTGCAGCCGTGACTCGAGGAGCAGCACGAGTTCCTGAGCCACGAGGTGTAGAGGTGGAGTTGGATTCACAGCGTGGGGAGGCAAGCCGTCAGGCTAAGCTTCCTCAGTCATTCACATTGGCAGAGATAGTGTCGACGCCATCCATGGCACCTAGTTCTCACCCGACTGTTGCCGAGGCGGAGGTTACTATGTCATTGGGGAGAGCTACACGGGTAGCACCACTACCTAGTGTTGCCAAGGCTACGGCAGCTAGTGTGCTGCTAGGAGCGGCCACATCTGTGTGCCAAGCTCCATTGTTCTCGGCTACCATGATTGCGACGCCGGGGGTAAGACCAGCTGAGGTGTTCAGGCTGGCAGCTACACTCTGTGAGAGTGGGGAGGTTACTTCATCTTCTGCGGAGATAGTGGGAGGTGTAGTGCTGGAGGGATCCTCGGATTTGAGGGTCAAGACTGCCACAGCGGCGCCATGACAAGCTGCAGCTGCCAGGTTGATGGAGCTGCCAGCTAGGCCAGCCATTGACCGCGCCATGGTGACACCTGGAGTTGTCATGTTAGACAACCAGGATGACATTTTCTGTTTGAGTGGACCGGCAGGCATAGCTGGTTGAGTGAATCTGGTTTGGAGTGACTTTGACATGATTCTACCAATGTGACAACATGAAAGTATCGAAAAACAGGTAACAAAGATGAGGAGAAGCTGCGGAATAAATACTTTTATGATCCCAGTCAATGGTGGAACAACCAAGGCCAAAAGGTGAATGCCTGTTAGATTACAGAGAGTAGCAGACGCAATTTAGCATAAGAGCTGAGTTGGGTGTTTCCTAGAACAAATCTAGGCTGTCATTGTCAGCTGCTAGAAGCAAGGCAAGGATGAATGCATGATTTGTGCAGAGGCATGGATAGCTGAAGGAGCAGCGATAGAGCGTGGGTCCTAATTCATCCAAGAGGGCCAAATTTCAAGCACAAGATTACATATGATTCCCTGTGGATCAATAGCTATAAGAAACCTGCATGGATAGATGGTCAACTGGAAGCCGCAACAGCAGCGGCACAATTCATAAAATCAGGCACTGCTAATCAAGGCACCATCTTCAACACATTTCACCTTGTTTTTTCCTCTTGATCAGAACCGGCCCAATGTACATGCTGAATTCTGCAAGTTAGCTGGTTGAGGGAATTTGGTTTGGAGTGACTTCGACATGATACTGCTAATGTGACACCAGGAAAGTATTGAAAAACAGGTAACAGAGATGAGGAGAAGCTGTGGAATGAACACTTTTCTGACCCCAGTCAATGGTGGGACAACCGAGGCCAAAAGATGAGAGTTTGTATGATTACAGAGAGTAGCAGACGCAATTCAGCATAGGAACTAGTGTGATAAGCTGAGTTGGGTATTTCCTAGAACAAATCTAGGCTGTCATTGTCAGCTACTAGCAACAATGCAAGGATGAATGCATGATTTGTGCAGAGGCATGGATAGCTGAAGGAGCAGGGACAGACCGTGGGTCCAGATTCATCCAAGAGGGCATTGACAATGTAAGTTCCTCAAAGGCCTGTTGACATTCAGCTGTCCATGCAAACATTGCATCCTTCTTCAAGAGTTTGCTCAATGGTGCTACCTCTGTGCATATCGTCTGACAAACCTTCTGTAATAACTGGTTTGTCCAAGGAACCTCCTTAGAGCCTTAATATTTTGGTGGTGGTGATGCCTTAATAGCCTCTGCCTTTCTAGGATCTACAAGCAGTCCTTTTTGACACACAATGTGTCCCAAAAGAACTCCCGAGTTCACACAGAAAGTACATTTTTCTGGACTCTTTAAAGGTGATACTATGACACCTCTACATAGATCTATTGCCATTCTAGTTTTGTTGTGTGTCGACATATATAAATATACTTTGCATCAAAACGTATTCATTCCATAGTCCATCCATCAAGAAACATGAGTACTTGTGACAACAATAAGTACCTTGGTCGTTGCTCTTTCCACGGATGTACAAACTCAGCCCACAAAAACCATGTGGATGGACAACGCTTCAAACGCCCATTGATCAAGCTCCTTCCATGGGTGCATTGCCTTTTCAAGCTCTTTTTGAAATGAGACGTGTAAGGCTCGATCATATGCAATTCAATGACAATATATTTAGTTCATGCATGATCAAAATACAGATTTGTGTTCGCAACTCTTCGATGCTACTGCCGCAAAAACTAATATGTATGAAACTATGCTGAAGATATCCTATAGAAATCTCCGTAACCCAAAAAATGATGCTTAGGTTTCATGGTTATGAGTTCTATAGCATTCGGTAGGGATAGGCCACTGCATAATTGGCTCATCCATGAAATGCCTGAGAACATGAGATAAGGTAAAACGAATCTCTGCCACGTTTGAGGTAAGCCCGACAAGTGCAGAAGTAAAAAAATTGCCCGTGGAAGTATCTGTGAACAACTAAACATCCATTTGGTTGTTGTCATGAATTCGTTCCGCGATTTTGCCAACAGCAAATGTCTCCGCGGCCATGCTATGGAAAGGCCTAAATGGCATTCCGTCCACTTGTGTGTTTGACGAGTTGTGCACAACCGCAAGTTCTGGCGCTATCCACCATCTGTGACGCAATGCGCGTTCCCTCTCCTCTGCGCTGGTATAAATATATGGTGACGCTTTGGAGGCCTCCGTTGATGATGACATTCCCCAATCACAAAACCCAATGTACACATCTTCGCTACAACCCGAAAAATGCAAGAGAATATTGTCGGGGGATATGTCGTTGTGCATGATGTGATTCTTGTGCACTTCTAAGACGATGTGTAGAAGAGCCCATGCCAATTTTGTGCGTTGGCGTCGAAGCCGCACCATCTTGTACACTTCCTCCACATCCTTCGGCGTCCCATGCAATTCCCGGTGGTCCCTCTCGTCGCTCGACCATTTTTTGTCAATTGCCAACATTTCGCGTATGGTCCCCCCATTCCTCCATATTGAGTACCCTTCGTACGTTCGTGGATGCGCAACAAGAAACTTGATAACTCCAAAGTGGGAGAATCGCACTGCCATGGCCTCATGCTCAAACTCTCATCTGGCAGTTTCTGCATTAGAATCTTTGGGCATTTTCCCCGCTAAAGCCCATGTTGTAGGAATCCTTCCGTCACCTTCAGTTCTCACCTTCTGAATTCGACCATAACCACCTTCTTTGGCCTTATCCAGTTGGTGAATGGTGGCGTTTGCGTTGATGAATAAGATACCGAGGCCTTCGTTGGGCGCAAACTTGCCCGTCTTCCAAGGGGCAACCCTGGTTTTATTCTTGGAATAAGTCGTGGACATACCAAACCACCAATCCACATGCGAAAACAAATCTTTTTCCGGCGACCCACGTCGACCTTCTGTTGGTCTCTTAACAATTGTTTCCACGAGTTGCTTCATGTTCCACGTCGCATCTTGTGCCCGACTCTCCACCCATTCATCGAATTTCGGTTTCATCCTGTCCTCGGCCCATTCCTCCCCTGCCATAGCCACCCGCATCCTCCTCTCCATATTATTTTGGAACTTCAGGAACCCTTCATAGCCGTAGAAAACGTACGAACTATGCAAGTGCGGATGATCCGTGTTCAGAAGTAGTCGTGCACCACCTCCCTTACCAGCTTAAGCGCCTTCGGTCTTGGATAATCTTCTTTGTGAAGATTGCTATTACGCTGGCTCCTGTGCTTCCTTTTTTTGCCCTTGCACTCCCAGAGGAGTTTCCGACCGCCTCACTGGATGTGTATTCTGACATTGCCCGCCGCTAAATAACACCAGAAAATTTCGAAAACTTCTCCCTCACCTTACAAACCTCGAGCCCCTAGTGCGTGCATTGTCCTGGGCAGTGAACGCGGTGCATCCCAGGCCCCCGAGAACAAACACCCACACAAATAAGGCCGAGTGAGAAGTGATGGGGGTTTTGGCCCTTTTATATGTGCTGAGCGCCCGGTTCGGACGGGCACGTGGCGCTTGATTATCGCACCACGTGGCGCGCCGAGGGCGACCGCTGAATCGCGGCCGTTGGCGACCGCGATATCCGCGCTATTTGGGGAGCGCCATTCGGGCGGTCTAGGAATACAGGGTTTGTTTATTAAAAACATCAACAAGGGGACCGCCTCAGCTGCGGTCCCCAAATAGCGCGTTTTTCAATTGAAAAATATATTATTGTTTTTGGGCGGTCCCGGAACACCGCTATTGTTTATTAAAATCATCAATAAGGGGACCGCCGCTGTGGCGGTCCCCGAATACTGGGTTTTAAGTTTTGATTTTTTTTAAACACCTGGGAATGGCAGCTTACAAAATCAGGGCCCTTAGTAGTGAGAGGAGAAAATAACCTCTTTCATTTGGGCGGCATGGAGGCGAATGAGTGGGACACCACCCACGAACCATACCACACCCGTCAGTAGCAAGATTTGACCCCGGAGACATCTGGGTGGCACTCAGTGCACTTATCCAACTGACAGTTGGTTAAAAAATAAATAAATAAATGTGGGGGCAGCCGCTGTGGGTGGTCCGAAATAGCGGGTTTTTGGCAATTTAAATAAACAATGTGTGGACCGCCACTACGGCGGTCCCGAAATACCGGCAATTACAAATATGTGTGTTGGGGCAAGCCTGTGGCGGCCCGAAATAGCGGGATTTTTCCTATTTAAAAATACGAATTTGAGGTCCGCCGCGCTCGGCGGTACCGATTGTAAGGCGTCCCTTTCACACCCGTTGAGGCGGCCGGCCGCCCCTGTGGGCGACCGTTGGGGGCCACCTCAATAAGCTCGGGACCGCCAAATCGCCAGTCCCGTTTATGGGTTTTTTATTTCAAAAATAGTGGAGGGTGCGGGCGGGTGGCGTCCGGAGTGAAGGTGTAGTATTTGCCGGGACCGCGGTCCGGGTGGTCCCGTTTGAAGTGCTTTTAAAAATATATATATAGACGGGACCGCAGCGGGTGGCGGTCCCTTGCGGATTGGCTTAGGGTTTAGGCGAAGGGTGTAACCGAAGGTATTGAGTCGTGCAGGATAGCAGGGTTGAATCAGGCACGGTGGTCGGATTCCGCATCGCCTCCCACCGTGACTACTGCTTATGAGACAGGACCAAGCGGAGGAGGAAATAAGAAGTCCTCTGGCACACTTATGCAAGCTCTTATGTAAAGCCAGCACAACTCAAAGCGGTGTGGGACATATCGAACCAAGGAGGCATTTCGGCAGACTCAAATACTTATGTTTATCTATTGCGAGAGTGCACTGTGATTGAGAATGTAGAAGTAGGAAAGCAGGTTCATTCCCACATGGTCGAAAGTGGATTGAAGCCAAAACTCTTTCTTCTCAACACCCTTGTCAACATGTATACCAAGTGTGGAAGCGCGGCGGATGCACGCGGGTATTCTGGTTTCCAACTGTTGCATGAGAGCTATGACACTACCCAATACATGGATTGGTGTCACAAGGCTGTCACATTAGTTTTTGTGATGTGACACATTTATGGTCCTAAGATGAGGCCCTGTTGATGTTGGTTTCAGGAGGGAGGGCGACTTGCTAGCGTATCCATCCACCAGGGACAAATTGCAGTTGTTTCAGCCTGGTCTGAGCTTGGGATTTGTATAGTGCTTATTACTGGTAGCTTGTAACTGCCAGACCAAGTGGAGGCCAGGATGGCACAATTGAATCAGTAAATCTGTGTGACAGGGGACCACATGTTTAATCTGCACTCTATAACTAATAAGAATGAATTGAGACGCACCATACGTTTTCTATGCAGGGATGATCCGGAGGTTGCGCAAGTTCTGTACTCAGACCTTCAACGGCTGGCACCGCCGGAGCATTTCAATGCTTCGGTGGTTGACTTGTACATCAAGTACGGTAGCCATTGTGTGGGCCAAAGTTCAACAGCTGGTATCAACTTTTTGTTTACTCTGGCAAACAACTTGTCTTCAGGGCTGAAAGTATATGATGGGTGGATGGTCATGTGGAGGCTCATATTTGTGAAACCCATCATGGTGCTAGATGGCAACCATTGGCACGGTTGTATAAAGAATTTAAAGTGTTGCTTCCTCCATCAATGGGAGACTTTTTTCACAGATTTCATTAAGTAAAGTGTATATAACCTGGCTGTGGCAGGTAAATTCAGAGACCAGAAGCTCTCAGTTTGGGACAGGAAAAACGATTCCATTCCTTCAACAGCTTCTTCAACAAAAAACTGAGTGAAGTAGTGGTTGGCCAGGTATACTTCGAGCCTTGTGTTTATTCAAATATTTATTAATCTTCTTTCAGCTCATGCACATGGTTTATTTTGGGCTTTGAAACCTAGAGGATTTGAGGTTTGTGTTTAGAGGTCAGTAACCAGCTGATTGCCATCTATGTATATATTTTGCTTGTCAACATTGTTGCCGCCCAGCAACGAGTAGGTGATGTGCGGTTCAACTGTTTCTCAAAGTATAATGGCTTTAATGGAGAACTTGTATCAGGATAAGCTGTGAAAGTTATGTCACTGGATTCAGATGAGTGTTTCTAGTAGTTGATATGATGGTGACGGAGTGATATGGTTAGTCACACGAAGTTATTATGTGATTTTGTCCTGACGCGAAAAAGAAGGGTGGTGGTGACTTGTCAAAGTTGAGGAAGTGGACAAAAGGGTCCAACATATTTGAGAAGGACTATCTCTTTGTCCCAATTCATGACAAGTTAGTCACATGCTGTTCTTACTACTCAATTTGTTGCTGGAAGCCTATTCGTATAATATTTTAGTATATATAATGTCTCTACATATGATTTTCTTCAAAAGTAGCATTTTAAAGTGGAGGGAGATGCATATGCCTATTATGAGATACATATCTATGATGGATAGATAGGACAGAAGTTCATTTTCTGGAAGCAGCACTGGTTGACATCACCACTACATGACCACTTTGATCTTCAGAGTGGAGTGCCTTCAGCAAGTGCTGCAACCCCAAGAAATTCATAACTTAGGAAGGAGCTTGTAGTTTACAGGTAGCACTACCTTGGGGTCTTCAATGTCAGAAGACAATATGTTGGATTGGATGACTGAAGTTGACATCCGTGTTGGCAGTTACCTTGTGGCAGAATGGAAGCACAGTCTCGAACTGGGTGCATATGGGGCAGATGAATGTGTTTTCACGCTAGGGAAACTTACAGCTGAGAGCATCATATCGGCGAAGGAAGTCCAGGTAAAGATTGCTGTGTTTTTGAGGAAATCCAAACACCATCGTGTTCTTAAGTATTGTATATTGGCTGGCCCATTTCTATTTTTACCTCTCGATTCTGCCTTTACAGTTACAGGAAGGGGCAAGACCCAATCGGGTCACATTCATTTCTGTTCTCAAGGCATGTGCTAGCATGGCAGCCCAATGAAAGGCTTGGAGGTCCAAGCTGACATCATCAAAGCTGGAGACGCACCAGATATTGTCATGGAGACGTCCGTCGTCAAATGGTTGTAACTGGTTGTTGCAAGTTAACGCGTCCTCGTTTGCACCTCATGCCTCCAATTATGAGGACGCCTTAACTTGCACCAACCAGTTATAACTATTTCTGCCATAGATCTGCATAGCTCTTCGAAGGATGTCTTTGTCTACTTCCAGCAGCAGGTTAGTTGCAACCTTTTCCACACAATTGCCGTGACCCCTAATTGGTGATGTTATCTTTCTCCAGATAGACGCGCACTTTTTTGTGTGTACGGAAATGTTTTGTGTGATATGTGGACATTCATCCGTCATTCATTAGGAAAGAGGATGAAAGGGTTGTGGTTGTTACACTTCTGTTTTTATTGTGGGTTATGTTTGCAGGAGAATGAGGAACGGCTGCTGGCTTTCACCAAAAAGGGTTTACAGTCTTCCTCGCCTTCTATGTGTCTGTCCATGTTGATCTGGTTGTGCCTCTTTTTTGGCAAGGCTTCATGTGCTCATGTACAGAGGCAACTCCAGTATGGTGTTGCACACACGATGTGGGTAGTGTTAGTATGGCGGGCAATCTTTGACAGGAATCCGCCCACATCATCACACTACTCACTTCAACACCGGTTGAGTTTGGGTGTGCTATGGAGAGGGCATGGCCAGTCATGAGTGGGCCGATCTATGCTGGAAACATTGGAACGGTTCAGTTATGTCTTTTATAGTGTACATTGTTGAGGGAGATTAAAATTGTTGAAGTAAATGATCTGCAAATATTGTTCCTGCTGCATGCACAGGCTTGCTACCAAGCAGTTATAGATTTGGGTGGTTATGCTCTGCATTCTTTTGTTCTACTGGCAGTGCCAATTGCCAATCTCTTCCTGACTACATCTTGGTGGCTTGCGCATATCAATCCACAAATCATGGAACATACTTCATTGAAAGTAAATTTACCTCCAAACACTTAAACATATTGTACAAAACTCTTATTCAAAAGACAAGATGTACTGTTTAGATGTCGTACTCCGTGATCAATGAAGAAAATGAAGATCCAATGGGCTATGCTGCAATTTACAGATTTCACATAATGAAGAATATTTATAGGTTGCCAACTGCCAAAAAATGCCACTAGGTTCAGCAAGATGTTACAGATGGATGCTTAAAAAGAGCAGTATTAGCAGGGTTTACCATATGGCGGTCGCACATTATTTGTGTAAATGGGGCGACAGGGGAGGCACTGAGCAGCTCATATTCGGTCTTGCTTATTAAGACCCGGATAACGGACCGCCATTGGCCGGCCGCAATTTCCGAAAAAAGTTTAGAGATGAAAATTCTGAGATTCGGCCAGAATTAGCATCTGCGGCCCGTCTTAACGGTTTTTTTTTTAACAAAGAAACAATGTCGGGACCGCAGCGGGCAGCCACCCCGTTTTTTGGGCCGCCCTTTTCCGACCCGATCAGACGACCGCTGATGCGGTCGATGGACTTCTGATTTATACTGGGCTGCGCAGGGGCAGAAGCACATTACAAGGCGACCGCTACCAAAACGGTCGTCCAGAATTTTGCGTTTTCCGCAATTTTTAAAATTTTAACTTCCATCTGTAAGGTTTCTGTTTTAAGTTTATTTCCCCGTCCGACTGCACAACGGCAGACGAACCTGTCCCGGCGACCGCTCGACCGCTGTTCGAGCGGTCGCCCGATTGCAGGTGTTCTCCGATTCTAATTTTGTTATTTGCTTTTTAGTAGTATTTACATTATTTTGATTTAGAAAAAGATGGGCGACCGCTGAGGGACCGCTAAGGGCAGCGGAATGTCATCAGCTATGGGCGGCGAGCCCGATCAGCGGTCGCCCACCCTTTTATTTAAAGAGGACCACGCAGGGGCACTAGCACTGTACAAGGCGACCGCTGCCGAACGGTCGCCCAGATTTTTCGTTTTTCCCCCTTATTATTGATTTTAACTTCCAGCTGTAAGGTTGTTTTAATGATTATTTCCCGGCGACCGCTGAATGCGGTCGCCTCATATAATGTATTTTCGATTTCAAATTAATTACATTATTTTTGCAACATTTATAATATTTTCTTTCTAGAAAAGATGGGGGACCGCCGGAGGGACCGCATACGGCATGTCATTAAAGGAGCGGTCCCGATATAGTTCTAATATGAGATGAATGGGACGTCCAGCACTGGCGGTCCTGAGGAAATTGCTATTTGTTTAAATATGTTTATTGATTTAGGTTAAATGAACTGTTTTATTGTAGCGTACGCCAAATTGGGGACCGTTAGCGCTGGCTGTCCCGTTTGCAATTTATGTACGAAATTCCAATTGCTGTGGGTGGCGGTCCCGTTTGTAATTTTCCACCCTTTAATTATAATTATGTTACCAACACTCATTTTGTGGCCCCTTACTCCCAGGTGTTTCATTTGTTTCCCGTTAAAAAAAAAAAACAAATTGTCCGAGTTGGCATGGTCTGGCGGTCTGGGAGCTCATGCAAACTATAAAAATAAAATAATTTGTAATATTTGATGTTTATCAAAGTGGGGATTATTCCCCCTGTTTTTGTAAAAACAAAACGAAATCAAAATTATGGGCCCATAATTTTGATATTTCATTGGCTAGTTCTACATTCACGTGCATGGAGCTCGATATTCTATGGGCAGTCAATGCTCGTAATTGTGAGCCGCCAAGGAGACCCGACAAGCAGCTGGCGCCACTTTCGTACCTGTGCCAAGATATCGCGTGGGATCTGGGTGTATGCGTGTATACCTAAACAGAGGTAGCAGCGAAACAGAGGTATCAGCTGGGCTGTTGGAATATGGAGTGCTAATCGTTTGACTATCAGAAGAGGCGTAGGGAGACAACAGGAGGACGAGGACCAGCAGGAGAAGGAACAGTAGGAGCAGCAGTAGGATCCGACCATTTTGTGGGTAAAAGCTACAGTCATACTTATGGTATTACTAAGAAGAAATGGTTGTCAGTATGTTGCAGTTGTTCTGGAAACTACATCTAAGCTGCTTGGAGATGCATCAGCCCACAACTGAGCCCAAATGGTATGGCAAGAGAGCAACTGGCCCAATTAGTCATGGTTGTTTCTTAATAGACATCATGGAGTACCACATTCTATCTCAACTATATTCTCCCCTTGTAGATGAGGCAGTCTCTCATCTCCTCTTTCTGTTCTCCCAAGATACGATCTCTCCAGCAACTGCAATTTTAACACATACAAATGACTGTTCACACATATGAATGCTACCCGCCACCACACAATTTGAAGTCTGTTTAGTTAACAATTGTAACAGTCTTGGTTGCACGAGTAATGATAGTGTTGCGAGGATAACAAGCAGCCTCCAATGGTATAGGCGCATGCTAACCCAATACTGTTCGTCTCCTTAGTATAAACAGCTCCAGCAGGAAATGTTCAAAGAGTTATTGGCACAATTTGGCATTGTGTTCCATAGGACACGGCCTTTGAATGCGAAATGGGGTGTGTAACTAGATGTGTAATTAATTCCATTCCATGGCACTTGCTATTACAGGGGACCTTCATTGAGTTTGGATTGGAGTTTGCTGCTTGAGGTCCAATGGCACGGAGGCGCAGTACGCAACAACCTCCTTCCCTTCTTGGGCATCCTAATATTCAACCACCCGAACCCTCAACACCATTAACTCTGTCCAGGCAGGTGCTGGACTCAGTTTTCTTGTCACAGGGTAGAAATACACCCAATACAATAGGCCGGAGGGTGGGGGGGAGTTTGAATAGGCCAGCTCAAGGTGGCTCGGCTAGGACATCTTGGACTAGCCGTCTGATGAAGACATTTTCACTTCCCCGAGAGTTCGGCATAATGACAGTGGACGGGGTAGAGAAGTTGATTGTGACGGCGATCGCATCGCCAAATTTGATTGTGTACCTGGATGGGAATATGCGATGGGGTGACGTACACACATTGCGCCCATTTGAAGAAGGAACTGGCCAACGAGCAGTTGCCGAGGAAGCAGCCGCAATGTTTCACATGCCGGCTCTTGCCGACATTGGTGGATGTTTTATTGCGTGGTGCCAAAAGGGAACAAGGTGAGTCATTGGCATTACCTACCTTATATCACATTGGTGAGAAGTAATCAATTTACTTGTTTTGAAACCATGCAAAGAACTTGGTGAGCTTTGTATATGACAACACCTAGCTTACCAAGCTCCAATTGTTGAATTGCAGGATATACATGGCTGGGCGAATTGGGAGAATCCATTCCTCTGCCGGCCCCTGGGAATATGCAGGGATGTGCCATGAAGGGTGAAAGAGTGGCCTCCCATACTGTACATCCCCAACCCGCAGGATTGCTTGGATGCACGAACCATTGATGTGTACAGCTCGGTATGCGCGGCTCGGTTCAGGATGACGCTTGCCATTCCTTTTGAACCACGGATAACATCCTCCGAGTCCGCAAGGGACGACGACTTTAGTACACCTCCACGGGATGTGGTGGTGCATGCTCGCGGTGACCCTTGCAGCACCAATATTTCAGAGGCGACGCAATGCTCTCGGACTTTAGACATGGGAGCTGCAGCCAGTTCCGAGACACGGACGGAGTTGCTACCCTCATCATCTGGGATGCATGAGACAATGCCCATTGAAGAAGTCTCCAATGAAGGGAATTCATTCGACGACAGAGAGTTGCACAAGCACCAAGTGGAGTTTGAGGAAGCGGACGCCGCGTTGGCATCACATGCAACCATTTCAACAACAGATTTGGTACGTTATGTTGAACACACACAACCCCCCCCCCCCATTATGAAATTCTGGTAGGATACATGCAAAACGTGACAACAACAAAGTATACCCCAGCACGTATACCCAGACATTATATTCTTGTCTGATAGAACCACAACAGTAATGTAGAAGCATTTGTCTTTGTGTAGCGCAGAAACCGTGTTAAGCGAATGCATTGTACGCTGAAATGTGGTTTGGTTTTGGTACAAGATGAGATGGTGTCAACCGGCAACCGAGCTCGGTTTTGGCATGCATTTAAAGAAGCCTGGGTACGCATGCACGAGATCGAGAATGAGGAAGTGGTGGAGGTGTTCAAGTTGCTTGTGAAATGGAGGGTGCAAAACCGGGGTGTGAGCGATCCATCGATTTTGCCATGGATACTGTTGCATCCATCTATGAGTTTCTTTTCAGAGGCAGAAGTGTTGCAAGCATTTGCAGCACAAGCCCATCCTGACTGGAAGCAGTGGGATCAGATCGAGGGCGTACTAGGAGAAGAAGCACGAGTGACGGAGTTGGCATTGCCAGCGGTCATGGATTTGATCACCGGAACACTGGTTGAGGATGTCTTCCCCGAAGACACCTTGCATGGGATGGTAGAGCGGTTGTCAGCGTGGTGGGACACACAACTCCACGAAGGTCATGGTGCTGAGGAGGTTGGATTTTTGACAAAGTACCGATGCCAGAAAGAAGCTTGGTCCAATATTCAGATATGTCATTTCCGCACCGTAGTACTGAGGAAGTATCGACAGACCATTTCTCAACTACCACCTCTTACGTTGAAGGTAAAACCAAACTCCAAATGTCTAAGGCTCATTACCTCTATTGTTGCGACCAAGTTGTCAATCGATCCTCCATAGTGTAGCATGTGATACAATCATATGCGTGAGTTGCTCGCCTATCCTGCTCTCAGTACGAGTCTCATATGCGTGTTACAGGTTTCGAAGGGGAGCGAAATGCGAGATCTGCAACTACAATTCCTGGCTGACAAGTCATCCTCATCGCCATTAACTTCACTTCGAATAGAGTACATGCTGGGATGAGATGAGTTTACTCTTGTGGAGGATGGAACGGTGGATTTAGGAGGTCCACTACGACAAGCCCTCTCAGAGACGTGGACGCAATTTTTCAACGATCCGGGGGTACATGTTTCCTGAACTTGTCATCTGAATGCATGCTTGTACACACATCCTTTCGAGGCTTAGGTTCTGACTCAGCAGTGCATTCGTTGCCCACTAAAACACCGAATGATACATGCAGCTATGCGGAGAGGTGTTTGTATGTATGCCCGATAGCAGCATGCTGAAGTTGAAGCCGTGTCCACGAGCGTTTGTGGAGGTGAAGAGAGGCACCTTCCAGTTTTTCGGACATTTGTTGTTCTTGATGGCGCTATATGGAGTCAAGGTTGTCGGTTTGATGTCATTGTCCACTCTAGCTCATGCATGTGGCAAGTTGCCTAGCAATGCAACGGATCCCATGGTTGACATGTGGATGGAGGACTACTCCAAACTCTTTCCTACACAATGGTCGGCAATGCAGGCATGCATGGTTGCCAAGGGGGATCAAGCTCAAAGGGCAACGAAGATGACCATGTGTGAGGATCCGTCGTGTGCAGAAGCTGCAGCGGGAATGTTAACCCTTGCAGTTGGGCCTACATTTGCAGATGAGGTCATGAAAGAGGCCAGGAACATGGTCTTCCGGACGCTTTTCTCAAGTGTGCGACCGGAAGGAGAAGCCGTGCGAGAAGACTTTTAGTTCTCGATGAGAGGAGTCATCAACAACAATGGCGTCTTGGCATGGGACCGGAAGCTCATCTTACAAGAGTTGCAAAGCATAGCGCCTGCAATGATAACATGAGTGTTTACCGACGAGCGGCTTGTGGATGTGGAGGCGTTTGTAAATATTTGCACGTTCGTGGATGTGCCTCCACTGGTTGAGGTAGTCAGCCTACAACCACTCTATCGCATACGCAAGCACCTCATTGTTTTGTTCATTTTTTGTTCACATGACACAATGTGACCTTGCATGTTTATGCACAGGAGCGGTTCAAAGACTGTGTTCGAGACATGACGTATGTTGAGAGATCGCAACTTTTCAAATTCATTAGCGGCTTCTTTTTCTTCTCGTACGAAGGCATCAAGATCGAAGGCCAACCCAGCTTGCCCACAAACCAACTTCCAACAGCTGCTACGTGCTACAGCACGTTGTATATGCCGCTATATGAGACCCCGGAGAAAATGAAGCTCAAACTGACATATACAGCTCTTCACTCGGATGGTGCATTTGGAGATATATGAGAGACAAGCGCTCACCAACTTGTCCTCGTATGTTGATTCACTGGTGCTGTTTAACAGCAATTATATATAAGTTGAGGTTTCCTCTCTTGTGACGGCTCATGTATGATTGGGCGTCTTCATGTCCTGTGAGGTGCCTAAAGTTTGTTCAGTTGGCATGGTGTGTGGAAGCAGGAAGCAACAACGAAAATAGATATGGCGGGCAAAGTTGCTAGGCGAAGTTGCTGATGGAGCATCTTATTTGGTGCGTTAGACATTGACGATGGACTGTAGAGATGCATGAATATATGAAGTAGGAATGCAAGCATACTTGAGGTTGTTGGAGTAGAAGCAACAAACATCGAGACAAGTGGCTACTTTATTGACAATGGGAGTGGGAGTGGTGTAGTGTAATGGTTGGGGATCAAAACAGCATGTTCCTCAACATCTTTGATCTTCATATTCCTTGGTTTGACAATAAAACTGCATATTTGTCTGCCTAATCCTTGCTGCATGTGCAACCGCTGATTGATGAGCTATTTAACAGTAAATTTCAGATGCCAGTATCATATACATATATCATGATCTTCCCATCCTCACAAGTGCAGCCCCCCCCCGCAACACCCAGCTCAATAAAACTTCCCTTGCTAACATACTGAAATGGGACGACTTTGAAGCCTCCAAATCCCTATGAAAATCAAAATGTGAAGACGCAATCACATTGGCCATCCCTAGGACCACCATGTTCCATGAAACAGGCATATGATTCCGGGGTGATGCCTCTGGAAGGACGTAAACTTGTGACTAACAGAATCCACCTCTATTGGGGTATAGAACAGGGCATAAATTTAAGGGTAATACCCTTACAAGGATGTCCTCTGCTTGTGACAAATTGTACCTCTACTGGTGTATGCAACAGGACGCTCTTTTTCAGCTGATACCCTTACAAAGGAGTGTGCAGTGAAAGACATCCACACATCACCCTCAGATGGTGTTCCAACTTCACCTTCATTACGGGCGACAGCCGTTGACAGTCGCCCTTTTAAGCATGACCACGGGCGACCGTAACAGCGGTCGCCCGTCTGATGGGTGGTCGGGAGGCGCAAGAAGTGGCGGGCATGTTCATGCTTCACCTTAATAACAGTCGCCCATTTACGGATGGCAATGGGCAACCATATTCGCGGTCGCCCGCCTAAAGAATATAGGCCCGCGAGCAGAGGACTTGGCGGGTTCAGCATTTTTGAGAAACACGCGGCGACCGTCCGAAAATGGAGGCTCCCGGTGATACCTCTTAAAGGATGTACGATGTAACTCACGGACCCTGCCTCTGCTGTGTCCTTGGAACAGGGCATGGACTTACAAGCGATACCATGGCAGGGATGTAGACAGTGGATTCCAAACTATACCTCTGCTGGTGTATGCAACAGGGCGACGATTTGCAGGTGATACCTCTACAAGGGTGTACGCTGCGAGTTCGAGACACCCACAGGGCTGACGAAGCGGACCGATTTCCTGGGTGGTCCATGTCGGCGCTCGGCGGTTCGGGCAGGCGATCCGGGCTTGCGGTCCTCGGTGGGGCCCGCGGGTGGGCCGCAAGAGAATGGGCGACGGGCAGGGCCGTCGCCCGGCGGGTCGGGAAGCGGACATGGTAATGGTGGGCGACGGCTTTGTCGGTCGCCTCTACGGCGGGGCGACCGCTGGGCGGTCGCCTAGGGCACGTCGGCGCTCGGCGGTCCGGGCAGGCGGTCCGGGATGGCTGTCCGTGCGGGGGGGAAGTGGACAGGGTAACGGTGGGCGACGGCTTCGATGGTCGCCTCTACGGCGGGGCGACCGCTGGGGCGGTCGCCCAGGGTTAGAATGAGAGTGCCGGGCGACCGGCGGTGGCGGCGGTCGCCTGAGCGGTCCCGTGGGTCCACTTCATTCAGAGTGGCAATTGGATATGCGGGGCAATAAAATACTCATGTGTGGCATGAGATATACATAGGCATCTGAAATCATGGATCCGATATTATGACATGGTATGTGTGGCATGACCATGTAATGAATATGAATGCCTCTTGGAAATGGACGGTAGGACAGGAACAAGTGGGTTGTTGGGAACAAAAAGGTTAATAACAAGTGGGATGTTGGGAACAACTAGTTGTTAACAAGTGGGTTGTTCGGAACAACTCGTTGTTATTTGATAACAATACGTTGTTATTTAATAACAACGACTTGTTAACAACCAGTAGTGGAGAAGCATATTTGGGTAGATGCTTTGGTTTGAAGCATCTTTTGGCACATCACGTTGATGTATTGAAGGGTGTAGATGTGGTCAAATGGTACACACTTAGTGAATACTTTTTGACCACATCTACACCCATAACAAACCCTGTCACACCCATAACAACTCGTTGTGAAGAACATCGCGTTGATGTTGTTATGGGTGTGACAGGGACAGCGACGGATCGGAACAGGGACAGGGTTTGTGGTCAAAAAGTATTCCATAGAGGAAAACAAGATGCGCAGAGTAACGACCACGGCCGAGTAATAATAGACATGGCCTCTCACATCCCTGTCAGAGCGCCCTCCCACCCGGACTTCCACGGGGCTCCCCGCCCCTATGCGGTCCAGGCGCCCGCGCGCGGTCGCCTGCTTCTGTAGGGCATTCGACCGATCGACTGCAGGGCGACCGCGCGGTCGCCTAAACCGCGGAGGAAGCGCGGATGGGACCGGGCGAGGGCAGTGGCAGAAGAGGTGTCGGAGTCAATTTCCGGCCGCTCTGCCACGGGACAGTGAAGCAATCCACAAGAATGTACAGACTACAGAGAGTAAACTCAGAGACCAGTCAAAGGAATTGAAAACAGGATTCCTGCACACAACACTCAAAGCCCGCCCACAGAGTGCCCAATCAACACTCTCTGCACCGCTCATCGCCCCTCCTGGATATTTCAAACTTGACATCCAACTCGTGTAACTTCATCAAAACAATGAGATTGAGAGACGGTTTGCCTAAAGTGCGCGTGTAAGGAAACAACCTTCATGCCGGTAAGATACCTATAAACTTCTCAACTGCCTGATCGACCAAGAAGTTGTTGATGGATCGACTTCTTTCAACGCCTGAATACCTGCGGGAATGAAGATGAGGTGGTGAGACAAGTTCTTGGTAAGTAAAAAGAAGCTCACGATCCACCTTGCGTGCAATGTATTGCCAAAGTCTTAAGGGTTTGAGTTGAGATCGCTGAGGAGCACTGTAAGCCCGCATGGTGTGCCTTCCAAGGGCAATATACTAATAATAGTGCAAATTCTTTCAGAGTGAGTAAGAATTGGTCGCTTATTGCTTTTGAAAGGGCCTGCAGGAGCAGCTGCATGTGAAGTTGGGAAGCTCAAGGCTTCCTCAAAAATCAATTGCCAGTGAGAGAGCTTCACATTGCATACTAATAAACACTTTTTAGAGCTATTCCAGATGGTTTCCAGTTTCCACGCCTCAGTGGTAGAAAATGATTACCAAAAGACATGCTCAATTCATATACACATTTCCAAAAGGGCTTCACCGCATGCACAGAGAGAAGAGGAAAAGAGAGGAAAGAGCAATTCCAGAACTGCAAAACTTCATCAGGGGTCCTTTTGCGTCTTGCTCTGGAGTTTATTGAGGACCCTTGCCTTCTGGGTCAAATGTTGCAATGCAACCCAAATGTGCTCTGATATATGTGAATACATCCATCTCCGTGCAGCTTCATCAAGCACAGGGTCCACGTCCTGGGATGACGTTCTCAGGTCGTCCAAAGTTTCAGCAGCCAGCTGTAATGACATGCTCCTTCTGCTCCCAACTAGTGAAGCGTAGGGATTGACCAAAGTGGTGCCATAAGGTAAAGGTTTACGGTCTGCAGTTAATGAGGGGTTTCCAACAGAGGAACTTAAACCTGCAGACCAGTCATGTGCAACTTTTTTCAAGCCAGGAACATCGAACTGCATGGGCTCCCCAACAACAATGCTGATGTTCTTTAGCCAGAGGGGAAGTGGAGGACGTCGCCCAAACCAATAATCTTCTGGCAATACCTGCAGCGAAAAAAAATCTTGGCAGGCATCAAAACAATTTGGTTGCCTTCTGCATCTGGTAAGTTGCTTTGTTGTCACAGAACAGTGTCAAAGCCAGAAATGGAAACTGCGAGTGTACATTAAAATGCGAGATGACCTGGCTTCAAGATTTGCTGGTAATGTATAGTTCTGGGACGCACTTTATCCGTGACATGAAACTATTGGTAGCAAACTGTCAGAATTGTCCCAAAATGAGGATTTAGACACCAGTTCTATAATTGGCAGATCTACATCATGAACTCTGGAGTTAGGTACTTTTACACGATGAAATGAAATATCCAATGATAATCTCGACATGAGTTCTGACGGAGGGGATCTGCACTGCTGAGCTTGGCAAAGGCTTCAAGTTGGTGGTGAGTTCTTTTTGGCCTAGACCAACAATGCGTGAGACCATACATAGCCAAGCAAGAAGAAGCAGACACACAAAGAACCATGGGAGATCGATCACAAGGGGAAAAAGAGTTGGACTTATTGACATGCTTTTTCGACCAGAGACCTGCCACTTAGAAATGTAGAGACTTGAGGGAGAAAAACGTGGAGAGAGCAAAAAGAGAAGCTTAGAATCCCACCTTCTCAAACCCATTGTGAGCAATGGGTAGAACAATTGGGGAGACCGAAGCACGAGCAATCAGACTAGCAACCCCCCACTTCAGTCGCCGGAGGGGGCCTTGCTCTTGTGAAACCTTTCCCTCTGGAAAGGTGTGGAGCTACATAGCCAACCATTCACCGAACCCCTCATCAGCTACCTTTAGGGTGCAGACATTGGCACTACATAGCTAGCATCTACTCAAGATGAAGTTTCTCCGTTTGTACTCCCTCTAACTGCATGCAACATGCAAAATAGATTGCCCCTTCAAGCCAGTTCTCAACAAGACCTCCCAACAAGGCCCAACTGCTAAATGAAGGAGTAGTAAAGCCACAAGAGGTGCTAGAAGAGCTCACCCATTCCCCTTCATTGATACGATCAAGTGCCTCAGTCATGTGCGGTTGATAAATTCCTTCCCCCCTTGTTATGGGTATGCATTTGCCTGGTGGCCAGATACACATTAGTTGTTACACATCAAATGCCCTTCCCCAATGTCGCAGTCCAATGTAGAGCTACCCCACAATACGTATAATCATAGAGCTAATCAAAACAAACGCAAGAAATACGCCCCACTTATCTTGGCCCTTAGATAACGTAGCTGGCAAACCGCCCCCACACTATCATTACTGCAGGCGCCTGTGGCGGGGTTCATTGCCAGAATATTCGCACTCTGAAACAAAACCTTGGCCTAACCCGCACATCAATCACACCCTATCTCTGTGCCCTCCACCTCACCGCCATTAGGTCCCTCACCGCACTCATCCTTTACAAACACAAGATAGAAAGCGGGCAAGCTGTTGCGTTGTAGACAGACTCCCCCTTTCTTATATATATGTAAGTATATATAGAGCCCACCCCTGAAAGAGGGCAGTACCTGCAAGGGGAAGGGGCTCTTATTAAGCAAACTTCGATTGGGCGTCGTCTCTCTCTCTCCCTCTCTCTCATCATATTAAAGTGAGGGATTTGGGTTAAGGGTGGGTGATACCACCATACCAGCCCTTATGTTTGCGGATGACTTCGCAGGCATAGGGGAGACTCCAACCAATCTCCAGGAGTTGATTGATTGCGCGAAGAGATACTTTGATCTTTGGGGGCTAGAGGCTAATGTCAGCAAATGTGCAGTGGTAGCATTCAACGACAGAGGAGAGGGAGGAAGTGATCTTAAGTGGCAGTGGGGTAGCCAAGAGATCCCGGTCCTCCCTTCCTACACTTACCTGGGCGTTGAGTTTTCCTCCAATTGTAATTGGGATGCACATATCCGGAAAGTTGTTCAAACTGGCAAGGGCAAAGCTCTGGGGCTCACTAAATTTTTCCACTGCAGAGGGGTCAACTCTGAGGTTAAGAAAACCATGCTTTGTCGCGTTATTAGACCTGCCTTGGAGTACGGATCTGCTATATGGGTTGATAACTCCAACCAGGCTAAGTCTCTAGAATCCATTCAAGTGGGGGTGCTTAAGGAGTGTATGTCAGCATGCTCCAAAACAGCCAATGTGGCTTCAGGGTGAGTTTGGCATTCCGTCCTTAAGCTCCCGACGAGATGAATTCAAGGTCAGATGGTGGGGTCAGCTGCAACATATGCCCAACACCAGATATCCTAAGTTAATCGACTCTATATCTTGGAAACAGGACCGCCCTGTCAAACAGGCTAAGTCCTGGCAGAAGAGAGTAGAAGAGATTCTCAAGGACCTGGACCTGGATCTGCAAGTCTTGACCCTGCTGGATAAATCTGACTTAGAGGCTGTAGTGTCCTCAGCCATGTCTGTTGCCATGAGATTGTCTGATGAAAATGAAGTTAGGCAGAAAACTTCCCTGAACTTGTTTCCAGTCAGTGACATGGGGGAGGACATCTTGGATGACCTCAAGGGTCTACCCACTCTCAGCACTAGACTGAAATTTAAACTCAGGGCAGGAAGCCTACCTTTGAACAGCAAACAGAAGCAGAGAGGAAAGGGAGAGTGCAATTGCCCGCTGTGTGGGCAATCTGAAGACAGTATTCACTTTCTGATACACTGTCCGGGGTTCTCTCACCAAAGAGACGCTCTCTTCAATTCTATCAAGGGAATTGTGCCTGTACCCCTGTTTAACAACTTTGAAAGTCTCGAGGCTGAGCCAAAAGCCCAGGCCCTCCTGAGGCCTAGTTTTTGGGCAAATCACACACAGCAGATTGATGCTTGTGTGAAGGGATTTCTAGAGGATATCTGGAAAACCCGGATTAATTCTATATATGATGGTAAGTCACACTACCAACGTCAGCCCCTGACAGAGGTAGGTTCTGTCCCTTTTGTTCCCGCTCAAACTGGGCGCGGGGTCAATGGCCACAAGGCTACGGCAAACAACGTCTTATGAGTACAATCTCATCATATTAAAATAAGGAAAAATTTCATTGGGTTCATGACACCATATGAATAACAGAGAATGGATCCTAGCAAATCATTTTCAGGTCAACTTACATCTACAAGACAGCAGCTCAAACAATACCAAGAAGAAACATAACTCTTTCCAGGGAAGTAATTTCTCGAGAACCCTTCTCACAAATGTACAGTTCGGATCAAAGAGGGGAGAAAATCGAGCAGGTAGTTAGACATACCCACCCAGTCGGAAGAAATATGAGAAGGCAGGATTTGTAAAGCAAATATCACTTGCTGCCAATGTCCAGCGGCACAGCTTTGCTTTTGTGAATGGGAAGCCTTTGAAACCCCACATCAGCGGATCATCTAGTCTACAGATCCCAAATAGTGAGTAAGAAATACCGCCACAAAACACCACACCAACACTCCCTTAGGCTATCCACCACAGAAAAAAGCAACTGCATTGGACTAATTGCTTTGGTGCTGATTGGTGCAGGGTGGGGAAACCAAATTTGGCCTGTGGCGTTTAATGATTGGGACCCACAAAGACCAAAGGGCATTCATGAGGAGCAAAACTGTAAGACCTTGAGGCCTGTCCCATCCAAAGGCAACCTCTACTGCAATGACAAATGCTCAAGAAAGCTTTGACCAAGTGAACCGTCCCATAGTTCAATATGATGATGATAACCCAACAACCAAACTAACATACAAAAGAGAGTTGAAGCCATTGCTTGTGCCGATCCTGGAAAAACTGCAAACCCCCCCACCCACTAGAGCAGTCCAGAATTTGGTCGAGCAATTCAGGGTAGGCACCTAGTAAGGAGACCCAACCTTAATACAAATTTATTCCAAGATCGACAGGGCCAACCCCCCAAAAGGGGGCAGTAGCCGTGAGGCGAAGTGGCTCTTAGTTACGCCGGGCTCTCTCTCTCTCTCTTCCAAGATCTACAGGCTCAGAGCACACTTACGTGGACATGTGATTACTGACAGTAATAAGAGGGGTCCCTGGGGGTCGTGATGTCACCAGTGATAGCAGCGTGTCCTTATTGTGAACCTACAACCATTTTGATTTTCCCATGCGGCTTAGGAGGCGACTATGGTGTGGGCAAAAATGAGAAAACCTGCTAAGAGTAAAACTGTGATTAGGTGCAACGCATTTATTGTGATTCCACAGAGTCACTGGCAGCCATTGCATAGAATGTAACACCATGTCAGTTTTATTTACTCTGGTCCATAGCAAAATCTCTAATTTTGTCTGTAAAGATGAATACACAGACCTTGCTGGAGTTAAGAACAGAGACATAGAGCCTGGAAATGGCTCCCACTGTGGTGAGGACAATACGACGTGGAATGCCTCTCAAGTGGGAATCCTTTGCAGAATCTGCCAGGATACTCAAGGCACGAGACCCACCACCACTCCACCTTGGCCCTGACAGTACCCATCTCGAGACATTCCTCCTTGCAGTCATTCTTCAACCTGGCTGATGTCAGATTTGTATGAATTGTGACGTTTACAACCAGCCAAGACATAATTAAAGTGAAGGGATTACATAAAGGCTGATGCTCATAATAAGTGTCTGCATTGGCTAGTGACTGGCCTTGTGTCAAGGCAGTCTATATACTACAGGAAGCTACAGGCTAGAATACTACACCATCTATGGTGTAAGGTTAAAGACAAGTTCAACACATGCTCAACAGAAAGTTAATATCCCTTTGCAAGCTCCACCACAAGAGTTGAACATGGGACTACTTTGGGTTCAGTAGGGTGCAGATCATTTGACAGAAGCCAGGCAAAGGTGGATGGAAGAGGGCCCACAGTATCCACTGGGTTGTGGTTGGTCATGCCCCAAGAATACTGCATTTCACTTCTACAGAAGATCTTCCACAAATGCAAATACCAGGAGTGGTGTTCCCCACCATTCCTTTTTCCCCTACTCCATAGTGCGGAAAACATGTATCATACACATACGAAACTGTCGCTGATCAAAGGCTATCTTGTTCACAATTGCTCAGCTCATGCAGTTTGGGAATTTGGTTTGTGAGAGCAGTGAATGGATACTCCCATAATCTACATCCCTGGGGAAAACGAGAAATCTTCGTAATATGATAAAGATCCAGGGACTTCCAACCACGAAATAAGAGCTATCAAACATGAAGCTAAATGAAAGCGTTCTGGTATCATGCCAGGCAGTCACCTGTGCACGTCTGTATGGGTGTAAGGTCCTTACATCGGGACTTTCATGACTCAGACAACTGGGTCCAGGAAGAGGTCACATATCGTGCTAACCCTTGCATTAACACTCTTACCAGTGCAAGCAGCTTTCTCACTATTGTGTGCGGACAGTGTGTTGATCTGGGCTGATGAGCACACTGGCGGATTGAAATCCGACGACCGGAAGGACTACAATGCTGCGACTGATGGAGACGACAGACTTAACATACACGGTAAAGTGTCGATGCGCCCACTTATGGCACCCATTTGCGACACTGTCTTGCGAGCACAACCAAGGTACCAGGAATCCACTTAGAAAAGTAGAGATAAGTAAGCATACCTTGTTATGGAGGATTCCGTTATGTTGACGCACGAGTAAACCGCAGGAAGGTTGCATTACAATTGCACTCCATGACCTCTTCTCTTTGATCGCTTTGCCCTCCGAAATACTTACGAAGCTTTTTCTGCAGGCAAACCACAATATCCTTTAACTACAGTAATACCCGAAAGCTTGCAATATGCTGCTCATACAAAAAGAATCCTCGAAAATACCTTCAGCCATGGCCTCTTCTCTGCTCGCTTTGCCCTCCGTAATGCTTACGGAGACTTTTCTCTACTCCCCACAAATCCTTCAACCACAGTAATATAATAGAGCTTGCAATATGTTGCGCCTACGAAAAGAATCCTCCCAAATGCCTTCACCGCAAAACAATTCTCAAAATTCACCTACTTCTCAGCTCAAATTTCCTCATCTGTTGCTGCATCTTGTAATAGAGTCCCTGAGACTGTACGCATTTCTATCTCTTCTCCCTACTTCTGGTGATGGATAAATGTACAAATTAGTGACGAGATTCAAGTTTATCCTGTGAACACTCGAGCTTCCGAAGCATATCCTTCTCTGGCTTACCACGTGGTTTATAAACAGAAATCACGACGAACGAACGACCACGGCAAACGAACGAATTGCCCGCTCTCAATCCCTAGACTGTTTTTTCATAATGCTCGCCTAGGCACGCCGGCTGATCCCGCTCTTGCCAGAATACAAAGAAGGTCAGAAGATCACACCACCCACCAGGCATCGCATGACGCGTTGAAGCTCCTGGCTGAACTGTAGCTGCTGCTGGTTGAGCTATTGTTGTACCAGCATCTACTTTCTTCTTTCACAGTAGAACGTTTGGACAACCCACTTTCCCTGGGCTTCACCCCTGTTCTCTTGGAAGGGGAAATCTTTGCAACAGAGGAAAGTGTGTTTCGTGCGCTTTGTCATGAATGCCGTACGTCGAATTCTCGAAATGTGTAGAAAGTGATCCCGGTTCCATTCTTTGTTTCGAATCCGGAGCACCCTATGATACACCAGAATTGGGTTTAGAATGCATTTGTGAAGAGAATGTGAGGAGCAGGGGGAGGGGGAGGGGGGGATGAGTAGATTGATCAAACTTGCAGTGATGGAATCGATACATTTCATGGATTTTGGCTGTATTGCACTGGCCCCGAACTTTGTAAAACCCTCTGTCTATCTGTCTCGATCAAACTCTCTCTCTCTCACCACGATGTCCTCTTTCGCATTAAAAGAAGGGGTTTTCTGCAAGGAACCTTCTCCAAGCAAAAGATACCCATCCCATTGTTCCGTGATGGGTGAATCTATGGCTTTTCTTCGGAGCTCCTTTAGTGAAAAAATCTCTTCAGGCAGTAGTAGTGCATCGCTGTATTGCTCCGCTGTTCAAATCTCAACATTGTAGGTTTCAGTCGTCGTATTCTTCTCACACAGAATCTAACCATCCCCTGACGTCATATGGGCTGAATATTACAGCCGCCTCAAAGCCATTACTTAGCATTCTGCAAATAACCTCAGAACCCTGTTCAGTCAGACGCATTTCTTCAGGCTCGAGCCTGAGGGGGCCAGAGAGAGGTTCGTCACGCACATTTTCAACGTCTTCCCGTCTCTACACTGAAGACGTTGATCAAGCTTCAAGTGGGACAGCAGAATCTCAATATCAGGTAATAGTCACCGACGGAGGTCAACAGCAGATGCAAAAGGGAACTTTGGTTAGCGAGGAAGAACATCGGTCGTTGTCAGATGGTGAGGGAACTGGGGAGAGGAGCGGATTTGCACGTGAGCGTGTTGGAGCCATACATCTCATCATGGGGCCCATGTTTGCAGGGAAAACCACTGTGACTTTACAGAGAGTTCAGGGGGAAGTGAATGCTGGCAGGTACTTTCAGTCTCCCAAGGCCAGAACTGTGAATATAAGATCTGAAACCAGTGTGGTAAGCATATTCTTTCAAGTCTAGAATAGATCTAATACTGGTGCTGTGGTACACACACTCTTCCAGGATTGGACATGTTGTACTTCAGAGGAGGCTGATGGAGACCGGGATCGAGTTATGGTTAACCACAGTCTTTCATGTAGCATGTTTGATATTGCACCTGTCAGTCAAGGGGGAAGTTGCGCAAGGTCTTTCACTGTAAGCATACCATAAAATCAATCAATATCACACATTCCTTTTAGAGTCTCTAGCCTCTACCTAGTATTAATAAACTTTTCATTTCTGCAGGAAAGTGGCCCTGGTGAAGTCAGACAAGGACACAAGGTATGGAGTCACAGCGGTCGTGTCACATGATGGACTACAGATGCCATGTGTGGCAGTCCCGAATCTGGCCATTTTCAGAGAACATATCGGGGAGGAACAGTACAGAGAGGTAAGCTCAGAAACCTCACTCTCTAATATCATGATCAAGATTGAATGTTGTTTTGCAGTCCTTTGTCCTTTCCCCGGAACCCTGACAGTTTTTACTGAAATTCGTTGCAGAGAATTTACAGTTACTTCACCTGGATAGGCAGACTGCTCAAGGTATTGTGTTTTATACAAGGTGCTGGAAATAAGAAGATGGTCGACCTACCAGTAAACCTACTTGGGGGGGACACGATTTCCTCACTCTCCATCATCTTCATACTGTCATAGAATTTCACCTGGATAGGCAGACTGCTTGAGGTGTTGTGTTTTAACAGGGTGTTGGAAATAAAAAGATGGGAGGCTTATTATTAAACCTACTGGGGAGGACACAATGTGCCCACTGTCCGTCATCTTCATGTCACCATTTTCTGGCAGGGTCTTCCATGTTGCTAGTTGTGCTTCAATTTGCAGGCCTTCTCTGTGTCAGGTAGATGATCAGTTTGACCAAGTAGGGATCCACCAAGCTTGATGACTGCAATTCTTGCACAGCATGAAGGACAATGAGTGAAATAATGTACCTGCCATCTGAGATGAGCTGAGATCGATGACTGCGGGTGCAGGGCCCCTAAATAAATCCCAGGACACGGGCATCCAGGCCAAACTTTTTAGTGAGACGCGGTTTCAATGAGTTTTGGGGAGCCACCCAGAGTGAACTGCAGGAGGAAGGAAGGGATAGATGAGGGAATCGGGTGTGTGGCTATAAACCGTTCTTACTCTCATGAAGCCCTTTTTTCCCTGGAACAGTTGCAGGTTATTGGGATAGACGAGGCACAGTTTTTCGAGGATCTATTTGACTTTTGCCAATCTGCTGCTGATCTTGACAGTAAGACAGTTATTGTCGCAGGGCTTGATGGTGATTTCTTGAGGTACTTTGACTTTGAATTCTTCAATCCAGATTATTCCTTTGCCTCAAAATATCCCTCCTCAATCATGCACAGAACCTCTGTAGACTTCTTCAGGCTTTCAAAAATAACTTCATGTCTATCTGAATCTTCAGTTGCCAATGTCATGAAGTCTTGCCATGGTGATTGCATGTAATTGATCCTGCTCATATGAACTGCAGGCGGAGGTTTGGGTCAGCTCTAGATCTAGTGCCTTTGGCAGACTCTGTGACAAAGCTACTGGCCCGCTGTGAGCTTTGTGGCCAACCAGCTGCATTTACCTTCCGTAAAACTGTGGATATCCAAAGAGAGATTATAGGTGGGGCAGATGTGTACATGCCTGTCTGCCGGCATCATTTTGTCAGTGGACAAATTGCGGTTGAAACTGCACGTACTGTCCTCCAGGTTCAACAAGCACCTGTGCAACCAGCAGATGCCAATGTTGATGACCAGGCCAAACCTGCACATCTTATGGCTTCCTGAACTATCAAATGTGTGTGTATCGAGCGACAGTGTTAAATGGGTATGGCTGATATTTCGAGGGTGGTGTTTTGAGACTGCTTCAGACAATGGGCGCCATATTTAGTTAGCTTCTGTTTGAGACGGAGGGTTTCTTGAAGGTGTGGGTCTTACCAGCGTCAAGCTCATAAGCAGGTTGAGGTTGAAAGAAAGATAGATGCTACCTGGCTAGCCAGCAGTATTGCGGTCCCTACTTGTGCAAAGGGCAGTTTGCTTCTCCTGGATATGTCACGGAAGCTCTCTCTCTCTCTCTCTTTCTCTCTCATTATAACAGTATTCCTCCTACCTTGGATGTCCTTGTGATGAAAATAGCTGAAATGTAATTTCAGTCCGCCTACATTTTACACATTTAGCATTACCTCTTAATTTGTACCAGCTTAAAACTGGGCTAGATCAACTTGTCTCTGTATGGTAAGCATTCGGTTCCTCTCGAGCGCTTATTGTATCAAAACTTGGGAGAGAAACTCTTAACATATGACTCTTACTGTGAATTGTAGCCTGAAGACGGAACACATGGGCCAGGCTATTCCACAGAAGGTCCTTTTGACTTACACCTATATGACTATGGTGGCCCAAAATCTTTGCTTTCTCTGCTGGTTGATGCTAAAGTACTCTGGTTGTACCTTCTTCCCTTTCTGTTTTGAGTTACCAAAAGGGAGGAGATTACATCCAGGCTGGAAAAACATTGCATTTCAATACCAAATGCCTTATCCAGGACGATTTCAATGTGGAGCACAACTGGGTTTGTTGGTTAATAGTTAATACATCAGGAAGAGGCAAGGTTGCAGTAGAGCTGCACGGCAATAAAATTCACAAGGGGGGTGCATGCCCTCTATGCCATTGACCTGTCTTTGGCACGGTGAAGTCTAAACTACCTAAAGAAGACTTGAGCCTAAAATTCACAGTACAACAATGACAATGCCTCTCTATGGAGCTTTCTTTTATGCATTCTTTTGCTGTCTAGCCCAGCAAGCATGTACTCCTAGTCAGTATACAAGCCTGAGAGCCTCTTCAACCAGGGGACTGATGTCTTCTCAACGGATTGTTGAGATGCAAACAGCTAGCAGCGGGATTCCTCATCAGCGTCCTCATTCCACACCTGCCTTGTCGAGCATATTCCATCCGTATTCCGCCCAAGTTCCCACGAGATCTGTTCCTCTGTCAAAATAGGCGGATGAACGTCATCCACGGCAAAACTAACCATAACTGCCTTTGCGAGGACAGTTACGGGACCGATACGTGCGGAGGCGCGTAACGCAGGACCAAGCAAAGTGCTACCTTTTCTAGCGGCTGGATACTTTTAGGGTTCAAATTTTGCGCAAGATCGTCTAAGTATTTAGATCCTTCAACTGCGATGTCTCGAGAGCCTCGGCTGTTGATCTGAATAGTTTAATTACTAGAGTCCTATTGGAGATCTAGGTGGGAGCAGGGCAGAAGTTTGTCCGTGTAAGATTTTTTCTAGAGATTTCGTCACCAGATTTGGTGACTCGGAATTGTGAGGTTGCAGAAGGAGGTTTGGAAGATTTCTGGAAGAAACTCTTGGCTGTCACAGAGTGTCAATTTGTAGAGACAGCGGTCAGCAATGGGAGTTCCAGCGTTTTATCGATGGTTGGCAGACAAGTATCCGCTCATCGTGGTAGATGTGGTGGAAGAAGAGGCGCAAGTGATAGAAGGGGTCAAGGTTCCTATTGACACGACTAAACCGAACCCCAATGGGCTGGAATATGACAACCTCTACCTTGACATGAATGGCATCATACATCCTTGCTTTCACCCTGAGGATCGGGTACGCATCCGATACTTCCTTTTCTCAAGCATTTTTTCAGAGCGAGCGATGGATAGATACCCTATGTGCTTGGAGTTCGTCAATTAAATATGAGTAAAGCACAGCCTGCATGAAGGCACAAGACCAAAATTTTCCTTTCCGTGCTGCCATTAAGTAGTCTGCAACTATGATGGAGAAACTAGGGGACTAAAACTGTTTCTGGGTTACTTGCAGCCTTCACCAACTACCTACAGCGAGATATTCCAGTGCATGTTCGACTACATCGACCGCCTTTTCGCAATTGTTCGCCCAAGGAAGCTTCTATACATGGCAATAGGTGGCTTTCTGCTTCAGCTGCTTTCGAATTTGATGCCTTTGGAACTTGGCTATTGAAATTAAAAACCTTTCATAGTAATTATGAAGTGTGTAATCTTTTGAATTGATTTATTGGATTATGACTGAAGGACACATGAAGTGTAAAAGTATTTCTTTGTGTCATGGTTGTTAACCATGAATGATTTATGGCAGATGGCGTGGCACCTCGGGCCAAAATGAACCAGCAGAGGTCACGGCGGTTTAGATCAGCTAAAGACGCAGCAGATGCGGTACGACTGTCTGTATTTTGTCTTTTGCACCTGGCTCCAAGTTGTTGCAACAACTTTTCCTGGTTAGAGGGGTGAATGATGAGCATGTCATCCTTATTTGCAGCATGCCCAGATTAGGTTTCACGGAGGGTTCAAGTGACCACTCACCAACAAGCTTGTAATTTTACTCTAATGGTTGCTCGTGTTGCACATGTTAGCAGTTTTGGAACAGAGGTTGAACGAAATTGCTAACCATGTTTTAGTGTATTTGTGTTCCTGGCTGCTGGAAATTGCAGGCTGCTGAAGAAGAGAGATTGCGTAGAGATTTTGAGGCAGAGGGCCGAATTATTCCCCCTAAGGAGAAGTCAGAAGCTTATGATCAAAATGTGATCACCCCTGGAACGCCGTTCATGGCCAGCGTTGCTACTGCTCTCCAGTACTACATTCACTTGCGCCTCAACCATGATCCTGGTTGGCACAACGTGAAGGTATGCAACAAACTCCTGCTCAATTTCAAAGTGGTCGTTCTTATGCAATAAATGTGGTTTGATTAAGCTAACTATCAGCAAACCACATTTGTGAAGATCTTACTGAATGATATTCTGTATTGTCTCATGCTTTCTTTCCTTCTTTGGCTCATTTGATAGTGAGCACGGTATGTTTTGGAGAGATGGGGTGAATTGTGAACTCGCTTTGTATTTAATGCATCTTTTAAAGAATGGTGTCAATTAGAGTGTAGGGTGTCCTGCTTGTAAAACAAATGCCATCAAGCAATATATTTTTGTTGAAACATCTCAGTGTGACAACTGATAGTGTGGGTTGGTGCACGTAGGTGATTTTGTCTGATGCAAATGTTCCTGGGGAAGGTGAACACAAGATCATGTCATACATTCGCCTTCAAAGAAATCTGCCTGGTTTTGACCCAAATACGCGGCATTGTCTTTATGGTTTGGTATGAGTATTCTCTTTTATTCCTTTCTATTCAATAGGGCTATTGATATGTTTTCTTGTTCTAACATGGTTGTGAATCTCTTAAAATGTGCATTGACGTATGGTCGCAGGTGAAACTAGTTGTGAAAGCACTACTGCAATAATACCTTATGTTGTATTCATCTTCTTGCAGGATGCTGATTTGATTATGCTGGCATTGGCAACTCATGAGCCTCATTTCTCCATTTTAAGAGAGGTACTGTCACAGACTTAATAATGTCCATGTCCACACTTTTGAAATACAGCCTCTTGAAGCCTTTTTAGGTGTTACCCATTTCGAGGACTACGTTGCTAGTTTTCACACAGACGAGGCAATGGGTTAGTATTTGCTTTTGGTCCTTCTCTTGTATCATACATAGGTGATATTTAAGCAGGTCAATTTTATTTCTGGTGTCAGTGGATCTCTTTATTGATGTCTCTCTTTCACTTGCAGGTTGTATTTACACCAGGCCAGCAGGACAAGTGCTTCCTTTGTGGACAGGTGGGTCACCTGGCAGCAGAATGTGAAGGGAAGCCCAAAAGGAAAAGGGGCGAGTTTGATGAGAAGGGTGGAGAAGAGGATGGCGTTCCTCGAAAACCATATCAGGTCTGTCTGTCAATTTTGTTGTGAGAACATCTCTTGCTTCTAATCTCAATGTCAATTTCCTTTCAAGAGCTCAGTTGATGGCCCCACCGTCATTCTACTTTAGGCAACTCTTCTGGCCCCACTCTCTGGGAAACTTCAGCTTGAGGGGAGCTGAATTATGGCAGGCATCTGAAATGGTGGGTTGGATGAAATCTACTCTTCAGACTTAGTTTTCGGATGCACAGAATTTTTTCAACTGGACTATGCTGGTTTTCATCACACAGGGTTCTAATAGGATAGGGTATGTGGTGTTTTGCTTAGTAATCAGGCATTAGCAATTGTTGTGATGGCCTTATCAGTGCCCTACTAGTGCAGACTCTTCTTTTTGCACTAAAGAGCTGAATATCTTTCTGCTTAACCCCTCTGCGACTACCTCAACTGGAACTGGAATTAATTGAAGGTGTTCCACATTTCCATGGAAAAGACCTGATAAACACGTATTTCACCATTATGATATCAAACGAAGGTGTGGAATGCAGATCACTCAGGGACCGCAAAAAAAGAAAGCACACTCACAAGGATCCAACTTTTGCTAGGCAGTACCCCTTGTTAGTGTAGATTCCACTGTAAATAGAAGTAATGATCAAAAAGCTTGGAAGGGGGAAGAACTTTTTTGTTACCTACGATTGCACTTCAGCCTAAGTCATTTTCAGGTCTTTTGCATGAGCTTACAGTATATGGCTACTTTTTTGGCAGTTTGTGCACATATGGACACTGCGGGAGTATCTGGAGTACGATTTGACTATATCTGATGCGCCGTTTGAGCTGGACTTTGAACGTCTTGTGGACGACTTTGTTTTCATGTGTTTTTTTGTTGGCAATGATTTTCTCCCCCACATGCCAACACTAGAGATTCGAGAGGTAGGTTGCCCGTTTCAACTTTTGACTGGCAAGTTGATTGTTCAGTCATCAATAAATGTAGTCAAGGCTGTCTTCTTTTTATGTTGGCGTCTTCAATTGGGGAGAAATGATCAAAATTCTCAACCCAGTGATTCTCAACTCTGCAACTTGTTAAACCAGACTGATCCAAGAAATATATGTTTATGTACATATAAACTTGCAACTCTTCCACTTAGTCGAAGTATTAAATCTTCAAAAATAAATTTTTAGAACTGGAAATTCATGAAAGCCAGCCCACCAGGTGCTCACATGATATATCTCACATCTCAAAAATAATCCTTTTCATGTGCGAGGGCTTCTTATAGCTGTATGCTACATGCTGAGCCTAAGAAGTTGAGGTTTGTAATTCTTCAGGGTGCTATAAACTTGCTGATGGCAATGTACAAGAAGAATTTCAGGACAATTGGTGGATATCTTACTGAAGATGGCGAGGTATGGTTGCTCTGGCTTAGTTGCACTTCAGATCCAGGCCTGCCAGTCCTATTTGGGTTTTCATGAAATCTTAAGGGAGAGAGAGATAAAGCCCAAGTTCTGTCGTAGCCTATGCATCATGTGAGTATTTGTTATAAATGTGTGTCCTATCATTGTGTTCCATCTGTTGTGCTTTCTTGACATTTACACTGTTGAGACTTTTTGGGAGAGCATCAGGGAAATCTAAAGCGGGTGGAACTATTCATTCAAACCATTGGAGCTCAAGAAGAAACCATCTTCCAGAAAAGAGCCCGCATACATCAGGTAATTGTGTAATGTTCCCCACCATATGATTGGCCTTGGTAGTTGTTTTTTATTGGGTATGCAGTGTTGAAGACAGGCTAGTTTGCCAACTAAGTAACTGGGTTTCTTGGCTCAGAGAATTCTGCTCATCATCAGGACTTTGATGAGTTATTATTTCTGAACCTAAATGCTCTGGCTTCTGCATTGATAGAAAACAATTTATTTCGCTTCTTCCACTTGAACGTGAAACATGGAAATGAAAAATGGGATGTCCATATTGGCCTTCCGCCTCTAGATAGGGCAGGTTTGTAACAGAAGGAAAAAATATCTGCTGGTGGTTGCAGCGGCAAGCAGATAGGCGCAAGCGTGACCAGCAAAACAAGCATCGGCAGCGACCAAGAGGGGACGATGCTGAACCCAACGTGCATCCAGATGTTTTATTTTCGGTAAAGCCCAACCATGCGTCAGGATTAGCCTCTCCTTCCCAACCTTCTCCATACAATCAACGCAGATCCCCTATTGGTCGTGCTGCCCCTCCGGTCGCTGCCGCATCGTCTGCTGGACCCAGCAACCAGCAGGCTGCGCAGTTGCTCCGGGCTTCCCTCATGAAGAACAAGAACCAATCAAATGGGCACGCTGACAGCCCCAATCCCGAACTAGTGCCTGGCCCACATGTGAAGCTTTTGCGGGTAGACGAATTAGACAGCAGTGTTTCTGCCGCAGTGATCGAGGACACCACAGTTGCAGACTTGGCTGCTGACAGGAGTGCTGTGCAGGTGGGTTTGACTCTGCGAAACTCGCAGCTTTCTGCTTAAATTAATCAATCACTTGAACCCAGGAGACAAGGAGTCAAGCATGTCCCAGTTTCAAACATCGTAACCCTTGTTAAAAGAAATAACTACTGAACCTGTACAGGACCTTCTCAACTTGCTCAGTGAGCATGCCATCGCACTGTATGCAGCTTGAACCAGTGAAAGTTGTAAATCATTCCTCCCTATTAGTCTTGCTAATTATATTCCAAATACTCGTCCCGGGGCTTGCAAAGGATGGGGCCAGCAATTAACACTGCTTGTGTGAACTTGGTAGGAGAAATTGTCAGTTCTTGAATGAAGTTACAGCTTTTGTGTTCCTCTCCTTGTATCAAGGGGGATGTCATTCTTAGACCCCTAGGCAATGCCGTAAAAGGCACTGGGGTTTCTCAGGTGCGAATATGCATGCTCAAAGGGTCCTGATTGAAAATGAATCAGATGCAGTATTTTCAGATTGACTAGCCAAGTCCTCTTTGTATCTGTCTTGTTACTGAGATTCCTGCTAACGATGTTGCTCCCTATTTGCATAGCAGGATCAAGATGATAATATTGAGGAGTTGAAGATGAAACTGAAGAGTGTATTGCGAGATAAGTCGGATCTTTTGAGTGGTGGTGGAGAGTTGGAGGATTCAGTGCGATTAGGTGAGGCTGGATGGAGAGAGAGGTATTACCAGGAAAAGTTCGAAGCCAAAACACCAGAGGAGATGGAAGAAATTCAGAGAGATGTGGTAAGTTTCTCTTTGCTAAATCTCATTTTCAATGGCAAAGCTATTTTATATGGCCAAACCACAATGAGTTAGGCCACTCTATAATATCTCTGTTGTACATCTGTGACACATCTTTTCAGTTTATGGTTTTCTAAATGCTTCACTCTGTTCTAGCATTTGGCTGTGAAGTAATTCATGATTCCTACTAATGTGTCAGTCACAAAGTATATTTGTGGGAGGCATGTTCAAAGGTGGTTATTGGAAAGCTGAAATCTGAATGTCTGTTCTTCCTTGCAGGTTTTAAAGTACACAGAGGGATTATGCTGGGTCCTGCGCTACTATTATCAAGGTGTTTGCTCATGGAATTGGTTAGAGTCTTACCCCCCTCGTTGTCTAGCGATGGCATCACGAGCACCTTAGATGGTAGTCAGTAATGACAAACGTGAATATTGCAATTCATAGTACCATACCGCAGTGGTATTAAAATATACACCTATGGCTTCAGCAATATTCGTAATTGAACTATGTTTTAGAGTACTAACCTTCCTGATAATCGAAGCACGGGCTGTTGGCAGGTATTACCCATACCATTATGCACCGTTTGCATCCGATTTGAAAGATCTGGATCAATTGGAGATTACTTTCTTCATTGGGAAGCCTTTCAAGCCTTTTGATCAGCTCATGGGTGTGCTCCCAGCTGCGAGGTTGGTGTTTCCTTTTTGCTCATACAAAGAACACCCCCTTCTTTGTCTTTCCACCATGATGGTGATATTGCATGACAGTTTGTTTCTAACAGTAATCTGTAGTGCTTTGACACGTGCAAAGGCTACATGGATTGTCATCTTTAGTCCATTACAGGCACGTGTTGTGCTGCTATATGGATTACAAACCCTGTTGCTGTCTTGGTGACATTTGTACGCAGCTCGGAGGCCCTGCCTGTGCATTACAGGCCATTGATGAGTGACCCTGATTCACCAATTATTGATTTCTATCCAACAGGTAACATCCTAATTCAGGATGAGTTCCTGGTAGTTTCTGGTAGGAAATGATATGCACTGAAGTCAAGAAAGTTTTTACCTTTTGACAGCAACTTTTGTATGGGTGAATAAAGGAAATATCTGTTGAAGTTCTACAGTTTAGGATCACGGATCCACAGCATTCAAACGGTGAAATGATGAAACAATGGTTGGACTTCGTTCTGGCCTGCTTACCTTTTTGTTGTACTAATCTTCCTTCCGGGCAATGCTGATGACACAACTATCTGGAAGTTTAAGAGTTTTGGAGCCTCTAAATTCAATTATGTTTGTATTCCTTAATTTGGTTTCTTCTCTGCACAAAGATATGGAAGTTTGTTTCCTAATATTTTCTTGGAGCCTGCTGTCATCGCTTCACATGAGGTCCGTAATGATTCAATGTGTGCCAGAAAACAACAGTTGTTTATTGATTGGAGTCGTCATTGTTGCAGATTTTGCGATTGACATGAATGGGAAGCGTTTTGCATGGCAGGTAAAACGAGTTTGTACTCTGTCACCATTTCACTGACTGTCCCGCTTATCCACCAGGTATTTACATGGTATTGATCATCCACCAACCATGGTGACCGTTGTTGCTACAGGGAGTCTCCAAGCTACCATTTATTGAGGAGGAGCGACTTCTTGCAGCAGTAAGCAAAGTTGAAATAACTCTGTCGGTGAGTAATGCAAGAACATTTTGCAGCCATATGTCTCTCAAAGAAGTACTTTACACAAGTTCTGTTTTGGATGTCACAGGCAGTGCGTTACATATATATGCTACCTCTCTGTTGCTGTTCCTCATCTGGACCATTATAGGAGTACCCCTTTCAGATTTGAAATGAAGTACTATGAATTCCTTCAATAGTGCAAGCAAAACCATAGGCATCCAACTGGACCCCAACCTCCGATAAAGCTGCCCAGGTCATCTAAGTTAGGGGATTTAAATATTCGGGATATCATCAACCTTGGTAGTCTTTGAAACTTTGTGTCTTGTTTTAATGCTGGTACTGCTGGTGCTGTGCAGGCAGAAGAAAGGCGGAGGAATAGTCTTCTGTCAGATTTGTTGTTCATCTCATGCAGTCATACGCTTGCACCCTTTGTGTTTTCATTCTATGACCGCTATGGCCATCTTACTGGCCCACTTCGTATGGAAGTGAAGGAGGAGATAGATCCAAGAGCCAGGTCTGAGTTCTGTTTTGTGACATGTTTCTGAATTGCACTAGAAATTAGTGGTTTAAGGCATTCCATGCTCTTAGTTTGATGGATTTTAACCTGTATGAGAGGTATGTCCTGTGTATGACACGTGTGTGCACTCCCCTCTTCTAGTTGAAGATGTATCGAGGTAAACAGAGATCCTTTTCCCTGCAAAGAAGACAGTCTTGTGCTGATGTCAAGTTTGAATCTCTCGGCGCAGCGGAGGAACGAATGGGTTTCTATATTTATGTGATGGGGATGCATGTCCAGCAATGTTCACATCGCCAGTGGATGGTTTGCCTAATATTACCAACAACCAAGTCCTGTAAGTGTTTGATTCCAAACTCGTCCCTAACTGAGGGCCTTCTTATTGGTGATTGTGGAACTGTTGATGAGCAAAAATACACCCGTCCTTTATGAACAAAATAAGCTCGTTGATTGTTGGTGAGCTCTTGGGAATAGGCCAACGTATGGTTTCACGAGTTCTGGAGTGTCCCAGTCCAAGTCGTATACGTGTCCATCCACATAGAAGCCTGGGAACCTGGATAGGCATTTTTCTGTCTCTAAGCAAAGAAATGTCTGAAAAGTTTCAAAGTGTGTTTACCCAATGCCCCTTTCAGAGGTGCACACATCAAGTCAGTTGTGATGTGCAAATTTTCAGGTCCTTGGAAGCCTTCGGGTCTTTGGCAAGTTGTCTGGGGGATAGGCTTTGCAAGTGTAGGAAGAAGTGCTGTAAGTCCCAAAAGGAAGTCTGGACTGCGTGGGAAGTTTTCTGACCAGAGTTCTAATGTCATTCTTGTATCAGATCTGTGATCTACAGAAATCCTGCAACACATCGACACGTTTCAAGGCCCCCCGATGGTGTAGTAATGCCCAAAAAGGTTTGTTTTTTTTCTTTTGACTTAAAGAGTCCAAAGAGTGGGGCCTTAAATCTGTGGAGAGAGAAAAATGAATTGTGGGAACCCCAGGGCAGGAATGCTAGTAGCTAATTACAAGTCTGGGAGTTTACCCCTGTTCCATCATGCTTGATATAACTTACTGTAGCACTGGTAATACATTTAGTCAGAAAACGGTAGTCACTAGTACATTTAGTCAGGGAACATGCAATTCCAAGGTTCTACATCACATGTTTTCTGTAAAGATCGAAGTCATCTGAGGCTATCGACGATGAGACACACAAAGGTATGTCAGAACTAACAGCTAGTATATTGCAATTGCAGAGTGTGACCGAGCAGGATGTCAAGCTGCAACCATTATGGCATGAAGACAATGGACATAGGCATCAAGTTCAAGATAGGTATGGATTCCAGGCTAGGTTATGTTTGTCTCCTGTTGTATCGCTGTTTACAATGTATGCGAGATATAAGCTTCTGGATCACATAGTGTTATGCTCCCTCGCAGTGTGTGTTTTCACACTTGAGCCTATGATCAGGGTTTGGAATCTCAATCCAACTCTTGGAATGTGACACACACTAGTTTGTCTGCTTGATTTCAACTGAAAAAACATATTTCTCTTCCAATGCCAACAACAAAAAGACATGCTGAAACAACACAAATTAAGCCAGCCCCTATTAAAGGGACCACTTCAGCACTGAAGTGTGCAATTAAATCGTGAAGTGGTGGAGGCAAGCCACATGGTTCATGCAGGTGTTTATATAAGGCACAAGTGAGTTTTAGTCAAAGTGGATCTATCTATCCATGTGTAGCGGCTCCAATCATGACTAATCGAAGATTGCTTCTACTTTTTGGCCAATGTTTGATGCAGGCCACCTGTGCAGGGAGCTATGGCAGGGCCCGTGTTGGGGGATGCTGCCCGTCGTCTTCTTGTTAACAGTTTACAGCTCCGGAGCCACACTAGTGGTGGTTCTCTCCAAATGCTGCAGCGTCAAGGTGCGTCGACCAGTGGAGTTGGAGGTTTCTTCAATGCCCACCAGCACACTCCGCATGGTGGAGCTCCCCAGGGAAGGGGCCGTCCAGCTGGCCCGCCCGGATATGAGCAAGGGTTTTCAAGTTCATCGCCAGTGGTAAATTCTCCTTATAGCAGTCCAGGGTACAATGCAGGAGGGCATAATTACTCTGGCCCTCAAAGTGGCCCAGTGCCTGGATACGTGGGAGTGGAATCAGCTGGTTCTCATTACCAACGTCCCCAGTTTCCAGTGTCTGGTTACTACAATTCGCAGTCACATCAACAACATCAGGTGATTCCAAGGGCACCACCTGTCCATGGTGGTCATGGTTTTATGGGCCGGGGAGGCAATCTTCAGCAAGGAATGCACCCACAATCTCCGCATCATAGCAACAAAGCTCCAGGTCCAACCACGGCACCACATGCATGGGGAAATGGAGCACAGGGTCCAATGGGTGGCGCTGGCCAACAGGGGTATGTTGGACGTGTCCAACACGTAGTCACAGCTAACGGTTTCACAGCACTCGATAACCGAGGAGGTCCTTCACAAGGAAGGGGACGAGGGGGGCGACACTACAAGCAGAATCACTATTGAGAGAGTAAGAGAGTAGGGAGGGAGTTCTTTTTCCTCCTAGAAACGCATTTTTTAAATTCATCTGTTTTAGGATAGGCAAAGCCTTCCATCCGCAGTTGTATAAGAAATGGTTTTCTGGGGACGCTTGGAGCAAGGCAGAGATGCAATAAATAGTGGTTATGACATGGCAGGTTCTGATTTTCTTTTTGCATCAGAACTGCTGATGCTCAGCCTTTCATTCCCAGCTTCTTTGTATTGATTTGTTTTGTCCATGTACACATGGCTCACAGCTCTAAGAAGCTGACATGTACAATGCTTTGTCAACATCAGTAAAATGTGCCACAAGCCATTTCGACTTTGTATGTTTTTTTCTTTGTCTGTCATCTATTTCATTATACTGCATTCATATACAAGAAGAGCTAGGACTGCGAACACCAATTCTTGTAAGCATCATTCCGTTTTCATGCTAGTGCACTGTAGTCACCCTGCAATATTGTCAAGCTTTCAATCTCTTCTGTTCTTTGACAGGCGTGCAGTTCCCGTAGTCCCTATGTCCCTGTCCCTGCCAGAAGAATCTTGACAAGCGTCAAGCTGTGTTTCATAGAACTAACTTTTTCCCTTCATCTAGCTGTTATCTTTGTGACTTCTCTCTTGTGAGCTTTGAATGGCTGGAGAAGCAGGAGTAATAGTGGAAAATGGGTACTGGGCACCCATACTTCTCCATACCTGCAATGATTGTGTGACTGTTAAGATTAGATTGTACTCATAAGACGTTGTTTGCCGTAGCCTTGTGGCCATTGACCCCGCGCCCAGTTTGAGCGGGAACAAAAGGGACAGAACCTACCTCTGTCAGGGGCTGACGTTGGTAGTAAGACTTACCTCCATATAAAGAATTAATCCGGGTTTTCCAGATATCCTCTAGAAATCCCTTCACACAAGCATCAATCTGCTGTGTGTGATTTGCCCAAAAACTAGGCCTCAGGAGGGCCTGGGCTTTTGGCTCAGCCTCGAGACTTTCAAAGTTGGTAAACAGGGGTACAGGCACAATTCCCTTAATAGATTTGAAGAGAGCGTCTCTTTGGTGAGAGAACCCCGGACAGTGTATCAGAAAATGAATACTGTCTTCAGATTGCCCACACAACGGGCAATTGCACTCTCCCTTTCCTCTCTGCTTCTGTTTGCTGTTCAAAGGTAGGCTTCCTGCCCTGAGTTTAAATTTCAGTCTAGTGCTGAGAGTGGGTAGACCCTTGAGGTCATCAAAGATGTCCTCCCCCATGTCACAGACTGGAAACAAGTTCAGGGAAGTTTTCTGCCTAACTTCATTTTCATCAGACAATCTCATGGCAACAGACATGGCTGAGGACACTACAGCCTCTAAGTCAGATTTATCCAGCAGGGTCAAGACTTGCAGATCCAGGTCCAGGTCCTTGAGGATCTCTTCTACTCTCTTCTGCCAGGACTTAGCCTGTTTGACAGGGCGGTCCTGTTTCCAAGATATAGAGTTGATTAATTTAGGATATCTGGTGTTGGGCATATGTTGCAGCTGACCCCACCATCTGACCTTGAATTCATCTTGTCGGGAGCTTAAGGACGGAATGCCAAACTCACCCCGAACAGCCACATTGGCTGTTTTGGAGCATGCTGACATACACTCCTTAAGCACCCCCACTTGAATGGATTCTAGAGACTTAGCCTGGTTGGAGTTATCAACCCATATAGCAGATCCGTGCTCCAAGGCAGGTCTAATAACGCGACAAAGCATGGTACTAAACAAGATTAGAATGGCATTAGTTGTTGGAGAGACCAGAGTCCACTGAAAAGCACGTTAATGCCTCATCTACTACATGGCACAGGTTCGATCTGCTGGAATGCTAACAAGTCTACGTGGCCTTGTACATCAAAGTTTATGACCTATTCTGTTGCACGCCTTTCCATCCTTTTTGACTAATTACCTTGAACAAGACTTGTCACCCCTTTGTTGGGTCCTTCATCCTGAAGTTATAGATGTGGGATGCAGGTCCAGACACACTGTTGAAGTGATCCAGATGATTCGGAGCTTGAATGCTGCAAAACCTGCTTGTTGGCAGCCAGTGTTGGCCAAGTATCACATTTTGAGGCCTCTGCAGGTCCAGGGTATGGCATATTTTCTTGAAGGAAATGATTGTTGTCAACATTGTCAACTTAATCCACAATGACTCGGTATTCATGTCATACCAATAAAAAGTTTCCAATGCCTTAGACAATATCTACGGAGGAGTGTACAGTGATGACCCCTGTCTGAATTGATGGAAGAGATGTCCAAGGTGGTGTAGGTGTATAAGCTTTGTCAACTTAATGACCACAATGACTCCGCATTCATGTCATACCAATAAAAAGTTTCCAATGCCTTAAAGTGGAGCTTTGATAACTTCACTTCATCCAGTGCTACATGCAACACTCAATAGTTTTGCTTTTACTTATAGCATGTTGTTTGCAAACCTGTGGCATGTCGAGTTTCTGCACACGAATGTGTAGATTCTCAATCCTGGGTTTCATTTCCCCTCCGTGTATCATGACATCTTTCATAGCTGGGCAGGCCCTTGTTGAAGTTCCAGCAAGCCATCATTTCATTAGACACTATTCCACTCAGCGCTATCCAACCTGAGATGTGGGAAGGGAAAGCCACCGTTGAGGATTCTGGGCCGGGTCAAATTCTTGTCCCTGCCACAAACCGAGCTCGGTCTATAATTGAAAAATCGAATTGATGCATCTCTCTTGTTCTCTCTTTATCGGTGTGATCTGTGTCTCGCCAAGTATCCATAAATCTCACTGCTTATATCTCTTTCCAACTCTAAATCCCCCTCTAGATCGCCCAACGGTGACGCTGTAGCTCTTTCACCCAACTCTTCATCTGTGTCATGATCTACGTCTAGGAATCTCTCTATCTCCTCCAATGTCAATGTCACTTCATCTCTCTCTTGCTCTCTCTCCACCGCTCTTTCTATCTCTTCTAGCTCTCTCTCTCTAATTTGTGAATCTATCCTTTGTCGCTCCCTCTCTCGCTCTCTCTCCCTTTCTCTCTGTATCTCTTGTATCTCCCTCTCTATTTCTTCAATCTCTTTCTCTCTGTCTTCTATTTCTCCTGCTCTCATCAACCGTGTTTCGATCTCTTCTATATCATCCTCTATCTCATCATCTGCCTCTTGCTCGTTCAGAATTTCTTCGATCTCTCTCCCTATGTTGTCGATCTCCCTCTCTCGATCTTGTATCTGTTCTTCTACCTGAACGTCTCTGGCTATCTCGTCGATCGCAAATTCTGCACCTCTTTTTCTCTCCCTCTCTTCCTCTATCTCTTCGATCTGCCTCTCCGATGCTTCCAGTTCCCGTCTTCTGTGAGATTCTTCTATTTCATCCAATATATCTCTGTTTAATTCTTCCACGTCCCTCCTTACTTCGGACTCGCTGTCTAGTTCTCTTGCTAATTGTTCGAGCTTGATCTGTATTGCTTGCTGTATTTCTTCTATCTCCATCTGAGTATGTGCCTCTAAACGAATTGCATCATTTAGCTCTTGAGTCTCTCTTCTTACATCTGTTCTCCTCTCTTCTCTCGCTGTCTGTGTATCACTTTGGCTCTCTACCTCTCTTTGTACACGTCTTCTCTCCCGATCTCTTTGTCTTCCATTCTTCTCTCTCAATCTTCTATCTCTATACCTATATCGTCGATCCCTCTCTCTCTCGAGTAAAGCTAGATCCCTATGTCTTTGCTTGACTCTCTCCCTTTCTTGATCGGTTAGAGTGTTCATAATTCATCCCGAGCTCCTTTCGGAAGACTTCCTCTCCGTCTCTTCCATTTGATAACAGTCTCCTCTCCTTCTCGCACTCGTCAGAGAAGGGATAAATCCACTCTGTTTCTTGGATCTCTTACGAGCAAGAAACTCTCGGATATTGCTCAAACATTGTTGATTAAACAGATTCTTCCCCCCTTCACAGCATACATCACCATATCGCATTCTCTTACTACCTACTTGCTCTGACGGTGCCTACACTCGACCTCTCCAACTCGCACTCCCTCAGGGGTCAACATGCGTACATGACTCTACTAATCTTCCATCTGCCTGTCCTCTATGGTTTTTCTCGCTAAGCAAGCACCATATCTCACCTCGCCATTTCTTATACGCACTCTACACATCTTGGGTCAGATCTACCATCTATCTTCCTCTACACAATACCCATCCCGCATTCTTCATTCGATCTGCCTCTCCATATCTGCCACTTCTCTATAAAACTCCCCTACACTACAATGTGTATGAGACGAGGCCCTGCTCTCGACCGTAAACAAACTGCAAATAGCCACAGAAGTCAGGGCCGCAAGCTAGCTGTGTGATACATCAGTCTCTCCAATTCACATATCCCAAATCCACCCTCCTACAAACACCTTCTCACCTCGCTCACTGAACCCTAACACTTGTCTGTAAACCCTTCCGCAGAAACTCCACAGTTCACTCCAATTTGGGGTCTCTGCACGTCTCTCATGCTTGACAGACACGGTGAAGAAGGGCGTCACACGGGAGAGGGGAGATGGAGTGATGAGCATCTCTGTCACGTGAAGCTGCCTTGCGCCCCCTTCTTGGCTCGCATCTCACCTAGGTGGTTAGGCCACGCTGCCACAGCGTGGGTTGTGGGTTCCAATCCACACACGACATTGTGCGAGTCAGTTGTCTGGCGGAATTGGGTAGAATGATAGCTTCCAAACAGTAGTGGGGAGGAACCTGATATAAAGCAAACTACCTCATCAGCCACGAGAGACGCAAGTTGTTTGGATGCAAGTTTTCCATATTCTACTCACAAATTCTCCCTTTGAAAACTAAGTTGTTTTCTTCCTCTTCATCATGAACGAGGGGCTAAATTGACCTGTGCATGAGCAGTGCAGTATGTAACCCAATCCGAGTCTTCACCCCAGTTCCTTTCCAGACCATAAATGTGCACAGAAAATGAATCCTCTGACTTGGGAGTTCGATCCAAACATTCCTCCGTCTTCATCCAAACATACACCCTAGAAACCGGCTTGACAGGCCAGCTAGATTCTGGTGGCCTTGCGGAGGCTCCATTTAACTTATGCGCTATAAAACGAGGTGGCTAATGATGATGATAGTTATTTGCTTTACACAACTAAACAACCAAACAAGGCAATGGCTGCTGAGATTAAGGCACCCCTAATGCCAGATTCCCCTCTAGTATGGGGTGCCATTAAGCATGGCCCACCAGGTTATCAAAGCTCTTAATTAATCTTGCCACAAAAGCTTCCCTTGCCGTCACTCCACATCATGCTAGTGTTGTTCTTCTCATCACCCCTACGCTGCTGTTCAAACTCCGGACAGCAAGTCCCACTATCCGTGGGGGGGCCACACCGCTGGCAAGCGAGCAAGCTTTGAACACACAGCAACCGCTCTCTCTTGTGTGCAATCATTATGCAGGGGATCGTAATTCCAGGAGCTTTTGTGTTTGAAGAGCTTGTAAGTTGTGGGTCATGTTGTGCGAGGTATGAGCGTTGGAGTTGGAGTTATGTCCATATCACCCACCTCCTCTGACATCCTGTGCACTCCCACAACCCACTTTCCCCAAAAACAAACTGGATCCTACAAACACTGTGCTCCACGGAAAAATCGCCACCCAACTTGGTTTAAATAGAAATTGCGGAGTGATCCCTCGTTGGTCGCGTGGAGCCACTCTGCTGCTGTTGCTTGTTTAATTGCTGGGTGAAGCTCACCTATGATGACCCATGAGCGACTGTTACAGGAGAGGGCAAGGCTCAAAGGACTGGGTACTACAGGCAGTAGGTAGTGACAGAGTTCTGTTAGGGAACAAGGCTACCTGTTTTGCAGGCTTGCCCAGTAGTAGTTACTGATTGGCGTTTGCACGCGTCACCTTTTTTTTTTCCCCCCCCCATCCTGTCATGAAAAAATGGAATGAATTTCTAAAGTTGTTACTGGAGGACTTTCCTGGATCTTCTAGTCTCAAATCCAGGAACGTCATCTTATTACTTCTTACATGATGTAGCCTCCAAAGGAAACGATGAATATTAGAGCTCATTCACTGGATGCGGTTAATGTAGCTTACATAGGCTTTCATTACTTGGGACCCGTTGCTCAGAAAAACATGAATGCTCTCAGTTTTGGTTTGAGAATCATGTGAATGAATGAACAGTAAGAAATGTCGGCTGCGTGTCACATGGGATGGCAAAAACAAGAAGCCGTCTAATTCAAGGCTGACAGGCGCTAAAATAAGGACACACTAACTGTTCCATTCATTCCCTGCACAAAGTTGCTACCATGTTTTGGTTTTGGTTTCATCTTCGGACTTGGGGTTCACGGCGCCCCACATCTCCTGACAGATGATCATTGCGTGCGGATCGAGGTTTCCCATACCAGTTTATGGGGTGGGAGGAAGCCTTGCCAATCTTAGTTGGTGTGTGGGAAAAAGCCCTGCCAATCTTCTTCTGGCATGTTCAACGTTCAAAGACAGATGTTCAAAGTTCAAACACAGAGATTAGTCAAGGTGTGTACATTCGAAGGTTGAGTACTTACCCATGATGGTACTTGGCAATTCCACTCTTGAGCCCCAAACAACATCAATGTTTAGTACAAAGTGTGAGTCGCACTGTAACCCAACTCCTTGACAACAATGAAGGTCAAAAGCTGTCCTGAGACAAAACAGTCCCTTCAAAAGCAAGAACGAATTATGAAAGATCGTGGGCTGCTTGTCTTCACAACCCTAATTCTTATGGGTCAAATTCGGCCGCTCTGGTGAAAGCTTACCTAGCTTGCAACTGATCAGAGTCTCTAAGTTGTGGTTCTCGCAATTTACGACGGATTTATGTATAGCCGGCGCGATTTAAGAGCCCACTTGCCAATTAGGGTTGAAGGTGGGCACTAGGTAGTGTAGATAATAGCTCTGCCTAGCTTTTTGTTCATGGCTCATCTGCTTGCAGTCTCTCCTTCCCGACTGTCACTAGGTATTCTTCTCCCAGTGCCCACGAGGGGTGGTAGGCCTGCAACAGTCTATCTCGCCTCTGGAGCTGTACAAATGTGCCGTCACCCCATCTGCAAGGACGGTGATGTTTTTGCTTTTAAGATGTGGACCCTGCGCCCTCTTGACTTATCTCTTTCAACAGCGCATTGTCTCTCCTCACTGCCAGCTCTCCACTACTTTATAGAGTGCTCCGCAGTTGATATAGAGATGTTGCGAGCTCTCCACTCCTCATTGTGCTCTCCAGGGCGCTTGGATGGGACTGCTGCTCACTGGAGCTCTAGCCCCGCCTCTGTTCTCTCTAGTCTCTCGCTTGCTCATCCGCAGCACTTCACGGAACGTTTGGATTGGCCATTTTTACCTAAACTGAGACCAACCCACCTTCGTATTTTGGTTACTAGAGCGATCGACAATTGTGGATATTTTGAGAGTTTGAGGCGCAAGGCGTTTGGGAGAAATTCATTTGCATCTAAGGCGGGATCCGAAGAGAGAGAGCACAGCCCCCAGTTCGCGGGCAGGGATTATGGGAGACTGTAGTATATGGGTGGATGTGGGCTGTGCTCTCTCTCTTCCAGTCCCGACTTCGCTGTGTGCTCACTGTTTCCCAGCTTGGCGGAGTGGACGTCCCTTGGACCGCTCATACGATCGAGAATGTGGAACTGTCAGCCTGGAAGGTATCTCACTTGAGCAGCTACTTCCGAGGACTGAGGAGCGTAAGGCTAAAAATTTCTGTGTTGTCTATGACTGCCATCCACTTAGACTTTTTTCTGAGGTAAGAGCATGAATGTGAGTTGTTTTTGCCGAGCTGTGGATGAAAGAATTTGGTCACGGTGCAGAATTTATACAGGTATGGTGCTTGGAAGATGATCATCACCGGGACCATGTGGTTGTGTCCGAGAGCGGCTTGCCCGTGGATCAGAGCAAAGTAGGTCCAGTATGTCAACTCATTGTATGCAGAGGTGTTGCAGTTCCACGTGGGAATGCAATCCTTGCTTGCTGCCATAAACAAGGAATTTGATCGTGGTGCAGAATTTACACAGGTATGGTGCTCGGAAGTTGGTAGGGCTCATTGCACCAGGACCATGTGGCTGTGGTCCAGAGCAGCTTGCCCTCTCACAGAACAAAGCACCTGCCCGAGAACGTATCAACTCACATGCAGAGGTGTTGCAGTTGACGGGAATGTAATCCTTGCAATTCGTGCTTGCTGAGCTTCCGATCCACACTAGATGTCTGGTGCAATGAACTTGATCCAGTCTTTGATGTATCTGCCAATAGGTAGCTTCTGGTGGTGAGTAGCAAAATTGTGAGTACACATTAGTCTCATCATTAAAATGGCAACTGTGTCATGCAGAGGACTGCTTTCTTGAGGCTGCCTTTGTCTAACTTCAGAAGTCCTGGACACCAGAGACTGCTTCTAAGCGACTATCTAACCGTTAGAGGAAGTCGGGCAAAAGTCCATCTCGAGCTCAGAAGCTCACGCATAATAATTCCAATAGCTTTAAGTATGGAAAATTCACGTGGACATTAATCCAATGTGCCACCTCTACCATTGAAGGAAGTAAGTATCTGCAATATGGGAGACGATGTTCCCTGGGCTGCTCTGGTTGGTATGTGACATGATCGGCGGGCACTGTAACCAGTGTTGGACTTGTACGTCCATTTTGTAATACCAGACTGGTCCTGGTACGAAGGGTCCAACCCCTTTTTTCATACTATACGAGCAACTTGGATATCTAGGTATGAGTAATTGTAGTTTTGGGCTGTATCTGATACTAGTATTGGTACTCGTATTGTCTGTTTTGCAGTGATACTGGCGGTATATGAGCATTGGTATGGTATTTCTACTGCTCACCATACATAGAAATAAATGTGATGAAGCAGAGAGCTGATTGTAGTCTACACTGTGAAACACTTGGCAAAGGCAACCCAAAGTAGCATCAAACAGCAACTGAAGTCTGAGTTGCAGCAGGGAACCTGGAAGTACAAATTACACTAACATATACCTACGCGTGCTTACCTCCATCCGCCATGATCTCGCTGCAATACTGGTGTGGGGACCATGCCATGCCTGCGTATAACTTATTACCCAGACTAGTTTGGTATGTGCAGGGCACAACCATAAAGACATACTTCCCCCGAGTACGTGTATCACCCAAGTACATTGGTTCATTCACACCCGACTGGTATGTTCTTCGATACACGTACTCATACTTGTAGTCCATACCTAGGTTCAACCAAGTAACCGTCCAACATTGGCTGTAAGTTGAAAGTTGTAACCCTCGGTGTGTCCCTTTGTCTAATGATTGGGAGCGTGAGATGAAACCTGGCCATGAATGCAGAACTGCTATTTAATGCTCTTACAGTATACTCCGCCTATGCTCCTGTGCTTCCACCCATTGGATACATTGTCTTCCACTCTTCTTGCTTTTTCTTACTGATCAATAGCCCTTGGGCCATGATCTAGACTGCCTGGAACAGCATGACGTAGGTAGCCGCAATTAGAGTAAACCTTTCAAAGACTTCTGTCTCTGTTCTCTTCGCCGCAACTTGTGCGCCCCATGCACATGACGTGCTTATCCTCGCATCACTTTTTGGGGGAATAAAAATGGACTCGTGAAGGAGACAATTCTGCACGAGTGCATGGGAAAGTAAAATGGTACGCTCTAGAATTCCCATTCATGGATACAGTATCATTAATACTCACAAGAATCAACCTCGTTGATTACTGTGATAATTCTAGAGGGGGTTGTAGACTGTAGAAGCATTGCTATCTAGATAGCAACAATGCACGATTTCGAAGAATGTTACATTGCTCCTGATTGAAGCATTTTGGAAGTGAACAGCGTTTTTTTATTGGCGATTTTTTCGCCATTTGGCCGCCTGAAAATCCCTGAAACAAAGGGAAAAAGACGTCCAAATAAGGCAGTTTTCGCCAAAAATTGGGGGGTCTTATAAAGGTCCTCGCCACCAGTGGACCCACAGGGGCAGCACAGATGTGGCCATGGCGGGGCCCATGCAGGATGATCTAACAAGCGAGATAAGGAGTGGATTGAGGGTTGTGGAGGATCTGGGGCCTCCTCCGATTCCCATGGAGATGCTCGCCTCTCTTGCCTATGCAATTGGAAAGCTTCTCGCTGCATGCAATCTAGGCACCTTTGCCTAGATTTGCAGGGTGTAAATGTTTGCTTGACATCTTGAACATAGGCCATGAGGTTCTAGCTTCTAACAATTATATCTGCCAGTGATTATATGCATTTCCATTTCTTTGCAATGTATGGCAGGCCTATATTCCTTGATCTTACCAAGTATGGTGCAAGTTTAATTGTGTGCTGCAGGAACCTATGCTGCCTTGGGCAGGGTCCTATGGGGCTGAGGTTCAACTCCTCCTCAGGGTAAATGTCCATGTCAATATCTGATGATCTGTGCTTGGGGGCTGGTTTGTAAACTATAGACCTGATTTGTACCAATTACCTTGTGATTTTCACATAAAAAGAGTTCCATTTGCCTATTATGGCTTTCAGCTATTTCTGTACAGCTATTTCTATTGCTCATCAACATCCATTTGAATCGCCAAATATGACAAGAGTGGAAATACATGTAGCCTACCAGTTCGAGGAAAATTACCTAGAGTGGGCCACTTGCACTACCCTACACTCAATAATATAGCCACTCGTACCCCTTTTCAAAATCCTTAACACTGGAATACTTCTATACTGAAAAGCAATGGCTCATCGGCCGTTAATCAGTGTATGAGAGTGTGGATAATCTACACCTCACATGGTGGCTGACCCCACTATGCCGCCATCATTACTCGCTTTATCTCTATCTCCTGTGCCTTGTCTTTAAAGCGTTGTCTCTCAACTGCTACATATCACGTGTAATCAGGTGGTACGTACGGCGATGAAACAGACAATAACTTGCCTGCGATCCTCAAACACTCTTGTCGCAACTCCTGTGCAATCTGTCGGGGGTGCACGCCGGGCATCCTCCTCCACAGTGCACATCACGGAAAACTGAACGAAGCAAACGATGCGACTCATGGTTCTCATGAAACCCCACATTCTATTTGTGAGACGCAAGCATGTGGCTGTGTCAGATCTTGCAGCAATGACCGTGTGTTCACACTTCACACACTGAGGACTTCTTCCCACGCACCGTCGACCAGGTCTACATAGTACTACACAGAAACGAGAATTGACGAATGTAACTCACTGTCAAATATCTCAAACTCGTTCATAGTATTTGACGGAGAATTTCCCTCAGACTCGATGGCCCTCAATACTTGCTTGAGTGTTTACTTTTTTGGTTTTACAATAAACTTTTGCAAGTCGGTTGGTTTGCTTAGATCCTAAAATAAAAGCCTAAACCAGCAGGTGCTCCATTGAAAAACTTTACAAGAACAAAAGCCTGTTCTCTCGTGTGACCTCATTCCATACTAATAAAAAAATTATTCACAATTTTTTTTTTTCACAATTTATTGTTTGGCTTCTTGCAGCCAAAAACCAGTTAGATCTAAGTTGGTAAATTGAACCCATAATCTTAAAATAAGTGACGAAGAATAATGGATGGAAACCTGCCTAGCCATGAAAGAGGATGTAAATTTATAACGTGACAGTTATGAAGTATTTAATTAATAATTGTTGATGGAGGAGTTAACTGAAGGAGGAATTACAGGGCCTCTGTCCCCCTTAGGAGGCGTGACATGAGACATGCAAAACATGGGTTGGTTATACATGGAGTGTGGCTTACGCAGCTTCCGCAGTGTATTTGTCAACAAATTGTGCCGAAGGGTGGCATGTTCGTTTGTGGCATGTAAGAGAGCCACAATTTGCAGACATGTTACCCTTGTCAGTCTTTGTGTGGACACATTGGGCTCCCAATCTCTTCATCATTAAACTATGATATAAAAAATATAAAAAATCCTTCTTTCCTACCAGGGTCGTTGTAGTATAGTGGTAAGTATTCCCGCCTGTCACGCGGGTGACCCGGGTTCGATCCCCGGCAGCGGCGCATTTTGGAGAATTGGTGAGAATTTTTCTGGTGTAGGCTATAGGGGGTCGTGAAGCAATGGAAGTTGAACACGGGCAGGGATTGAGCACTGCAGAGTGGAATTTGTGTCATTTTTGGGTCCACTCTCTTCATGGTGATGCACTCCAACAAATGCATAAAGACTTATAGCTACCATGACAAACGGGTTGTCAACCTGTCTTTGTCTACAGGTATATTCCGCCATTTCTATCACGGCATGCATTTCAGACTAGGATCTTCCTTAACCCTTAAGTTCCCAAGCCCTTTTTTGACATTTTACCAATTTTGGGTACCCAGCTGCAGTAAATTGCCCCTAGAAACCTCCCAAACTCATCCAGAGATTCCAGCCTTACAGCAATGGGCCCAGCTCATTTATGCATGACATACCAAAAAAGGAGCCAAGTCCACCGTGGAAATTGTGAGATTATTGCGTTTGCCCGGACATCAAATACCAGGTCCCAAATAAAAAGTGAGAAAGAAATTGGTTTGACCAAATCAAAACCTAGCTTTATCCAATTTTGCTTGCCCCAAGACCCACCATTTCCAAATCAATAGTGGAATGGCTATGACCCCACTAAATTGCAGGTCCAACCGATTTTTTCACCTATGGTTGTTATTCATGCAATTACATGGGGGTTGAAATCTCAAAATTGACAAGAGAAAATGTGCCTCCAAATGAAGCACTTTTTTTTCTACAAATTTTTTAAAACCAATGGTGGATGTGTGTATGTAATGCTCACACACCACAAGGTGAAGTGCTTTTTCCAAAATTGCTAATTTTCTGCCAAAAATGGCCTTTGAAGTGCAATCTGTTTTGGGCTTGTTTACCTGCCACGTCAGCGGTCAACAAGCCCTTTTCAGGCCCCAAGACGTAAATGAGAGATCTAAGATATTTTTTGTAGGTCCAAGCTTTTGTTTTTTTTTAATTTTGTTTTTTGCATCATACTCGAGACAAATCCCTTGTCATTAAAGCTTCAGGAGTGGGCCCCATCATATTAGATCTGCAAAAATTAGGTCGAACTGCAAATTCAAAGTGACCCGATTCAAGTCGCTTGGGAACTTAAGGGTTAATATGGCGTCTCAACTCATTGTTTCATTTGTGCACCGGCAAACACATTTTTGCGTTCAAGGGAGATGCAGATCTGTATGCGACTGCCATAGCTCCACTCCACCAGGGAACCCAGACAGAGGCAGTTCAGATGCCTGAGCCATTGTCACTAGAGGATTTGGACATTGAAGACCAATTCCTATGTGAGTAAGTCTAAAAAATTTGTCGGGTTTTGCATTCGCATTTCACTTGTGAAGGGAAAAATGTTGGTCTGCAGGCATCTCTTCTTCATCAGTTGACTCAGTCTCAGGAGAAGCTGGAATGGCTTATCACCAGCCCCCTTACATATATTACAATGGTCCTTGTGATAGTCTGGTGCATTAAGGTCTACGACATTATGCTACCAGGGTTTTCCCAAGTAAAATTTTGTCCGTCAGCAGAGAAACAGCCGAATCAAAGACGACCATGAACCCCTTGGCATCTCCCCTCGAGTTTGGAATGAAGCCCTGAGCACCATGTAGAAACAAAAGCGAGAAAAATACAATCATGGGCTTCGGGGTGGAGGGTGGGAAAGCAAAACCCTTACAGAAACATGACCAAAAGACTGCACAAGCTGCGAGGGCCTGACTGGCCCAGACATCAAACCTGAGGATTTCTTGTCTCAGGATGTAGGCATTTCTAGGAGACAAAGAAGGAGCAGACCTTGTTTGCAAACTGGTAGAAGCACTTGTGGTCTTTGATGCATCATGAGAACAAGATCCATTGGAGACAGGAATAGGGGTGCCTACAGTCGGTCGCTGTGGAAAATCATTCAAGCAGAAAACGGAACAACTGGTATACACTGCCCAAGAAACTAGACGGGGGCTGAACCTGACATAAGAGGGATGCTTGTGCTTCTTGAGGCATTGCTAGAGATTCTAGAAGGTTACATTTGCACTCTTGTAATCAAAAGGATCGTTTCTCAGCCGCTTCGACCTCCCACAGGCATAGGCATGCAGAAATACAACCCCATATCTAGTGGCAGTGGCGATGAAACAACAGTAAACTGCCTTGCAAGTGCCTCTGTGTAAACTAGCATACATGGTAGGACTGAGGAGCTGGACTCAACAGAAATTGTGGATGTGCAAAAAGTGGGACGATTGGCTCTGGAAGAATTAGTAGTCTGTTTGAGGCACACTCGCAACTGTGTATCAAAGCTAACGTTCACAAGCCCTGTCAGTCTGGACACCTGCTCCCAAAAAGCTGCAGCAAACTGTGAAACTCTAGCTATTCCTATGGAAGCAACACCACGTTAATCCTACTATTCTGGTGGCACCACCATTTGGATTGGGAGATAAGGAACAAGTCAAACTAAAAGATACAAATTTTGGGGGCCATTTGATCCAACATATGTTTTCCCCTGAGCATCAAGGTCTAACTCTGTTCATGGCGATACCCTGGCACCCGCCAAACCCGTCGCTAGGTACATCCGACCCCCCTTGTCGCGGCCCTTTGCCTTGAGGGCAGGGGGTCGGGACACATGAGGGGCTGCCCCTGTGGTGGGGGCAGTGGCAGCGATAGGTACGGGGGGCTGAAGCACCCTTGAGTGCCCAAGGCACTCAAGGAGGCGGAGGTGCTCACTAGGTGGAGCCCCGCACACCAGGATGCGGTGGGGGTGGCTTCACAAAGGGGTGGTGGTAGCTTAGCGGGACTTAGTGGGGGTGGCATAGGACTCACCTTGGGGCGGAGACCTCGTGGTGGGAGTCGTGGGGAGTCTTGGGACTCATCACGGTCCATAGGGACCGTGGTGGGTGGGCCAAGACTCACCGCGACTCATCACCAGGAGTCGAGGGTTTTCGTGGTGGTTTGCCATAAAATGGCATGGTTGTTTGTGAAACCCCCACGGACAGCTACAGAAGTATATATAGGGAGTAGTAACCCCGAGAACGGTGCAAGCCCGTTGGTGTCCAAAAACTAGTGAGTAAGCGAACGAGCCGGAAAGCGAGAGTGGGGAGCTGTTCCGGACTGCCAACTACCAAAGAGAATTCCCGCTGGGCCCAAATCGGTGGAGGGTTCTTTGGGATATCAAAGGGGGACCATTATGCCCCGGTGAGCAGCCGAAGCTCCAAGTTGGCCCAGCGGCCAGGTTGGGAGTTGGGTGCGCGCATCAAAGCGAGTAACTATGACTTGAAGGGGAGCTTACCGAAGTGAGGTGCGCGACACTTGGTATCAGATCTTAGAGTTCAGTACGTGATCGTCCTTGGGATTGGCCTCATCATGGGGTCGGGCAAGCCAAAGCGAAAGCCGAACGGCCCAAAAGATGATGATCCTGGTGAGCCCGATGGGGGCGACGTGTCACCGAGGCGGCCGTTTGAGGAAGCGATGCATGTTTCCGAAAACGAGGCCGCTCAAGAGCGGCAGGAATCCGAGGAGTCGGAGCCCGAGGAATCCCTGAGAGCTCCGACCGACCAACAGATGTCTCCCATGCCGGCAGCCTTTTGGGAAGGGTTGTTGGCGCAGTTTGGCGGGACGTTGAAAGACGTGTTGAAGGCGGCTAATGCCACTTCCACTAAGGCAAAGTTTAAGGTGAAGCCTAAGGAACCCGGCACCTTCGAGGGCGTCCGAAATCGGAAGGCACTCAACACCTGGCTCCTGGAGCTAGAGCAGTACTTTCGGGCGGCCAAGTTGAGTGACGAGGATCGGGTGGAAGTGGCTCCCACCTATTTGAGGGGCTATGCTCAACAATGGTGGTAGAAACGCCTTCACGACCGAGGTCCAAGCCCGGAAACCTTGAACTCGAGTGGGTTCAAGGAATTGATGAAGAGACAGTTTGTGCCCCTCAACGCGTCCTGGCTTGCCCGAGACAAGATGAGGAATTTGAAGCAAACAGATGACATTCGGGGATATGTCCAGGCTTTCAATGTGCTTTTGCTCGAAGTCGCGGACATGGCAGAACCGGAAATGGTCTTCAACTTTGTGGCGGGACTGGCTCCATGGGCCAGGCGGAAGTTGGAGGAGAAGTCACCTAAGACTTTGAACGAGGCAATTGAGAGGGCTGAATGTTTCTCGGATGTCCCTAGGGGTGAAAGACAAGGCAGTACGGAGCTGAACCACAAGAAGACCCGGCGGGAAGGTGACTCCTTCCGACCGGAAAAAAGGTGGGATAGGCCACGCGGCGACAATGGCGCGTGGAAATCGAAGGGAGGGCCATCACAAGTCAAGGCGGCACTCGGTGCTTCGAAAGGAAAAGCGGGTGGAGCGGCCTATGGCGGACAGAAGGCAACCTTTGATGGAGTGTGTTTCAATTGCGGGGAGCCCGGGCACATGGCCAAGAAGTGCACGAAGCCCCGGCAATTGAACATGACTTGGGCGACCACAGAGCTGTTGGAAGATACCATCAGTCGCTTGGTGGAAGCAGTGGTCGCCAGGACTTGCAAGGTAGGCAAATTTTCTTGTGAGTTGTATCAGGAAACTGGCGCCTTACGTAAAGGGAGTCAGTTATTGTTCGTGGATGGGATAATATCCGGAACTAACGTGTCGTTGTTGGTGGACACAGGAGCGTCGCACTCCTTCATGACACCGGCAATGGCACAAAAGCTGGGACTCCCGACAAGTGACGTTGGGGCCTCTATTGAGGTGCGTTCTACCAAAGGAGAACCGCAATTGACGACAAGGTTGGCGTTTGATGTTCCTCTTCAACTGGGGAGTTGGGAGGGACGTGAGAACTTCACCATCTGCGAGATCGATGGAGTGGATCTCATTTTGGGGATGATCTTTTTGAGCAAATCCGGAGCGGTCATAGATGGCCGCAAGAGAGTAGTCACGCTGCCATGTGGGAATGGTGGCGAGGTCTTACGAGTGTCGGAAATGCCCAAACCCGTGGGAGGGCGAATAAACCTTCTGTCAGCAAAGGAGTGGGCCGTGGAGGAGGCACACGAGCCCCAGTTTTTGCTCTACATTAGAGAAGTGAAGGGAGAAGGCGATGGGGAGCCAAGCCAGATTGGATCAAGGGGATTTTGGAGAAATACCAGGATGTGATGCCGAAGGATTTACCAAGCGGTTTGCCACCGCGAAGAGGAGTTGACCACAAGATTGAGGTGATACCGAGATCGGAACCGCCTGCCAAGGCGCCCTACCGGTTGAGCCACAGAGAGTTGGTCGAGCTGAAGACTCAGCTCAAAGATCTAATGTCAAAGGGGTACATCCGGCCGAGTAAGTCACCTTACGGAGCCCCGGTGCTATTTGCAGATAAAAAGGATGGGACGTTGCGGATGTGTGTCGATTATAGGGCTCTGAATAAGGTGACTATCAAAAACCGGGACCCTTTGCCAAGGATCAACGACCTCTTCGATCGGTTGGCATGAGCGAAGTATTTCAGCCGGATCGACTTGCGCTCAGGCTATCATCAAATTCGGGTGGCGGAAGGAGATGAGGAGAAGACCGCGTGTAGGACAAGGTATGGTTCATATGAGTTCTTGGTGATGCCTTTTGGGCTCACCAATGCACCAGCGACATTTAGCACGCTGATGAACAGCCTTTTCCAGGAGTGGTTGGATGACTTTGTGATCGTGTACATCGACGACATCTTGGTGTACTTGAAAACAAAGGAGGAGCACCTGGAGCACCTGAAAAGGGTGTTCCAAAAATTGCGAGGAGGGAAGTTGTATGCCAAAGCTTCAAAGTGCGAATTTGGGGTCACAAAAGTGGAGTTCCTGGGGCATGTGATTACACAGGATGGGATCAGAATGGATGACAGGAAGGTGAGGGCAATCTTGGACTGGGAGCCTCCGACTTCGGTCCCGGGAGTGCGATCCTTCCTAGGAACTCGCCTCCTATTACCGGAAGTATGTGAGAAATTTCGCCAAGATCGCGGGGCCGCTGTCAGACCTTTGTGTAAATCCAAAGTCTGGGCAGGGAATACCTTTTGTGACCAAGCTTTTGCTGAATTGAAGCAGCGGATGGCGGAAGCTCCAGTCTTGAAAATCCCGGAGTTCGATCGTCCGTTCAAGATACATACAGATGCGTCGGACTTCGCGATTGGGGGTGTACTGATGCAAGATGGACGTCCAGTGGCTTACGAAAGTAAGAAACTGAATGAGTGGAGCGACGGTGGCCGACGCACGAAAAGAGATGAAGGCGGTGGTGCACTATCTTGAGCTTTGGCGCCACTATGTTGGTTCCAACCCAGTGAAGGTGTTCACGGACAATGTCACGGTGAAGTATTTTGCCACGCAGCCCAAGTTGTCCCCAAAACACTTAGGTGCAAGATACTTTGGCGGGTCGACGTGGATATCCAGTACAAACCAGGACGAGACAACATGGTGGCTGATGCTTTAAGTAGAAAGCAGCAGCTCTTGTTGGTGTACAAGGGCGAGACGGCGCTCCAAAGGAAGATCCGGAAGGATGAGCTGGCGAAGTCCGTGATGCAGGACTTGAGGATGGGGGTTAAATCGCAGTTCCACTTGCAAAATCGACTGCTCCGGTATAAGCAAAAGCGTCTCTACGTGCCGAAGGGAGGGATCAGAGATAGCCTCTTGAGAGAATGCCATGATAGCCCGCTTGCGGGCCACGGCGAGCCAAGCGCACTGCGGCACTCTTGAAGAAGGGTATTTCTGGCCCAAACTGAGGGAGGAGGCAGAGGAGTATGTCAAGACATGTACCACATGCCAACAAAACCGGAGCGAGTACAAAAAGCAAGCGGGGCTGTTACAACCCTTGCCGATTCCAGAGGGGACTTGGGAAAGCGTCTCGATGGATTTCATGACTGCTATGCCGCTATCAAAAGGATTCGATGCAATCATGGTGGTGGTGGATAGGTTCAGTAAATGGGCCATTTCATCCCACCAAGGAGACGGCACGGCGTAGGAAACAGGGCGACTTTACTTCGCCCATGTCTTAAGCATCATGGAGTCCCGAAGGATATTGTCTCGGACCGCGATCCAAAGTTTACGAGTAAATTTTGGAGGGCACTTTGGAAGAAGATGGGGACGAGGCTGAAGATGAGCACTGCCTTCCGACCTACGACCGACGGCCAAACAGAAAGAGTGAATTCTGTAGTGAAGCAGATCTTGCGAATTACGTGTCGGCAGACCAAACAGACTAGGTGGAACACTTAGACGCGGCAGAGTTCTGTTATAATACACAGACACTCCGCAACGGGAGTTTTCCCCTTTCGTATTGGTCTATGGAAAAGCACCCTCTGGTGCCGACAAGTTGGGCCGCCCAGGACGTTGAGGAACTGGCAGTAGCGGCGGTACTGGAAGAACGCGAGCGTTTGTTGAAGCTCACAAAGTACAACATTGCCAAAGCTAGGAAACAGTATGAAAAACAGGCGAATCGGAAGTAGGGAAGTGAAGTTTGAGGCAGGGAGGTCTGGTTGAATATCAAGAATTTTCGACTACCTCCGAAGTGAGTCCAAGTTCGTACCTCCGTATGCGGGACCCTTTCGCATCCGGAAGGTTATGAATGAGGATGTGTATGATTGGAGCTGCCGGCAAACAGCAAGGTGCATCCAGTATTCACGTCTCCCTTTTGAAGCCTTACTTCAAAGATGAAGCGCGACCGAATCGGCATCAAGTGTTGCGTCCGTGTCGCGGCCCTTTGCCTTGAGGGCAGGGGGTCGGGACACATGAGGGGCTGCCCCTATGGTGGGGGCAGCGGCAGCGATAGGTATGGGGGGCTGAGGCACCCTTGAGTGCCCAAGGCACTCAGGGAAGCGGAGGCGCTCACGAGGTGGAGCCCGCACACCGGGTTGCGGTGGGGGTGGCTCCACAAGGGGTGGTGGTAGCTTAGTGGGACTTAGTGGGGTGGCATAGGACTCACCATGGGGGCGGAGACCTCGTGGTGGGAGTCGTGGGGAGTCTTGGGACTCATCACGGTCCATAGGGCCGTGGTGAGCGGGCCAAGACTCACCGCGACTCACCACCGGGAGTCGAGGGTTTCGTGGTGGTTCGCCATAAAATGGCATGGCTGGTTGTGAAACCCCCGCGGACAGCTACAGAAGTATATATAGGGAGTAGTAACCCCGAGAACGGTGCAAGCCCGTTGGTGACCAAAAACTAGTGAGTAAGCGAGCGAGCCGGAAAAGCGACCAAAGAGTGGGGAGCTGTTCCGGACTGCCATCTACCAAAGGGAATTCCACTAGGCCCAAATAGGTGGAGGGTTTTCGGGAGAGCGAAGGGGACCGTTATGTCCCGGTGAGCAGCCGAAGCTCCAAGTTGGCCCGGCGGCCAGGTTGGGAGTCAGGCGCGCGCATCAAAGCGAGTAACTATGACTTGAAGGGAGCTTACCGAAGTGAGGTGCGCGACACTTGGTATCAGAGCTTAGAGTTCAGTACGCGATCGTCCTTGGGATTGGCCTCATCATGGGGTCGGCAAGCCAAAGCGAAAGCGGAACGGCCCAAAAGATGATGATCCTGGTGAGCCCGATGGGGGCGACGTGTCACCGAGGCGGCCGTTTGAGGAAGCGATGAATGTTTCCAAAAACGAGGCCGCTCAGGAGCGGGAGGAATCCGAGGAGTCGGAGCCCGAGGAATCCTTGAGAGCTCCGACAAACCAAGAGATGCCTCCCATGCCGGCAGCCTTTTGGGAAGGGTTGTTGGCGCAGTTTGGCGGGACGTTGAAAGACGTGTTGAAGGCGGCTAATGCCACTTCCACTAAGCAAAGTTTAAGGGTGAAGCCTAAGGAACCCGGCACCTTCGAGGGCGTTCGAAACCGGAAGGCACTCAACACCTGGCTCCTGGAGCTAGAGCAGTACTTCCGGGCGGCCAAGTTGAGTGACGAGGATCGGTGGAAGTGGCTCCCACCTATTTGAGGGGCTATGCTCAACAATGGTGGCAGAAACGCCTTCACGACCGAGGCCCAAGCCCGGAAACCTTGAACTGGAGTGGGTTCAAGGAATTGATGAAGAGACAGTTTGTGCCCCTCAACGCGTCCTGGCTTGCCCGGGACAAGATGAGGAATTTGAAGCAAACAGATGACATTCGGGGGTATGTCCAGGCTTTCAATGTGCTGTTGCTCGAAGTCGCGGACATGGCAGAACCAGAAATGGTCTTCAACTTTGTGGCGGGACTGGCCCCATGGGCCAGGCGGAAGTTGGAGGAGAAGCCACCCAAGACTTTGAACGAGGCAATTGAGAGGGCTGAATGTTTCTCGGATGTCCCTAGGGGTGAAAGACAAGGCCGTACGGAGCTGAACCACAAGAAGATTCGGCGGGAAGGTGACTCCTTCCGACCGGAAAAGAAGTGGGATAGGCCACGCGGCGATAAAGGCACGTGGAAATCGAAGGGAGGGCCTTCACACGTCAAGGCGGCACCCGGTGCTCCGAAAGGAAAAGCGGGTGGAGCGGCTTATGGCGGACAGAAGGCGACCTTTGATGGAGTGTGTTTCAATTGCGGGGAGCCCGGGCACATGGCCAAGAAGTGCACGAAGCCCCGGCAATTGAACATGACTCGGGCGACCACGGAGCTGTCGGAAGATACCATCAGTCGCTTGGTGGAAGCGGTGGTCGCCAGGACTTGCAAGGTAGGCAAATTTTCTTGTGAGTTTGTATCAGGAAACTGGCGCCTTACGAAAAGGGAGTCAGTTATTGTTCGTGGATGGATAATATCCGGAACTAACGTGTCGTTGTTGGTGGACACAGGAGCGTCGCACTCCTTCATGACACCGGCAACGGCACAAAAGTTGGGACTCCCGACAAGTGACGTGGGGGCCTCTATTGAGGTGCGTTCTGCCAAAGGAGAACCAGTTGGCGACAAGGTTGGCGTTGATGTTCCTCTTCAACTGGGGAGTTGGGAGGGACGTGAGAACTTCACCTCTGCGAGATCGATGGAGTGGATCTCATTTTGGGGATGACCTTTTTGAGCAAATCCGGAGCGGTCATAGATGGCCGCAAGAGAGTAGTCACGCTGCCATGTGGGAATGGTGGCGAGGTTTTTACGAGTGTCGAAACGCCCAAATCCGTGGGAGGGCGAATAAACCTTCTGTCAGCAAAGGAGTGGGCCGTGGAGGAGGCACACGAGCCCCAGTTTTTGCTTTACATTAGAGAAGTGAAAGGAGAAGGCGATGGGGAGCCGAGCCCAGATTGGATCAAGGGGATTTTGGAGAAATACCAGGATGTGATGCCGGAGGATTTACCAAGCGGCTTGCCACCGCGAAGAGGAGTTGACCACAAGATTGAGGTGATACCAATCGGAACCGCCTGCCAAGGCGCCCTACCGGTTGAGCCACAGAGAGTTGGTCGAGCTGAAGACTCAGCTCAAGGATCTAATGTCAAAGGGGTACATCCGGCCGAGTAAGTCACCTTACGGAGCCCCGGTGCTATTCGCAGACAAGAAGGATGGGACGCTGCGGATGTGTGTCGATTACAGGGCTCTGAATAAGGTGACTATCAAAAACCGGTACCCTTTGCCAAGGATCGACGACCTCTTCGATCGGTTGGCAGGAGCGAAGTATTTCAGCCGGATCGACTTGCGCTCCGGCTATCACCAAATTCGGGTGGCGGAAGGAGATGAGGAGAAGACCGCGTGCAGGACAAGGTATGGTTCATATGAGTTCTTGGTGATGCCTTTTGGGCTCACCAATGCACCAGCGACATTTAGCACGCTGATGAACAGCCTTTTAGGAGTGGTTGGATGACTTTGTGATCGTGTACATCGACGACATCTTGGTGTACGAAAACAAAGGAGGAGCACCTGGAGCACCTCAAAAGGGTGTTCCAAAATTGCGGAAGGGAAGCTGTATGCCAAAGCTTCAAAGTGCGAATTCGGGGTCACAAAAGTGGAGTTCTGGGGCATGTGATTACACAGGATGGGATCAAAATGGATGACAGAAAGGTGAGGGCGATCTTGGACTGGGAGCCTCCGACTTCGGTCCCGGAGTGCGATCCTTCCTAGGACTCGCCTCCTATTACCGGAAGTATGTGAGAAATTTCGCCAAGATCGCGGGGCCGCTGTCGGACCTTCTGTGTAAATCCAAAGTCTGGGTATGGAACACCTTTTGTGGCCAAGCTTTTGCTGAATTGAAGCAGCGGATGGCGGAAGCTCCAGTCTTGAAAATCCCGGAGTTCGATCGTCCGTTTGAGATTCATACAGATGCGTCGGACTTCGCGATTGGGGGTGTACTTATGCAAGATGGACGTCCAGTGGCTTACGAAAGTAAGAAACTGAATGAAGTGGAGCGACGGTGGCCGACGCACGAAAAAGAGATGAAGGCGGTGGTGCATTGCCTTGAGCTTGGCGCCACTATGTTGGTTCCAACCCAGTGAAGGTGTTCACGGACAATGTCACGGTGAAGTATTTTGCCACGCAGCCCAAGTTGTCCCCAAAACAACTTAGGTGGCAAGATACTTTGGCGGTGTTCGACGTGGATATCCAGTACAAACCGGGACGGACAATGTGGTGGCCGATGCTTTAAGTAGAAAGCAGCAGCTCTTGTTGGTGTACAAGGGCGAGACGGCGCTCCAAAGGAAGATCCGGAAGGCTTGCCGGAAGGATGAGCTGGCGAAGTCCGTGATGCAGGACTTGAGGATGGGGGTTAAATCGCAGTTCCACTTGCAAAATGGACTGCTCCGGTATAAGCAAAACGTCTCTACGTGCCGAAGGGAGGGATCAGATAGCCTCTTGAGAGAATGCCATGATAGCCCGCTTGCGGGCCACGGCGGAGCCAAGCGCACTGCGGCACTCTTGAAGAAAGAGTATTTCTGGCCCAAACTGAGGGAGGAGGCAGAGGAGTATGTCAAGACATGCACCACATGCCAACAAAACCGGAGCGAGTACAAAAGCAAGCGGGGCTGTTACAACCCTTGCCGATTCCAGAGGGACTTGGGAAAGCGTCTCGATGGATTTCATGACTGCTATGCCGCTGTCAAAAGGATTCGATGCAATCATGGTGGTGGTGGATAGGTTCAGTAAAATGGGCCATTTCATCCCCACCAAGGACGGCAACGGCGCAGGAGACAGGGCGACTTTACTTCGCCCACGTCTTAAAGCATCATGGAGTCCCGAAGGATATTGTCTCGGACCGCGATCCAAAGTTTACGAGTAAATTTGGAGAGCACTTTGGAAGAAGATGGGGACGAGGCTGAAGATGAGCACCGCCTTCCGACCTACGACGGACGGCCAAACGGAAAGAGTGAATTCCGTAGTGAAGCAATTCTTGCGGAATTACGTGTCGGCAGACCAATCAGACTGGATGGAACACTTAGACGCGGCAGAGTTCTGTTATAATAACACAGAACACTCCGCAACGGGAGTTTCCCCTTTCGTGTTGGTCTATGGAAAAGCACCTCTGGTGCCGACAAGTTGGGCCGCCCAGGACGTTGAGGAACCGGCAGTAGCGGCGGTACTGGAAGAACGCGAGCGTTTGTTGAAGCTCGCAAAGTACAACATTGCCAAAGCTAGGAAACGGTATGAAAGGCAGGCGAATCGGAAGCGGAGGGAAGTGAAGTTTGAGGCAGGCACAGAGGTCTGGTTGAACATCAAGAATTTCCGACTACCTCCGGAAGTGAGTCCGAAGTTCGTACCTCCGTATGCGGGACCCTTTCGCATTCGGAAGGTTATGAATGAGGATGTGTATGAATTGGAGCTGCCGGCAAACAGCAAGGTGCACCCAGTATTCCATGTCTCCCTTTTGAAGCCTTACATGAAGCGCGTCCGAATCGGCATCAAGTGTTGCGTCCGCCACCTATGCTGTTGGATCATGAAAATGAACCTGAGTACGAGGTGGAGGCAATACTTAAGTCGAGGAGGTTCAGGAACCGAGAAACGGAGTATCTCGTCAAATGGAAGGGCTATCATCATGTGGAGGCATCTTGGGTGCGTGCCTCAGAAATGGGAAACGCATCCGAGGCGGTTGCAGCTTTCGAAGGCGACCTCAAAAGCGGAAGAAGCGTTGATGGGGACATCAACCTTGGAGCGTGGGGGAGGAAATGCATGCTTAGCCCGGTTTAGCTAGCTCAGGAATCCGATTGCAAAAACTTGTATTGTACAAAATTTGTTATAAAGGAAATGGGTTCCAAATATTGTGCGTCCTATTGTGTTTGGAATGGTGATGCATGGTGTGGTTGGCTAGTGTGTAGAATGCATGCTAGCTTACAAAAGTGGGAGAGGTAAATTGGGTTAATCGTGTGTTTGCGCAGTGCCGAAATCGGGTGACTCCCATCCAAGGGGCAAGGAAACTTGCGCCTTCTTTGGGAGTTCACGTGCTAGTGCGCACCTGGCGCGTGCGCGTACTATAACTGCGCTACCGAGGGGGTTGCCTTGTAGTGCGGGCTAACGCGGAAGCTACGTGCTTCCGTTCACGTACTATAATCGTGTAGCCTCGGGACGAAGTCGTAGTGCGGCTTCGGCGTGTTCCCGTACCTCAGGCCAGCATTCCAAGGCGGACCCAATTGTAGTGATTGGGGCGCACGGTTGGTTCAAGGTTATCTTCCTAGTCAAAGAGGGTTCCAGGTGAACCCTTGCTCAAGGTGATGCCAAAAGCGGCATCATGAGCGATCGCAAGCAATGTTGTTGCAGTAAGGCGATTCGATCCTCGGGAGGATCGTTCCTTGGCCTTGAAGTAGGCCAAGAAGAGTGCACTGGGAGGAGCTGGAGAGGCTCCACCCTTGGCCGGGACTTGGAGGAAGTCGGCCGAACTAGCTAGTGGAGAGTAGAGTCAAGTGTGGGGTTTGGTTCTTTGCCATGGGACGCCATGGTACGAAACAAACTCCTTGATGTGGGACGCCACAACTTGGATGTTCGTTTCTACAAAATGGACAAGTCGATGAGGACATCGACTCCCTGTTGGTAGGGGTGTGTGTCGCGGCCCTTTGCCTTGAGGGCAGGGGGTCGGGACACATGAGGGGCTGCCCCTGTGGTGGGGCAGCGGCAGCGATAGGTATGGGGGGCTGAGGCACCTTGAGTGCCCAAGGCACTCAGGAAGCGGAGGCGCTCACTAGGTGGAGCCCCGCACACCGGGTTGCGGTGGGGGTGGCTCCACAAGGGGTGGTGGTAGCTTAGTGGGACTTAGTGGGGGTGGCATAGGACTCACCATGGGGGGCGAGACCTCGTGGTGGGAGTCGTGGGGAGTCTTGGGACTCATCACGGTCCATAGGGGCCGTGGTGAGCGGGCCAAGACTCACCGCGACTCACCACCGGGAATCGAGGGTCTTCGTGGTGGTTCGCCATAAAATGGCATGGCTGGTTGTGAAACCCCCGCGGACAGCTACAGAAGTATATATAGGGAGTAGTAACCCCGAGAACGGTGCAAGCCCGTTGGTGACCAAAAAACTAGTGAGTAAGCGAGCGAGCCGGAAAGCGACCAAAGAGTGGGAGCTGTTCCGGACTGCCATCTACCAAAGGGAATTCCACTAGGCCCAAATAGGTGGAGGGTTTTCGGGAAGCGAAGGGGGACCGTTATGTCCCGGTGAGCAGCCGAAGCTCCAAGTTGGCCCGGCGGCCAGGTTGGGAGTCAGGCGCGCGCATCAAAGCGAGTAACTATGACTTGAAGGGGAGCTTACCGAAGTGAGTGCGCGACAGTCGCCACCTGTGCTGTTGGACATGAAAACTGAGTACGAGGTGGAGGCAGTACTTAAGTCGAGGAGGTTCAAGAACCGAGAAACGGAGTATCTCGTCAAATGGAAGGGCTATCATCATGTGGAGGCATCTGGGTGCGTGCCTCAGAAATGGAAATGCATCCGAGGCGGTCAGTTTTTGAAGGACGACCTCAAAAGCGGAAGAAGCGTTGATGGGGACATCAACCTTGGAGCGTGGGGGAGGAAATGCATGCTTAGCCCGGCTTAGCTAGCTCAGGAATCCGATTGCAAAAACTTGCATTGTACAAAAATTTGTTATAAAGGAAATGGGTTCCAAATGTTGTGCGTCCTATTTTGTTTGGAATGGTGATGCATGGTGTGGTTGGCTAGTGGAATGCATGCTAGCTTACAAAAGTGGGAGGTAAATTGGGTTAATCGTGTGTTTGCGCAGTGCCGAAATCGGGTGACTCCCATCCAAGGGCAAGGAAACATGCGCCTTCTTTGGGGGTTCACGTGCTAGTGCGCACCTGGCGCGTGCGCGTACTATAACTGCGTTACCGAGGTGGTTGCCTTGTAGTGCGGGCTAACGCGGAAGCTACGTGCTTCCGTTCACGTACTATAATCGTGTAGCCTTGGGACGAAGTCGTAGTGCGGCTTCGACGTGTTCCCGTACCTCAGGCCAGCATTCCAAGACGGACCCAATTGTAGTGATTGGGGCGCACGGTTGGTTCAAGGTTATCTTCCTAGTCAAAGGGGGTTCGAGGTGAACCCTTGCGCAAGGTGATACCAAAGGCGGCATCATGAGCGATCGCAAGCAATGTGTTGCAGTAAGGCGATTTGATCCTTGGGGAGGATCGTTCCTTGGCCTTGAAGTAGGCACTGGGAGGAGCTTGAGAGGCTCCACCCCTGGCCGGGACTTGGAGGAAGTCGGCCGAACTAGCTAGTGGAGAGTAGAGTCAAGTGTGGGGTTTGGTTCTTTGCCATGGGACGCCATGGTACGGAAATAAACTCCTTGATGTGGGACGCCACAACTGGATGTTCGTTTCTACAAAATGGACAAGTCGATGAGGACATCGACTCCCTGTTGGTAGGGTGTGTGGTCGCGGCCCTTTGCCTTGAGGGCAGGGGTCGGGACACATGAGGGGCTGCCCCTGTGGTGGGGGCAGTGGCAGCGATAGGTACGGGGGGCTGAAGCACCCTTGAGTGCCCAAGGCACTCAAGGAGGCGGAGGTGCTCACTAGGTGGAGCCCCGCACACCAGGATGCGGTGGGGGTGGCTTCACAAAGGGGTGGTGGTAGCTTAGCGGGACTTAGTGGGGGTGGCATAGAACTCTCCTTGGGGCGGAGACCTCGTGGTGGGAGTCGTGGGGAGTCTTGGGACTCATCACGGTCCATAAGGCCGTGGTGGTGGGCCAAGACTCACCGCGACTCATCAACGGGAGTCGAGGGTTTTCGTGGTGGTTCGCCATAAAATGGCATGGTTGTTTGTGAAACCCCCGCGGACAGCTACAGAAGTATATATAGGGAGTAGTAACCCCGAGAACGGTGCAAGCCCATTGGTGACCAAAAACTAGTGAGTAAGCGAGCGAGCCGGAAAGCGACCAAAGAGTGGGGAGCTGTTCCGGACTGCCAACTACCAAAGGGAATTCCCGCTGGGCCCAAATCGGTGGAGGGTTCTTTGGGAGATCAAAGGGGGACCGTTATGCCCGGTGAGCAGCCGAAGCTCCAAGTTGGCCCAGCGGCCAGGTTGGAGTTAGGCGCGCGCATCAAAGCGAGTAACTATGACTTGAAGGGGAGCTTACCGAAGTGATGTGCGCGACACCCCTTGGGGTCGCATCATGACGATACCCCCGGCCCTACCAAACCCGTGAAGTAGCTGAAAGTTTTTGGAGAAGTTTGAAGCCAACTGTATACAATAATCATCTAACCTCAGTTAATGTGCAACTTCAAGCGAAGTGAAGTTAGATTGCTGACCATGGAGGCAAAGATTGTTGATTAGAGGCGTGCCACATCATCTTGTGTCTCTAGCCTCCACCAATGCCTCAGGAAGGAATGCAGATGCCACAGGTGGTAAGCATCGACATAACTCTTATGTTAGGTTCAGCCTCCATCTTATCTTCTGTGTACACCAGTTGCTCTGTTTGTTGCTTGGATGATTTTCCACAGCCACCAATTGTAGGCACCCCTATTCGTGTCTCCAATGGATCTCATTCTAATGATGCATCAGAGACCTCAAGGGCTTCTATTAGTATGCAAACATGATCTGCTCCTTCTTTGTCTCCTGGAAATCACGATAGAGACATGTTTCCACAATGCTTTTGTTTCTACATGGTGCTTAGGGCTTCATTTCAGATTCGAGGGGAGATGTCAGGGGGTTCAAGGGTTGTATTTGATTCAGTTGTTTCCCTGCTGACGGAGAAAACTTTTATTGGTGTCAATGGCAGGATGACCATTCAGATAGTTCAAGGAGCTTTAGACAGTTCAAAGAGTTAATTTGGGTTATTTTCGAGCATTTTGGGCAGCTTCCAAAACAATTGATGTTGATGACATGGCCCACGAAACGTGGCGACAATGTAGTGGAGACGATGACGTAGTGACGATGACATGACGATGATGATGTGATAACGATGATGTGGCATTATGGCACCCTATTCCTGCTGTACGCTAAAACTATTCTATGACCTTGAGTCGTCACTAGAATGTGATGCCACTAGTGCAAATTCTCATTATAATTTTTTGTTACAAATTACGTATACATTGATTGTACTTTGATATGCTTCATTTCAACGTCGCATATACTTATGGAGCAATTTTTGACATGATCCGAAGTGAATATGCATACCACAAGTGGCTAGTTGCAGATAGCTCTTCCTTGTGAATAATGGAATCTACTTTCATCCGTAATAAACTTGAAAATTGATCCATACATAAGTTGTTCAACAACAGAGATGTTACCTAAGGGACGTATTACCTAGAGAAGACACATCATGGAAGTAGTTCTCAACAAAGGAGAGGAGGTGACACTTGGAGAAGGCACAACATGTGCTTAGCGATTTTTGACTGATGCGTAGCCTGCTCTTTAGACTAAAAATGAGCAAAAAAAAAGAGTGCCTTAAATCACTAGTCAATTGTCACTCAAACTCAATCAATTTGAAAATAAGTGTCAAAAGACGGATGGATTTGGATACCTTGATTTGTATGTGGGATCATTTTGGGCTTGATGACAAAACCCACACTTTCTTGTTGGTGGATATATGTGTGTGTTATGGACAACCAAGTTGTAGCCCAGTGGTAAGACCCCGTGCTAAAGCAGCAGTAATGTATGGTGTCACTTCACCCCAAAGAGCTACTGCTTTACACATGGAAGATGAACACTATTTTAACGGCTATAACCAAGGCAATGCAGGTTGCCCAAACTATTCCCAAGAACTCGAAAGTCCTCATACATACATACATACATTTAATAACCGGTTGATATTTATATTTTTTAGAGTTATTATTTTTTTCTTCTCATTGATTTTGAGAATAAACACATGTCACCCCTAGAAACCACCACTTGACACCCCTACTCTACTTTCCCCTGCATACTACATATCCCTCCTTTTTAATTGCTGTACCATCCTTTATGGACAGGCCCACGCAAACTTGGGGGATTTTTTTATTTTATTTTTTAAAACTACTCTCAGAGGATTGCGCCCCAACAGAATCTATCCCCTTAGAATGAGTCAGTCGATCTGGCTGTTATATTATTATTATTTTGAAAGAAAACACGAAAACAAAGACCATAAGCAGTCACAAATTCAATCCTCCTGTCAAGCGTTAGTAACACCACCAGTAATTTCTACCATCAGTCAGTATCTCAGTTGGATAGTGCCACCCAGGTGATTTTTGTAATAGGGGAGTTGCCATTTCGAGGCCCTTCCTCATGGGCAAGGCAACGGGTGCCATTAGTTTCTGGAAAGATGCCACATCATCACATGATATCTCCGCTGGCAATATGAACTTTCAATGGGGGGAGATCCGAAATAATACAAAGAAAAATAATGGCAAGCTCTTTACCGGTCCAAATCCTGCTACCTTGCCCTTCCCTTGGGCAGTGTCTTGTGCGGCCTGCCTCATGGCAAGGTTACTTTGAAAGAGGTTATTCTCTCCTCTCACTATAATTAAGTTGCCTGATTTGTGAGCAGGTGTGTGTTTATTTATAAATAAATAAATAAATAAGGGAAACACCCCGGGCGACCTGCTCACAAATCAGGCCCCTTGATTATAGTGAGAGGAGAAAATAACCTCTTTCAAAGTAACCTTGCCATGAGGCGCCAAGCACAAGGCTCAAGGGGACACCGCCCAAGGGAAGGGGGAGAAGAACATACCACACCCGAGGTGATCCCTTTATAAAATAAATAAACAAAGGGATCTTCATGTTCAAACTGGTATTTATGCTTTAGCAGCGATCTACCGCCCAGTAGGCTCAAATGACCCTACCTCAAATAGTAACTGGTCTGGACACATCTGTATGTAGCTGGAAGCATAAAAACCATTCAACAGTGTAGATTCAATCTTGTGACGAGTCCACTGAGGTATTTTTGGACTTGGGCTGTTTGATAAAGTTCCGGAACCTTAGGTGGAGCACAAGAGCATCAGCCAACATCTTGGCCTGCGATATGAGCAATTGAGGATAGAATTACCACAGTAACTACATAGACATGGAGACCACAAATACTTTCTGGTTAAGTTGGTACATCCCAGAATGACAGTTCTTTCTTTCGATTAAGAAAGCATCCTATGGAAATATTCTAAACAATAAACAATTGTACTGAACTTTTGAAATAGTTCTACGACAATCCCACCATTGTTTCATCCCTTGTTCACTGCCCAGTCTGCGAACATGATTCCAAGTTCAGAATTTCTGGGACTGTTTAAGTACTGGTTTTCGCCAGCTTATACACATTGATACACACAAGAACTGTAACCAATGTGAGGGATAATGAGTCCAGTAAGACCAAGCCATTGGTGATGGCAGTTGAAACCTCGTTCAACTGAACAAGTGCACGAGCCACTGACATGGCATGTACCCATGTTTGATGTCCATCAATTAAGCTCACAGGGGACTGAAGTGTCTAACCATGGGGTTGCCTTGGGGCTTACTTGGGCTTACTTGGAATTGAGCCTTGGCTAGTTTGCTGACCGCAATTGAATTGGCCGCCGAAGACCAGGAATCTGTCAAAACCCATGAAGCACATTATGTGCAAACATCGTCACTTCACCTCTGCTGCCTCTCTCATGTTGATTCTCTCTTGGTTCAGGTTTTCTCCACCTCAGCCAAATATTCACAGCACCCCATGCTAGACATCAGCACATGTTCTTGGACTTGAATTTATCTTAGACAATCAAGAGTCTGGGAACGGTAGCTTCAAAGTAGATATTTTTACTAGACTAAGGACAGACCCAGAAGTGGGAACAATTACAGATGGCAGTGCAAAAAGACCAGAGGACGAAGTCAGAGGGGTGTACCTCAATACCATGTGTGCCGATGCGGTTCCTAGCTATAAAGTTGAGCACCACACCAACAAACTCATCTGGCTCGTCCTCCTGGCCAACCTCTCCCACGTATTAGTCCATATTAAAGCCTGCATGACAGTTTGTACTTCTCCTCCCTCCCCACTCTCCGTCTCTGACTCCGTCGTTGTCTGTGTCTGTGTCTGTCTGTCTGTCTGTCTCTGTGGTCTCTGTGGTCCTTGAGGGTTTACTCACTCTCGGCACTTGACTGAAATTTAAACTCAGGGCGGGAAGCCTACCTATGAACAGCAAACGGACGCAGAGAGGAAAGGGGGATTGCAAATGCCCATTGTGTGGGCGACCTGAAGACAATATCCACTTTCTGATTCATTGTCCTGTCAACAGAGAGACCCCCTCTTCAAATCCATAAAGGGTTGGTTCGGGGAACTCTGTTTACTAACTTTGAAAATCTCGAGAGGCTGAGCAAAAAGCCCAGGCCCTTTTGGGGCCTAGTTATTGGACAAATCACACAGCAGATTGATGCTTGTGTAAAGGGTTTTTAGAGGATAACAGAAAAACTAGGATCAATTGTCTGTGCCAAGGTAAGTCATACTACCGGCGTCAGCCCCTGACAGAGGTAGTTTCTGTCCCTTTGTGTTCCGCTCAAACTGGGCGCGGGGTCAATGGGCACAAGGCTACGGCAACCAACGTTTTATGAGTACATTCTGTGGTCTCTGAAAAGTGACATCGAACCATTGGCACAATTACCTGGATAGCATGGCCTGAATGACGCACAACAACCATTTGGAACTTGCCTTGCATCTGCCCTATCGTCAGCTGTCTGCAAACACTTCAGAAACTTAGGGGGTAGTCCAGATAACTCGAATTTAGTGCCTTGACGTTCTCAATCCTCCAATAGCCATCACAGGCAGATTGGCAGGTATATGGCAGATTTTCCAATTCAAAATGCTTATCCTCAGTCGATGCGATGCATTATAGATTAAGGGTCGTATGTTGCACATTTCGCAGTGAAGGGCCAAAGATCGAATGTGCAAATTCCTGACATGAAAGAATGAAAGCTTAAACACATCCTCTCATTAGTGACAGAGTCCCAATTAAAATGATGAGAAAAAGAGTGCTCAAGCTAAAAAGAAATTGTGAGAGGTGGTTTCGCACAGAGTGTTTCCTGTAAACTTCTGCTATAACAAATCCTTGAATGAGTAGTCCTCACCCAATACTCATCCTCCTGGAGGTCGTCATGGACTTTTTAACCCAACAGCGTACAAAACTCAGATATTGCCACAATGCCAGAGACAGAAGGAAAAAAGAAGAGTTTACAATCCAGCGATTTACAGAGCATACAGCTCTATACATAGGCCACATGGCCAACAGACAGATGTGTCTTTACTGCGGGAGAAATAAAAAATAAATTTATTGCATTAGCGGGAGGCCTGAGGGGACAGGGGAGGTACCTGTCTAATCTATCTGTTCCAGCTAGAAGAAAGCGCTTTGGCACTGGGCATGACAAAAACACTTCAGACAAACCTTCATACCTTAAACAAGACGGAGGACAAGTATCAGCACACAAGTCTCTCAAAGTTATTTGTGCTCATTTTCATAGTCAGAATATCTACTCAGAGAAATCAGTGGTGGCACTGTAAGATGAGGGACATTCCAAATATTCATCCTTCAACCTGCCAAGATAAATACACAGTGAGATCTTCCAAAGTTCAAGAAACTTTGTAAAAATTGAGAAGAATGGTGGCAGGCCAAGAGCACAGTCCACAGGGTCTACTCCATGAGAGATTTCAACTTCGAGAGAGGGACAGTTCATGGTTAACCCTAAGCTGAAGGTCTTACCTGCAGTTACCGAGACAATGCTTGCTTCTAGTAGATGCCCACCCAAAGGGAAAAACTTGTACCAAATTTGGGGAAACAATTGCCACTATTCTGCTGCTTTCACCAATAGAAAGGATTATGAAAAGGTTCTGTTCAATGGTACCAGCCTCTCCAGTGAGCTTCAGACTCCTCCAGAGGCGTATGCCACACATAGCTGCACAATATGCCATTGTATGTAAGGCTTTCATCCAAGAATCACTAAAGAAAGGTGTATCCAATGTGCCAACAAACCCCAAGCCCAATATGGATAGAGCAGAGTAGGAGGGAAAGGATTGAGAAAAAGGAGGCATATCGAGGGCGAAGACCCCCTCCATTTGTGGGATTTACCTTCGTCCACTGAGCATGAGGGAGGAGACAATGGAGTGGGAGAGGGAAGAGAGAACCATTGACTCTGTTGAATGACCAAGGAAGGCATAGATATTTTGATAAACTAACCGACCAACCGATGATGAGAAAAAATGTACTGACTGAGAACCCAACTGCAAGAGCTCATGAGCCAGAAAAAAATGGGAGAGAGAATGTACCAGTTTTTATCCTCCCAAAACTTCAAAGTAGAAGGAACTGAAACACGAGCAGATTCAATGTTCCTAAGTGCACCACCTCCTTTCACACTCCATTCAATCTGCACCCACCGAGCCAAAACACACATAGTAAAGTTTGAGAACAAATCACAAGAGTCTTGCAGCGGAGATCAGTACTAGAGCACCTCTTACACATCTGAATGAACAGAAGTGTACATTTGATGATTGTAGATCAAAATGTAGCAACATATGAGAATATCTAAATTCCTCATGTCTTATAAAATTAGCCATAACAAAAGGTCTGATTCAATAACCAAAGGAAGTTTATGCAGCCTACAGCTTTTTCAACTGATGGAAAATGGAGTTGGCGACTTGATAAAATGCGTTGCATGTGGCCCAGTGATGCCATTGCTGTCCCCTGCAAACAGAGTATGCCACATCATTTCCAGGAATTCCGGTACCTAACTAAAGAGCACCCGACATTAATGTATCATGGTAAACTAATTATTGATGGGTAAAACACCCTTGATTGTTAAAAAGTATCCAGTTACCAAAGGTTTCACACTGACCTCAACTACATCAATCACAACCAGGCCAGCTAATGTGGGGAGTGCCCTTTTCGCCGCCACTCGCGCTGCTATGGCACCTCCCATGCTGCAATCCCACCCATGGAAAATCAACTTCACTGTCAGACAATCCCAGATTTTCAGTTCTTTTGACATAAGACAACTGTGAACGCTTCTGCCATCACATACAGTCCTCTTCATACGTCCCAGGGAGACAGAAGAAGAGAGGGGGTCTTAGCCATCATTCCTGTCAGAATGTCAGGACAGCTACAATTGAGTGATGAGGGCAGGGACAACCTGTGGCCGATCAGTATGATGGCAGGTGGGTCAAACCCATACATCACTCTTATCACATCCAGAACATCTTGACATTGTGTCTGCAAATACAAACAAACCCCTCTCACATGATATCTACATTGCAAATTGCAACTTGCTTTTGGTTGTTACAGAAAGGTTGTTCAGAACATCTACAAGGAACACATCCAAGTTGAAATTGGATACTAGGAAATTTAATGTGCCCTCATCAAACCAGGAACAGAGCAATCCAATGTAGGTATTGTGACTTCCAAGTTTACCAAATGAACCTTTTTCCTCTCGACTAGTGTTACGATAATCTTGACCCTTTTCTTTCCCCATCCACTACATTGCCAGAGATATGCACATAGAGGTATTTAAGCAACCAGAAACAATCCCTGTCAGACCCTAAATGAAATACCAGTGTCTAGTGGTCAATCTTATGATCAGTAATCTTTTCAAACATAATTAAAAAAGAATTACATTTCTAGTGGACACAAGAACTTGAGGAAAGTGAAACACAGTGCCTCAGCTGATAGATCAGAGTCATTTTCAGTGTGGGAGAGACCATGGCCCCTCGTATCCATGGCCACCACTCTAGCTTTTTCCTTCATCTTTCCAGCAGCCAATGCAAACGAAAGCCTGCAAGTGACCCACCGACACAGCCCATGCACTCCTAAATCTCAGACCATTCAATGTTTACGAATAATAGTGGTCTTCAGGTAAGGTATGTGGATTAGGGTATCATAGTCGCTGAGAAGGAGAGGATGTGACTCCAGTTCATTTCCTGTGGATGCTCTCCTGGTCCACTTTGTCAGATTTTACTTGGAATATGCAACACCTAGAATAATGTGCTCTTCTGCAGTACTGCTTCTTTGTGAGAGAGAAACACCACTACAAAAGATTAACTTTGATGTAGCTGACCAAAACTACACATATATATTGAAGTGGCTACTGCAGCCAAAGAGGAAAACAATACTAGCATTATAATCTCCCACAACTAAGTAGTATGAAGGTCAGTACTGAATCTTTTACTGTGAAGCCAGTGTGCAAGAGAATTAGATCCAATAGACTAACATGGTAAGAGCACGCAATTGAAACCTGTGACAAAAATAAGTCAAGCTGCAGAGAGAATGATGAATGCAAGGACCCGAGTATGCAATGTGGTATTGTATATTGACCTTACCCCGTGTAGCCACCACCATGCAGGCAAAAGACCACCGGGCCTTGCACTCCAGCTAGGTACAAATGGAAGGTCTGCCCAGCCAAGCCAACAAATCAACTGACGCAGAAAAGGATAAGGATGCCCCAGAATTACAGTTCCAATGAAAAGTATGTGCATCAAAACACAGGGTCCTAGGATTGCAGAATACCTGCAGATTTAATGTTGCTACATTGATTTGAATTGAATTGAATTGAATTACTTACATTGTCAGAATCCGGGATTGCAACATATTTGTCCTCATCAAAATGGTCCTCCCATGGCAACGGCGAGTACTTGCTGTTGGCAGGCCTGCTGATACATGCCGTATAAGCAATGCAGCACATGCAATGAAGGACGCGGAAAATCAAAAAAGCAGAGGAAGTTTGCCAAATGACCAGACACACACAGAACTGAAGATGTAACGTCACCTAAATTGTCAAATACTTGCAAACTTATGATTTCCTGGAAAGCCAGAGGTTTCCAAAACCCTCAATCCACTCCACAATTGCAAACAAACAGATTTCAATGGACTTTGAAACAAACAATTTGCAATCTAGAAAAGACTGGAGGCAGGAAAGCTTCACCTCAAGTCTTTGCTTTGCTCCCTAACAAACGAATTGACGAATCTCACAAGAGAAGATAATGTAGCGCTCTAACGACATACACAGCTGCGGTTGCTTTGCCAGTGGAACTGTAGACTCAAGGGCAAGAACGCTAGCACAGACGTCATATATGGACATACGGGGGAGAAAGAGTGAGACGATTGATGCTCTGATAGTATTGTTACCTAAAACCTAATTGCATTTCACCTCTCTCTACCTCGAAACCCCCTATGTCCTTCCAATAGACTTGTTAGCTGACATGAAAGGGTTTCCAGTGCCGATGAACACGGAGTACATGCAGAACATGCCCAGCCAAGTACAGATATAGTAATGCTCGAATGTGAAGGGGAGAAAGCTGAAAATTACTCTCTTATAGGGCGCGGTGGAACGGATGAAAACACAGACTCTTCTTTTGTGGGTTCTGTGACCTCCTCACTCTCGGAGACTGTGGGGAGGCCGGGCGCCATAGGAGGCTCTCTGAACAAAGATGGCGATGCTTCTACTGGGATTTCCTTGGCTGGAACCAGTGCAACTCGGGACAGGGGTGAAAACCCCACTGACGGCATGGGAGGTCTCCCAGCTGCAATTGGTGGCTTCGGATCCTTCCCTGATAACTTCTCCATCTCAAAATACAACAGATTACAATCCACGCTCAAAATCGAACAGCTCTCACAACCCACAAATGTTGAGTTTGATACAAGCAAATTCAAGCAACTGCAGCGGCGGCCCCCTTCAGACAACACCCTGATATTGAGTTTGATTTGTGAGCAGAAACAGGAAGTGGGAGAACCCGTCCTCAGAATTCAAACACCGGAAGAGAAACCAACCAGCTTTGTGAGGGCCAGCCCACCTTCGGTTTATTTAGTGCAGGCCCAAATCTATTACTTCCAGGGAGGTTATTCTCTTTGGAGTCGGACAGTAATCTCTATAAATAATCTCTCTATACGTTCTGCATTGCCGGTGCGATAGTGATACATTGATGTGATGAACATTATGCAGCAAGAAGAAGTTGTGGGGTGGATGAGTCATCCATGAGCAAAGGAGAGACCCCAGTGCATTATTTGGGTCGTGAGAACCTGCTCATTATTTTCCTTAGCTATTTTGAGGGCATTATTTTGCACAAAATGACCACAAGGTTACAGGGCAGGAGATGGAACTCTGTTAATTGCCCTGGGCAACAGATGAAATAGAGGAAAAAATTGTCAGCAAGTTTCCAGTGTTAAAAACACCTGCCCTCCTTTGGGGAGACTCTGCAATTTTTTGAAATCATGGAATCTCCTCGGGCAGGTGCTGTACAATCGCCCTAACCGGATAGGTCCGTTTCGGTCTGTTTCGGTAATTATGATGACATTTTATGATATCTTCCCCCTTAAAAATGCACTACCTTACCTCTGATCCTGCGCCCTTCCCCCCTTGACGGGTACTAGGGCTTGCAAACTCCACAAAATGCAAAGTATTGCGGATTTGCAAGACCGGCTAATCACGGTCAACATTGATAACAAATCTCCACGTTCCGGTATTAACCTGAAGGTGTGAAACGTTAATTGGGGAAAATTCCTAGGCAGGCAAGAGACAATCCAAAAAGTTTTTTTTTAAACTAACTTGGATTTAGGGTAAATAATAGATTCAAGAGTTATCTAATTCATTTTATTGCTTAAGCCATAGAGATTTTAACGTGTGGGGTTAATGGGGGGGGATCTTGGCATGATTCTGTAATTAGACCGGTGGTGGGATAGTTTAGATATTGTATGCAGTGATCGTTTTGTTACATATGTGTCATAACGTGGATAATATTCATTATGTCCGGTAGATGGTAAATGATAGTTGACTGGGAGTCGGTGTTGAGGAGTGGATGAACGATATACAGTTTTGGGATGGTGGCTAGTATGATGTAGGTGAGGGATGTTTTGGAGAGGATGATAGTTGGTGTTGTGTCGTATGTGTCGTAATGTGATAGGTGGTCAGTGTGCCAGGTAGGGGATACATGATAATCGAGTAGAGAGCAGCAACGGAACGCAGGTGGATGAAAAATGTTTAGGGACTGGAGGCGGGTGAAATGTGAGTGGGGGGTGGTTGGGAGCGAATGGTTAAGAAGATGGTGAGAAAAGAGTTGATGAACAATATTGAATATGGGGTGGAGACAATTGTGTAGGCTCCCGAAGAGAGAGTAGCATTTGTATAAAGTCTTTTGTAGTGGAGAGGTCCAACGTGCCCAAAAAGGGGAGCGGATAGTGAACGGAATGGTGAGACAAGAGTTGATGCTCAGTATTGAATATGGATTTGAAATGGAGATAATAACATTTGTGTAAAGCCTTTTGAAGTGGAGAGAACCGGCGTGCCCAAAGGGCTTGAACTCGAGAGTGAGGAAGAGCCCATGCTTGGAGACAATTCTGTAAAACAGAGACTGGAGTTAGAAACGCGAGCAGATGAGGGTAAGTGCAATTTAGAGATGGGGCCCTTGGGCAGTGTCTGATTATATAACCGAGATGGAGAAGAAACGTTAATCAGGCCTTGTTTGGTGTTGGTGTGAGAGCAATTGCAGGAACGAAAATAAAGGGAGCTGAAGCAATGGAATCCAGTGGAATGAAGCAGAGGCAAACCAGGCCTGTTGGGTTTGGAGAAGCAAATTGGGTGTGCACCATAGGAAGGGAGTCTATAGGCTGCATGAACATGGGGTAGGCAGGGTTATAGTATAGTGAGGATGGGTCCTGCAGCACGGGGGGGGGGGGGGGGGGGTGTATAGAATAGAAAATGTGGGTGTAAAGAGGTTGTAGTGATCACCAGTATAGAGATTGTGCAATAATCTAGAAGAGCTTGGGAGATCTTGTACCTGAGTGGGTAGGTTGTGATAACCTGAGTGGTGACTGGCCACTAGCAACTTGCGTTGACAGTTGGTCCTAGTCAGTGAAGCATCTTAGAGGTGTGCATACGACGGACAGCTTACTGATGTGGTATCTCTTGGATCCGTGGGGGTGACTGGAACATAAAACAGGAGCCACAGAGAGTGGTGAGTACAGGCATAGGGTTAGGCAGGGGCGAATTGACAGGGCCGACATAAATATTTGGGAGAGGGGGTGAGTGATCTCCCTTATAGCAAGTTGACTTGAGGGTAGTTGGAGGTAGAAATGGAAATGCTTCTGCTGCCACCATTCAAAATACATTCTCCCCCACTGGACCCCACCGCCCACACACCATCGCCTCTCAATACCCTACTCACTACGCTCCCATATACAGACAGCCACTATGTCCTCCCCCATCTACAACTCAATGCTAATTCAGAAACCATACCCAACGATATGTTCATCCACACCCAAATTTCCCGGGGGGTTACGTGACTTAATACTCTCAATTGGTCTCACCATAATCCAAATTAGTGACCATTTGCCTATTCATGAACCACAGTCGTGGCCAATACATCTGCTCTCATATATTCAGCCTCTCTACACCCCCCATGGCAACATCTCTGCCAAAAGCGAATAACCCACACTGTCTGTCCCATCCCCTCATCACTTCCACCTACACCACATATCAATGCACCCTCTCAATCCGACTGCCTCCCCTTCACTGTGTCCAGCACTGGCCCCACACCCACCAAAGTCACATACACGTGACGCCCTCGGCCCCCACACCCCCAAATCAAAGCCCAGTCAATCCCACCCCACACAACCCCATGCATAGCCCCAAATGCTACACCCCACTCTATAATGGATGTACCAAGAATAAATCACGGGCAATTAAACCTACCTGCCACCTCCCACCAATTATCAACAACCCAGATACATAACTGTGGTTACCTTCAAACTTCCCATAACAAGCCGCTCTCTCCCACTCCTGCCAATAAACGCCATGTCAGTTTACACATACTATTTATCTCTCTGCAGAAGTCATACACTCTCTCACTAGTTACACAATGCTAGCCTCCGCTTAATACCAAATCCCGCCCATTGGCATAGTACCTCCCCCCCACATCCCAGCCCTATGTCTGCTACCATAAAGTCACCTCCCCTCCAGCTCACACACTTAGCACATAAAACCCCAATGCACCCTGACGAATCATCACTATCCCCCCAAAACCAAAACCCACACCATAATACCTCCCCACAACCCAGAATTACACAATCGCCCCTAAGACATAATTAACGGCCACTATGAATTCGCTAAGCTGTCACCACCACCAGTATCAAAGCTATCACCCCAGTCTCTTCCCTGTATATTGCTTGCCGTCACCTTTCGCTGCACAATGCACCCCCCCCCCTCTCTTGCTGCTCCTTGTCCGCAACATTTTTGCGTGTCCCCAGCTTCTCACTTCCTGCCCTCACCCAATCCCCCATAGAGTAACCCTCTGTCTGCCTGCCTTGCCTCTGTTGCACACCACGATTGACCATCCCATTCGCATGTCTAGTTCAAGGTTAGGTAGCATCCAGAAGGGAGCAGGTAGCATTCAAAAACAACCCCGCTCCAGGACTAGTATAGAAACCCGTAGCAAAAAGCCAAGTACCCGCTCACAATCTACCCCTCGATCTGTCCCACAGGTACAAACACAGGAACACAAGATGGATGGTGAAAACGGCATGGATTGTCAACACGATGGCGATATGGATGCCAGTGATATGCATCCTTCATACGAGCAATATTTTGCAGACGACAATGCATATCACACCAGCTCATCGCAGAGCCCATCAAAGCCCACCAACAAGGTACACACCGGCTTTGCACAAAGCCCGTCAAAAACCATCAACAAGCTACCACCTGGCGGCATGTCGACCTCGCCCCCACCATTAAGAACACCTGAGCAGCAGTATGCTCCTCAACCAACTACTCTTACCTAGCAGCGGAGCTGCTGACACTCCATTCAGGCGCCAAACGCAACTCCAACGAATTTGACAGTGAGGCTGACAGCAGCCACTCCGACCCCAAAAAAACCAGAGGACTCATCGCACAGGGCCATCTTCAATTAGCAGACACTTCCAACTCCCCTGGCACCCCTCAACTAGCGATTGACGCGGCTCTACCCCTTATAGAAGAAGACCGTTATACCTCCAACTCTACCCACTGACGTAGGTGCCCAATGGTACGCAAGTTGATCCAATCTCTGGCCTCCCCACCTTGCCCCCACACATTATGATTCATTTTGACAGGGACACTGACATGCCCAAAGAACCCTTTACAGGGCGCGAAAGCGTTTCGAGGAAATGGGCATTCCACTTGGAAAGGTCCTGTATACGCCAATCATAGCTTACACCAAACACGGAAGCTAATACTGGAACGGGCTTCTCAAAGTTGAACTGCTCAGGCCAGCCACCGATGGCTTAGCACTGCTCCAAGGCAACCGGGCTTTTGTGATGACAATGGCTTCTGGTGTTCCACTACGAGGCAAAATAGAGAAGGCTTTCGAACTGTCTCCCCCACTGACCATCTCTCTCTCTCCATATGGCGAGCGAGTCCCTACTAGGCATAATTGGGAGCAACTTGACCACTCACCTCATCATAGAAACTTACTTCCATGGCGACGAGTTTGATGTCTACAAAAGCGACTTCAGAGACGGAGTTCTGCTTCATTTACCTGGCTGCCGAAGATTCCAAGCAGTGGATGTTGGTACACGGGGTGAGGGTCAATCATACACTCATCAAGCCACAGGTCCGCACCCGTAAAACCAGCATGACTGGCATCTCCGCAACACCCCAAGAGATTGTCGCTGAACGAGATGCCCTCACATTGGTAGCAAGAAACCTCAATCCATTGCACTCTCAGGCAGCCACAGAAACTGCCCTCCACGGCATCTTTGGCAAAGACAACGACGTTCAAATTCACTTCGGCAAGAATGCCAGGTCTGAGAAGACCAAGCACACAGGCCTGGCCCTCATCACTTGCAGGAACCCCAGTATCTACACACAATGGTGTAACTGGCCACCCATCCTGGTAATTGACAAGTACATACACTTCGAACCACATATCAACAGCTTGAACAGAGCCACTCCCCCAGCTGCCGAAATACTCGAGCGACTGGGAGTTGCCAATATCAACCAGGCCCTTGCCGACACTGTTCAATCTATCAACTTCAAGACGACCTCAAACCAAAAACAGAGACACGACTCACTGATGGCAGGAAATCGGACAACGACCGGCTGTTCATGCCATCTCCATCAAGACGGATATCAAAGATGATCTAGTGGCCATGAAAACTAGGGTCTCCATTAGCATGGCCTCCATGTCTCAAGTGAGGCTCGACACCTCATTTGACATGTGAGACCAAATGAAGTCCCAACACACAAAATATAAATATAAATATCTAAAATGTCATAAGTTAACTAGAAGTAGGTAATACTAGATAAAGTGACTAAAACCATGAGAGCTTGCGGCACCTAAGCATCGTGCCACAACATACATCGCTGTCCACCACACAATCTAAGCACATGATCCTAGAAAGCTATACCACAATTGCCCCCCTAGCTGGTGGTATCACTGTCCCTATGGTACTCAAACTCTATAGACCAAGAGCAAGGTACAAGGCAACCCCATCGTAGTCGTCGTCTTGCATCTGTGAACTTGAGTCAGGATCTCGTGTGTGGGTCTCCTAGTAGCTTGGCCTCACTAGAAGCATTCGTGTCATTTACCACTGGGGTAACGACTCATTTTGAGTCGTAAAAGTCAAAAAACTGGGATCGACTGGAATGAAGTTACAACAGACTAGTTACAACAGACGTGGTAGTTGGGTTGGACATCCAATGATTGGAGTGGTAAAGGACGCAGACGTGCGAACAACTGCTCAGCGATTAATGCGATTAATGCTGAAGAACCACGTGGCGTAACCAGGCGGGCTGCCCTGTGTCTGACCTTTTGGCTGACTTTGACTTTTCCTTCCGTTGAGTGGACTGACTCACCCGGGGCGCGGTGACACATGGACGCGGACATGGATGCGGACGTGGATACCGATGTGGCGGCGCCGCGACGAGCGGCAATGCTGCCGCGTGGCCACGGGCCCAACGCCACATCGCAATCGGCCCCATCACTTGGAGTGCTGCATATGACGTCGCAACAGCCACTAGCGAAGTCAACTGCACACTTCCGGCAGACGAATCCACGGGGACCACAGTGTGTGGTGACGCGTGGCGTCGTCCCCACGCAATGGCATTGACGGGTACGACTGCTAGTGGAAAGACGTAGAGTGTTTGTGCCATCTCGGGACTGCTTTGGCCAACTCCGCCTGCCACTGTGCTAGTTGGTTGCACTACAATAGGAAAGCACGAAAAATGAGCACTTGTAGTGGTTTTGTGTGAGTTCCAACTAACCTGCATTCTAAGCTGAAAATATGGTTCTGATGCATTCTACTGGTTTTAGTGGTTCACCCATATGCAGGGGGAATTGAGAAGCATGATACTGGGCGAGACTGAGAACACAGACCACGATGCATGCACAACATCACGCTAATGACCAAATAGACGATGCAACAGGGAGACCAAAGACCATCACACATACACATAAGGTGGACGGACACGACGACAAGTCAAGAAATGTGATATTACATTCAAATTAGAGACCGTCACGGCACACCTGCATATGAGCAAGACTAAATGCCAACATACATGTTTGCCGGACATCACTTAAACTGTCATGGCCCAAATGTTCAAAACTGGTAACGTGAGTATCATACACACTTCTATGAGTATCATTAACACCCAACAGGGACTACAAACATGAAATTTCACTTGATACTTTCACCTTTCCTCATACTCTTCTCTGGCCACAGAGTCACCGTGTTTTTCACGTGCGCTAGTGTGGTCTGGGGGGGGGCATCGTCTACATTTGGGCAAGGCAATGTAACACTTGAAGCATGATCTCGTGGACTTTCACCTTGTACCACCCGGATCGAATGTCCTTGCAGTGGAACTTGTCAACCCCGGCTATTCCCACCACTTCTGCCTTGGCGGCGGCTGTCTTTGACCGCTTGTCATGGGGGTTCAGGAGAAACACAGGATCTGATATCTGCAGACACCAACATCAGGGTCCACTCAGCAACAAACATAGCAATGACAGATGAAAGTCAAGCGCAGCTGGGCATGGAAACGATCTTGGTTGCCACAATACTGAATCAGCAGCCAATTCACGGTGTACCAACGTACCTTGAAGCCAAGCTCGTCGCTAAGGGTGGCAACTGAGGAAAGCTGCCCACGTGTCTTCAACTGCAGCAGCAAAAAGAGGTTTAGTCAGACGGATAGAATAACATGAACTCTGGTGGTTGCAATGGTATAAACACACCTCCACGGAGCAAGCTAACAAACATCCTGCTCAGACCCTAGCACTACAACTTCCTGGCAAAAATAACCCTACTAAAACCAGCCAGGCAAAGCAAGGAGCCATGAATGCCATGCCTGGGGAACCACGTCCTGCTCGATGATGGTGCCGGGGACAACCACTCCTCTTGCTCACCTGCAATGATAACATTGCAACGCTTCAGGAAGTGTATCCATAAAGGAAACCAACCAAGTAAGTTTGCGGAGAGGGCTGGGAACAACCATACCTTGGGCGCTGCCTTCCTCATGCCGGGGGGGGAATCCGGAATGCTGCCGCCGTAGCACTATGGTCGTAGGCGCAGGACCCACCTTCTTCACATTCGACCCCACTGCCACTCCCTGTACATGTGGTCCCTGCAAAACATATAGTGCCAGCCTTGCGTGAGAGGGCATCCGGGGGGAACAAAACAAACATGGACTTTGGCTTCGATGTCATGTTGCAAATAGTAAGGTTAGTTTCACCTGCATGGGCACAGAAGTACTTCCCCCAACAACCCCATCCTCTCCCACATTCAAGCTGCCAGTCGGGGTCAGCTTCCTTGTGCTTGTGAAGACACGCACATCCTTGGGGCAAAACAAATCTTGGCAGTAGGGCCAGACTGTTTCTAAAAGGTAGTCTGAATCGGGCCCCTCACTGACATTGCCAGTGACATCAAACGACAATGGATGGACCATGTTCAAAGGGGAGTTCCCCCTCCCCTTGTGTGGTGAATCATCCACTAGGAGGGTGTTGGATTCGTTAAATCCAGAAAATTCCGACCACACCCTCGACAGTCTCTTCTGTAAGTTCTGTACGGCAGGCCCTTTTGTGGGGTGTGGCTCTGTCAAGGGGTCACACTCCTCTTGTGACCACACAAAGAGGGGAGAACCCTTGACCCCCTGCATGACCACTTTGAAGATGTCTGCAACATTCCCCTTGGAAGCACAGGACCATATCCCAACGTAGAAATACCCTGGGAGGACATTTGGCATTTCAGAACCTCTTGCAGCGGTACCTCCTGGACCCCATGCATTGTAAGAAGAACTTCTGCGAGAACATTCTGAAGACTATCTTTGGGGAGAAGGATATGATAAACGTACGAAAGGACATGGAGATTGAAGGGATACGGTCACATCTGTGGCTAACGCCTGATCCAAATAGACCAGGCAAAGTGCTCATGCCAGCAGCATCATACGTCCTGACCAAATCAGAGCAAGAGGATTTTTTGAAGACATTGGGAGCCATGAAAGTGCCAACCGGATTCTCGGGTGCTTTCCAAAAGCATGCCATAAACAAGAAATGGTCGGGGATGAAGTCACATGATCTACACGTGATGATGCAACAGATTTTGCCAGTGTGCATTCGGGGTACAATGGCGCCAGGTCCTCGAACAGCCATAATGCGTGTAAGTCGAGTGTTTAGGAAGATTTGTGCGAAGGTTGTGGGATCCGAGGGACATTACATCGTTGCATGAGGATGTGGCTATGACCCTATGTTTGCTGGAGAAAGAATTCCCTCCATCATTCTTTGACGTCATGATGCACTTGCTAGTGCATCTTGTAGAGGAGTTGCATGTGTGTGGGCCCGTAGCCAGCCGGTGGATGTACCCCATGGAGAGGTACATGAAGGATCTAAAGGGGTATGTACGCAACATGGCACGGCCAGAGGGGAGTATGGCGGAGGGCTACATCCGTGACGAAGCCCTGGGCTTCATGACAGAGTATATGTCTTCATTTGATGCATACAACGACGGGTGTGGGACGAGAACGAGGAAGAAGGAGTTGTAGGCGAGGTCCTAGAAGGTGGTGGAACAAAGCGTGTCATGAGCCCGCGCCTTCGGGATGTGGCACATGATTATGTGCTGAACAACACAACAACCATGACACCATGGAGACAGTGGGTGCCAACTTACATCCCTCATGTGTTATTCTTAATGGTCTTTGTATGCTGGAATTACATATATATTGTCACAAGTCATTCCGGCCACTATGGGAGTGGGATCGTGTACTAACAGGGTGCTTCAGACGACTATAGAGGGTGTTTCGTAGATCTTGGTTGTTGCTTGCAAGTGATTATGAAGTAGGCTGCATCACTACAGTGTGCTTGAAAGGACACACACTCTGCATGTGGCATGCATGTACAGCACGGTGTTGGTCAGGGGGACTGAGTTGCAGCTTCTATTTGGTTTCTGCCAGAAAGTACGCAGCGGAGAAGGTCTGCCTGAAAACGGAACGGAGTGCATTTGCAAAAGCATGGCGGAGGGGCGGTCGTAGGCGCAGATCCCCGGTGGAGTACCCCACAACAATGGAGGAGCTGCAGCCCTTTACAGTGTGGGTCAGATCTGCAATTGCAGTGTACGCATCAGAGAACGAGGACCCAGATGAGGGCATGGTGAGTCTGTCATTCCCCCCAGGGCTGATTGCCACTTCGTACCGGTCAATGAAAGCATATGGCAATCACTATAGAGTGGATGATGCCAACACCAGCCTCCTGGTGACTTATGACAGCGGAGTGGCATCATTTTTGAACAAGAGAGTAGGAGCTGTGCACGAGATCAGAATCCAATTTCATGCCATGTGCAATATGTAGGAGTGATCAAAGAGATCCTTAAACTAGACTATGGTCTTGTGAAGCCAATTCCATTCCGTTGTTCTTGGGTAAAAGCCAATATGGTAGGAGAGAATGCCACCATGAAACGGGATGAGTACGGGTTCTTCCTTGCTGATTTCAGAAAAATGCTACCACAAGATGAAGAGCCATTCATCTTCCCATCGCAAGTTGAGCAAGTTTTCTTTTCAGATGACACCCATGCGCCGGGATGGAAGGTGGTTCTTCACAAGGACCCCTGGGCCAAACGAGTCGTGGCCGACGTCCATGATCTGGACCTAGGGAGAATGCCGACCACGAGGGTCTGAGGGAACCACGAAATCTACCAGATACGGCCGAACCAGTCTCTTTGGAAGGAGCAGTTACCTTTAATGAGGAAGACATTCCAGGGTTGGTAATTACCACAAGGCAAATTGCAGATGTGGGTAGTGAAGGGGAAGATTATTTGGATATAGATAGTGAGCCCAGCTGAATCTCAGTGTCCAATAAGCCAGCAGCTCATAGACGAGAGCTATGCTAAGGACTCTTACTGTCCTTAGAACCCATTTTGTACAGTCCTGCAAGCGCGCAAGGGCGAGACAGTTAATAGTATCGATAATGTCCCGGTATGTGGTCCGTACTGTCTTGTGAACAAACCTTTTTTTGTTTTGCCAATATTGTTTCTGACATGTGAGGAGAGGATCGTCTTCATGTACGGGAAGTAGACGTGAATGTGTGCATGCATTTTCTGGCCCAGCTGCATGCTTTCCAGGAACAAAGACCAGTGGAATGGGGGGTGTCTCCAAAGGAGCAGGACCGAACGACACCTTTTTGTGCTTCCCTTGCTTTCCTTCTCACCGTTGTTGCATTCTCCCACCTGCCCAATAGCAGCACTCTCGAAGCAATAGCATGACATATGTTGCAACATGGTCTTCTTCACCAGCGAATGAGCTTTTTTGCTACATGTATTGCCACGTCCACATTAACGTTGATCCCTGCAAGCACTTGGCAAGACACCCTAGAGCCGCAAATCCAGCAACCACCACAAACACATCTAACTGATTGTAGTGACACGGGAATAGCTCACTTGTACAGGAAGTGAACCTCCAGCCAAATGAATGGCTCTGCCCCTTGTAGCACAAGTGCGATGCAAAAACAAGGTGAGTACAAAATGAAGAAGCACTTACGAGGTCCCCATCCCTCGGATGGGCTCCCACTTGTGCTCTGGAACTGTGCAGGCCTGACTAGCACCAAATTGCATGAATCCTAAGCCTGAATGTCAAATGCAGGTTTATGTCGCGATGCAGCACGCCATCATCTAACCTGTAGTTTCCAGTTTCACTGGTGTCACAACTGCCTTCAAGTCAACATCAAAATTAAGTCCACCTATGCGCAAATTGCAGAATGTCTCATGACACCATCTGCCGCCGCTGGTTGGCATGATATGATTGTAGTTCACAACCTTAATGAACGCTTTCAGCCTTGACCTCTTTGCGATCTTCTTCTGTGACTGCTTCTTCATAATTTATGAAAGGGAAAAGCAGCTACACATCAAATTCTTGCAAGTACAGGGGGGTACTCAGGCCTCCTTGGGAGAAAGAGTGCCATAAACACAGACACATCCTTAAATGTAAAAATTGGAGAAGCGAACGTCTGGTGGCAATAACTGCCTAAACCAGAATTATACTCCATTCCAGCGCACATGTAAAAGGTCGGATGATAACTCGGAATCCCAGTTGGAGATAATGAGACGAATACATGACTATCTTGCGAGTTTCAACTTTCTTGGAGGTAGTTTCCAGTTTCTCTGGTGTCACAACTGCCTTCAAGCTGGGTTTAGAGGAATTAAGTCCCACTCGCAAATGCAGAATGTCTTCCTCATCTGCGTGGGCAAAATGGGGTTTGGCATGATATGATTGTAGTTCACAACCAAAGGGCATATTCTTCAGCCTTGACGTCTTTGCGATCTTCTTCTGTGATGCTTTCTGCATAACTTGTGAAATGGAAAAGCAGCTACACATCAAATTATTGCGATGCCACTCAATGGCACTATGAACGTTTCGAGCATGCTGTCAGAAAACTAGACGGGCAAAAACCCAATTCAGCAGCCTCACCTTGCGTGGATACTTGGGAATTGATGTCAGAAGGGCATGCCCGTATGCGCGCTCCATCGTGCCTCCATCCAGCACATTCTGTAAATGATGAATGACCAAGACCCCGATGTCACACCGTTCTGAGAAGCCACTACGCGCGCTCACAGTATACGAAGGCCTTGCCGTGTCAGGATTTCCATTCCCACGTCCCGCCATGTCCGACGCAGCACTTGCATCCTTGTCTCTGCCAGGTGGAGGCAGCACGTATTAAAATATCTATTCCCCCAAGGCAACATTTTGTTTACCTCTTTTTGTGAAAGCCATGTCAGCAAATGTGCTGCCGAGTCATGGGTGCAATGAATGCACAGTGGTTCATGGAGTCGTTGAGTCGACTACATATTCACTTTAATGAATAAATATCTTTATTCCATTAATCGAATTAGGAAAGAAAAATTGTAGTCGCATGTGCAGTAATTACAACCACTTGTAATTTTGGCTTTTTCAAATTTTATGTATTTACGCAATTCGTAAAATAGCTCGGAATTCTGCTACGACTCCGGAGTCGTTGACCCCATTTCTGTCCGTCGTCTGAAATGCCCCCGTGGGCCCACATTGTCTGTTTTGACTCTGCAGTAGTCCCGTTTACTACCAAGTGGTTCCCGGAGTGGTCGCGGACATGCAGTCGAATCGGAAAAGACACGAATGCTTCTAGTGCCTTGCATTTCTTGTTAGCCTTCCATGGTTGTATCCACTCCCACTATCCAATGCAATGCGGACATAACCAATCCCCATCAGGAACCATCTCAAGAAGTGGAGTCAAGCATCACATATGCCAACCTCTAGAGCATTGATCACACACCAGCATGGTGGCTTCCCCTCTAGCAGACCCACACAACATGCACCTCAAACTTGCAGGTACCACTGCCAGGTTTGGGTCAACCCTTCCATCAACATTTGGAAGGTGACATGGCGCGCAATTACGCACATGGTCCTTCCAAATCATGCCATCCCGACCCTCAAAGATCAGGACTCCTGAGGGCAACACCTCTCGAACCCTCAAAATAGTACATCCTGCAGTCACATCCAAGGTCGTAGGAACAATCTGCTGCAGATAAACATAGTCACCAGGATTAAATCTCCGAACCCCAGGACGATAGCCCCCACCACGTATGATAGCATACCTCAACGTATCACGATATTGTGCAATGGCAAGGTTCTCGAAAGCCATGGGCATGACTTTCTTGAACAACTCTGCACGCTGATCACATGCACGTGCCCATGTCCGGATCGTCAAGGTTGAGAACTGTAGCAGCTTCTCTACGAATGGATGCATGCAAATCCGGCTCTCGGCCAAAGAGAAGAAAATATGGTGAGAAGGAGGCAAGTGATGGCTTGCTGAACATGTAGCCCATGGCTAACCAAGGTAACTGAAGGTCCCAATCTCCTAGGTGTCCCTTCTGCAAGCCATACTTGCGCAAACCCCTCTTCACTGTCTGAACAACCCTCTCTGCCAAGCCATCTGCCTCAGGATGATCCCAAGAAGTGGTGCGGTGGTCTACCAAGGCCTTGTCACACAATGCCTGAAACTCCCCCAAGAACTCTCTCCCTTGGTCCGTGAGTACCTCAGCTGGAGCACCGAATCGGCTAAGTACACAATCCAAGAATGCATACGCAGCTCCCTCACTAGCCTTATCAGGCAATGGAACCAACTCGATCCATTTGGAGAAGTGCTCCACCATCACCAACACGTACTTGTTGTGGCGCATGGTCAGTGGCAACGGCCCTGCGAAGTCAAGACTCCACCTGTAGCCCAATCCCATGATCGAAAGAGGGTGCAATTGTGGAGTAGGGGCGTTGAATGAAGCACGCACCCTGTCACATACCATGCACCTAGCCACAAATTGTTGCACCTTTGTGTGCATACCACGCCACCAATACTGCCCCTGCAGTAGACTATGAGTGCGTCGCACCCAAAAATGCCCCAACTCCTCATGGGCATGCCGCACTAACCGTGCCCGCTGTGTTGGGTGAGGCACAATCCTCACTCGACCTTCCTCCCACACTCGGAGCAGGTGTATCCCCTCCCACTTGAACCTCTTGGCTCGTTGTAGGATCCGATCCCTCTCTTTGGCAGTCACAGTGGCTGTCGTGTCTCCAGTGCAGAGGTAGTCCAACACAGCTGAATCCTCATGTATATCTTTGGCACCACCTTACTCATTGTTGGCCTCAGGGTCCTCAGACACTCGGTCTACAGTCATCCCTATTGTAGGTCCAACCTGGCCTTCCGTTGCCAAGATACACAGAAATGCCATCCGGGCACCATCTCCTCGTCTGTCTCACCATGCCACCGAGCTCCAGTATCATCCTGCTGGCTCGTGCATAGATTGCGACTCAACCCATCTACATCCCGATTGACCAAACCCGGTCGATGCACAACCTGAAAGTCATACTCTTGAAGGATGAGTGCCCACCGTGCAAGCTTCCCCGTAATCTTGTCTGACTCTATCAACCATTTGAGTGGTTGGTGATCCGTCACAAGGGTGAAGAGATTGCCGTATAGATAGCACCTGAAGTGTGCCACGGCCCACACTGCAGCTAAGCATTCTCCCTCATATGAGCTATACTTAGACTCTGCAGCGTTGTTCGAGCGGCTAGCATAAGCCACTACGAACTCTCTTCCCTCATCATCCACCTGTGTGAGCACCGCTCCAAGCCCCAGCATGCTCCAATCTGTATGCAGCTGAAAAGGAAGCCCCCTGATAGGTCGTCTCAAGATGGGCGCCGAGGTCAACCTCGCCTTGAGCTCTTGAAAAGCTTGTTCTTGCTCATCTTCCCACTGCCACTCCTGGTCCACCTTGGTCAGTTTGGTTAGAGCCTTTGCAATGGTACTAAATCCCTTAACAAACCGTCTATAATAGTTTGCTAACCCCATAAAAGCTCGAACTCGGCTCACATCCGTGGGGCGTGGAATTTGTGCAATGGACTCTACCTTAGTCTGCTGTACCCCCAATCTTCCAGGATATATCATGTGACCCAGATACTCAATTTGGTTGTGGAAAAACTTGCACTTCCCCGGATGTAACTTCAATCCGTGCGCCCTCAAGCGCTCAAATATCACCTAAAGGTGTCTCTCATGCTCCTCCACCATAGCACTAAAGATGATGATGTCATCTATGTAGCACCGAGCAAACTCCACCCCTACTAGAATCTTGTCCATGACTCTCTGAAACTCTGCCGGAGCGTTCTTAAGCCCTAATGGTAAGAACCGCCACTGGTATAGGCCATCCTTCCCATGCTCATTGATCCCCCAGAATGTCGTCTTTTGCTTATCCGCCTCCTTGATTGGCAACTGGTGATATCCGGATCGTAAATCCAAAGTACTAAAGACCTTGGCATGCCCAATGGCATCAAAGATCTCCTCTAGTGTCGGCATGGCATACCTATCGGACTTGGTCTAATGATTTACAAGCCAGTAATCACCGCACATACGTCTCTCCGTCCAATTGCCATAGACATCCTTCTTGGCTGGCATCACTCTGGCTGAAGCATATTCTCTCCCAGATAGCTCCACCAAACCAGCCTCCCAAAGGTCCTGAGTTCTCATCTGAATCAAGGACCTCTCCATGTCATTGTATCTATAGGGTCTCCGAAAGATTGGCGTGTTAGTAGCCAATTCAATGCGAATCTCTTGACCCTTCAGCGCTCCTAAGTCTTTCAAATTGAAGGCAAAGCAGTTCCTGTAAGCCCTCAAGAACTGCCGTATACATCGTCTTTCTCCTCCGGTGACTATAGGTCCAACATCAGGCTCCCAGTTGTCCTCCGTGACTGCAACCTCGAGTCCAGCAGACTTAGAGGTAGAAGACGCGTCCCGTGGTTGCTATGCTGCAACCTCTTTAGCAATGACCACTACCTCCTCTGTCAGTGACAATGTCTCATCCTGCCCCATCATCCCATCCTTGAGGACCTCCTCAACCCGAGAAAAATCCCCAACCTCATCCATCACGGCCGCCTTGGCTGCCAACTCTTTTTGAACCTCGAGCACCTCCCACGTGTGCCATGGATGCAGCCTGCACCTCGTAGTCCTCACCTGTTCGTCCCTACTTGCTGCCTGTACCGTCTCGGTAGGCAGGGAGACCATCAAGGGAAGTGTACTCCGTACTCTGCGCTGCTCAGCCATAGCCAAGCTGATAATTCAGGTCAAGCAATTGAGATCCATTGCTTGCCCCAACACCTGACGACGTGATGCCTCAGAAAGAGATGGCACCGCCGTGGTACTAGTGATGAAACCCATTGCCCGCTCGTGCTCGTCAGCATTGGGCTCCACTAACTGCTGCAATTGGCTATCCCACAAGAGGCCAGGTGCACCATCCCGAAAAGTATGAGATCCTGGAAAGCTGAGCAGAGTAGGCAATGATGCTCGTGGGTGACCCACCTTATTGACCACTGCCAAAGGTGATCGGTCATCGTGTCTCACACGCTGAGACTGCCTCCCTATGTCCAAAATGCTATCCACCGTCAGGTTTGGTGGCCGTTGCACCCTATCAAATGCATGTTTGAGCAATGCAGGTGGCATCAAGTTGGTCCACCATAGTCGTGGGCGATGAGCCCGTGACCCCACTGCAGCTGCATCCAACAACACTGCTGACCCAAGCCAAGACCGCATTTGATGTACATTGGCCATCACCTTGGCCCGAGAATCACCCATCAATGGCACATTCTCCAAGATATATGTCGGAGAGTCTGTCTGCTGAAGCTGTAAATAGCGCAGGACCCTCAACATCTCCCAAAACAGGCGTGACCTTGAGTCTTGTAACCCTTTGCCATACCCAGCTGATGAAACCCCTTGGCAGGGCCAACCTGCCACTACTAAGTGAATAGGGCCAACCCGCTCCAAATCATGCGCCCCCAGCAAGGAGATGTCTGCTGGCAAGGCTTGTTGGTACCCACGAACTGCAGACACTGGCAACAAATCAGGGTACTGCTGCATCAACTGAGCAACATGGCGCAGTGAGATGAGTCGTGCAGTCTCATCCTTCTCCACATATAGGTAACGTCGAACTCGTACGGCTGCCTGCAGCACTGCAGCCAATCTAGTGCTAATCCCGCCAAACAAGTCCAGAAGACATATGCCTTCATCCGGGCACTGCCACACAAGAGGTGTGGTGTCCAATGGTGACAACTGAGGTGGTCCTGGTGCAATCACCGCACTCTCCTCCTCTCTTGATGGTACAAAGGCCTCTACCCAGGCTTGTTGCACCCGTTTATCAGCAGCCTGCTGCAAATCCTTGCTCGTACCCCACAATGGAGTGTGAGCAACCATGGCAGACAACTCCGCCGTACCATGCATGTCATCCTGCTCTGCTGGAGGTGGCACATCCTCTGCATGGGCATTGCCCTCCAGCAACTCTCCAGGCCAACTAACTGCAGCAGTGAAGGCTGCTAGTGTTGGCATCTTGCCCCGTTAGGCAGCAGCAACACCCCCCAAGAACGTCACAGGGAGCTGTACACGACGACCATCCCCTGACTACCATCCAGGCCTGTAGGATGCTGACTCCTCCCAAAAATCCAGGGTGGAGCCCATGGGATACAACACTGCCCCACCAACGAGAACATCGTAAAATACCGCGTCTGTCACAATGGCATTGGCTCGCATCACTGAGCCATCTATAAGATGATCCGGCTGTGGTCTAATGGCCAACTCACGTCGTGTCATGCCCCGAGCCTGCTCTGATCCTCCCAGAGATGTATGTATCTGGAAGGGACAAGGCTCCATATCCGCCTCCATGAGGCCCAAATCTGCAATAACGGCTTTGCCCAACATCAGTGGCTGAGCTCCCGAGTCCAACAAGACCCGCAGTGGCCGGTACTTCTTGCCTGCCGGTCCACTCAAAGAGAAAATGCCATCCTGATTGTCTAACAAGACAACTCCAGGTGTCACCATGGCGCGCTCAAAGGCTGTCGTAGCTGGCAGCTGCAGCTTGCCATGGCGCAGCCGTGGCAGTCTTGACCCTCAAATCTGAGGATCCCTCTGCCACTACACCTTCCACTAACTTCGCAGAAGATGAAGTGACCTCCCCACTCTCACAAAGTGTTGCTGCTAGTCTGAACACTACAGCTAGTCTTATCCCCGGCATCGCAATCATGGTTGCCGAGAATAGTGGGGCCTGACACACAGAGGTGGCCGCCCCCAACAACACACTGGCTACACTAGCCTTGGCAGCAGGTATCAGTGCTGCACGTGTAGCTCTTCCCAATGGCACAATAACCTCCGCCTCGGTATCCGTGGGGCGAGAATTAGGTGCCATGGATGTCGTCGACACTGTCTCCGCCAAGATGAATGATTGAGACAACCTAGCGTGACGGCTTGTCTCCCCACATTGTGAATCCAACTCCACCTCTGCACCTCGTGGCTCAGGAACTCGTGTTGCTCCTCGAGTGATGGCTGCAGCAGACTCCACCTGCACTAGTGGTAATGCTGCCCCACACATAAATCCCATGTCTCCCATGTCTCCTCCGTCAGGATGACGCTGCTGAGGAGGAACAGGAGGTGGACCCTCAGGTTTTGGAGCTGGTACCACCTGAGCTGTGGCCATGGCAGCGAACCTTTGCTCTAACTGCTGAAGCCGGTTGGCCATACCTTGGTCAACGCCCTGACCTCCACGTCCTTGGCCATACTGTGCTTGCCCTTGTCATGCACCTTGTGCCTGAGCACCTCGTCCTCTCTGAGGCACTCCACCTCGCCCTCGGCCACCATTGTTCCCTTGGAACTGGCCTCGCCGCAACTCAGGGTGCAAGTCATAACATTGGGCATCTCCATGCCCATACTTGCCACAATGCCCACACTGCAACTGTGTAGGCTGTGCTTGTGCCGGCCCTTTGCCACTTTCTGGGCAATCTTTCTTGACATGGGGTCCTCCACATGTCCAATATACCACCCCTGGTTGCTGTTGGCCTGCAAAAGAAGCTACTGGCCTCTGCACCTGAGGTCCCTTATAAGCTCCATGGAATTTGGGTTGGGCAACCTTGCCCCCCTGACCACGCTGTTGGGCAGTCCCTTGTACTTGTTGGCTGGCAGCTGCGCCTCGTGCAGGCATGTCCTTGCCAAATCCAATGGTAACAACTCGCTCTTTCACCATGTTGAGCTCAATCCGCTCAGCCAGCAAAAACACATCTGCTAATGTGGGTTGGGCCGCTTGTAACAGGGTTGCATCCCACACCCTTCTCCTGAGCTCCTTGTCCAAAATTCCATACCAGAACTGGACTGCCTGAGCTTCAGTAACCCCTTGGGTCACACTTATCAAGCGCCTTATACAAGTGTAGGCCTCTCGCAAGCTCTCACTGGATTTGCGCTGGAAGTCTTGCAAACTTCGCAGCTTCTCTGTCCGTACACCTTGGTTGTTCTTCCGCAACTCCTGGAAGAACTCCACCACCGGGTTGAATCTAGGCACATGTGTTGTAGTCGTGGCAGGAGGAGTAGTAGCACCTTTTGTACTGGTACCACCTGCAGAAGTACCGGCACTACTTGTTCCACTACTAGTGCTTGTAGTTGGAGATGTTTGTGTAGCTGCTGGTGTCACCGCTGCCCTTGTGCCTCTAGTGATTGAGACATAGTTAGGTGACCAATACTCTCGCCACTCCTCAATCTCCACCGCATGTCCCTGCCTAAATTCATGGTAATCATCCATGGAAGGCCCCTCAAGGTGCTGGAATAGCCCATTCCACGCCATAAAGGGCGTAAACAGTTGTGGATTGCGCATTTGCTGCAAATCACACCAACTGTCAAACTCTTGTATAAAGTCATCAAGCTCGATGGTGCCCATAACTCTAGAGTACCTACGTGGCCCCTTGGTAGCTCCATACATCTCCTCCATCGTGTCCCACAACAATGGCACGGAAATGACTTGCACCCTCGGCGAGAATCCTCCTGACTCCGAGTCTGAACCTTCCTCAGAAGACACTGAAGGTGAAAGTGGCCTAAACCACACACCTCGTCTTGTGTACCCACTAGTATCGCTGGTGCTCGTACCAGCACTCCCCTCAGCAGCTGGTGGCACCTCCGTGATGAAAACTCACAACCCAACCGGTTGTCAACCTGTCTCTAATCCCCACTTTCTACAAGGTAACCGGGTAGAGAACCTGTTGCGGCTACTGGTTCAAGCAGGAATAATAGGTTTCTAACGTAGACCTATACTTGCACCTGCATCCACCGCAAGCACTCATATGGTCTGCTGGTCATCAACCCAACCTCACCATAGAAGAAACACTGGTGGTCTTGCTGGTCATCACTCCAGCCTCACCACCGACAGCATACTCTAGGATTGGCCGGTGATTAAATCCGGACCAACCTCCTATGAAAACAAGCGCCCACACAAAGCTAACATGGCGCACAGTCAAGCATGCAGGTGTGGAGGGGATCCAAACACAAGAAAATCAAGACAGCAACTCCCCCACACCAAAAACACTCCACAGTGTCGCTCCTGCAAGGACACCCCAGCCCAAACCCGGACTGACTCTTGCCTCCACCTACGGAAAGGTTTTGGCCTACAAAAAGGGTGAAAGACTATGGAGAAGAGAAACTAAAGCAATTCCTAACCCCATAATGCTCTCATCCCACCACTCTCCCTCATGTCTCTATCCACTCGCTTGTATGGCCGTGGCAAGTATCCTTCAATATCCCTCAATCAATCCTTCAAGAGCTCTTCAACATTATCCACCAAAGCTCCTCGAAGGGTCCTCCAAGGACCCCAAAGATCCTCCAAACACTCCTCCAAGGACCCCAAGATCCTCCAAATACTCCTCCAAGGCCCTCAAATATCTTCCAAACAATCCTCCAAAGGCCCTTAAATTTCACTAAGTCCTTTCACTGTTGATACCTTAACAAAGGTATAGTCTGAAGTTGTTAGGGTCCCTTATGTTGATGATACCTTTACAGAGGTATAGTCTGAAAATGAGGGTTCTGTTTGGTATACTAACAGAGGTATAGTCTGAGCTGATTAGGATCCACATATGGTGATACCTCAACAGAGGTATAGTAAAAGGGACAAGCTCCTGTTTGGTATACTAACAGAGGTATAGTCTGAGCATACACTACTACGGTTTGTAATGAAGAGCTAGAATGCAAGTCCTTGACTTCTATGCTTCTACTCAAGCAAAAATATGGTCTCTAGGTGGTCATAAGAGACATCTTCTTGCTCTCTTCCACCCCAATGTGCAACCAAGAGTGGTCCAACTCAACTTGCAAGTCATTGTCCACCAAATCAATCCCCCTTCTAGTCCTTGGGATTTGATTGCAAATTACCATATCTCCATTGCCGAGCAATCATGCATTTGTCTCCTCATCACTTGACAATTGCTCCAAATCAACACAAATTATCTCAATGTGTAGGAGCAATGCTTGTCACTTACAATAATGCTCCCAAGCAATCCGCCTTGGATCCCGCTCTCACGCCATATGCCTCATTTGGGGTCTTGCACCAATCCATCATCCATGTGCTCCCCGTGGTCATTTGAATGCATGTTCCATGACCTCTTGGCCTATGTGTTGCTCTCCTTCATTATAACATGAATCAACACCTCTCCACTTCACACACAAATGGATCTCAAAGGCCTTCATCTCTTGCTAGTTCAAGAGCTCCCATTCTCAAACTTGAACTTACAAACTCAAGCAAGCATGCTCCACACATGCACCACTTGTTTGGTCAACTATCCACCACAAAGCTCGCACTACCAAGAGCATGAATAGCCAAGTATTGTCTCCCCCTCTTGTCACATTACATAGTTAGGGTGAAGCTATGCATACATTGAATGATGATTTCCCTTCAAGGATTTCCCACCACATGTTCTCCAAGCCCTTCCAATGGCATCCTAAGCTTGGCTCCACACCACCATGATTGGAAGATTTCTTCACATGCTCCCTTTCAAAACCTCTTGAGCTTCTTAGTGCTCTCCAAGTGCTTGCCCTTGTTGTCTTCAAGCCCAAGCATATATAGCTCATTGGCTTCTCTTCCATAACATCCACACTTTGAACTTGCTTAACCCTAGCTTGATAGTGAAATGAGCACTAACAAGTCTTTAGTCACTCTCCACAAGCCATGGTGCACACCATCGACTCCATAATGCATACAAAGGATTCTCAAACCCTAGAATCCATGCTTCCACACACACAAGACTTCCTCCTTACAATCCTTGCAAAATCTTGTGACTCAAGAGCTTTCTTCTCAAGCTCTCCAACTCCTTGGTGCATGCAATACTCGAGCACTTTTCCTTGCAACCCCTTGCAAGCCTTGTGATACAAGAGCTAAATTCTCCTAGCTCTCAACCTCTTTAAAATACAAGTGCAAAACTAATCCTTACACTCCACACTCACAAGCATAATGTGATCTTCTTGTAGTGATAAGAGATGAGAAATGAGAGAAGTAGAAGACAATGAAAGCTCTCAAAGCATGAAGCAATCACATGAAGAACAAGCCCTAGTCCTTCCAAGTGAAATCCACTCTATCACATAAACTAAGTCAAGCCAAGGGCACCTTTGTTAAAGGAATCCACCCTACAAAGCCCTCAACACACTCCCTCTCAATACCTAGAGCTATGGAGGTGAGAGAAGCTCATGGAGGCTCAACTACAAGAAGATGAGCATCCTCAACACTCATAATGGGAAAACCTATCTCCATGTCTCAAGTGAGGCTCGACACCTCACTTGGCATGTGAGACCAAATGAAGTCCCAACACACAAAATATAAATATAAATATAAATATCTAAAATGTCCTAGTTAACTAGAAGTAGGTAATTCTAGATAACCATGACTAAAACCATGACATTCTATTATCAAGAATCTAGGTGCAAACTTAGCACTCTTCTACGAGCATCAGGGATGCCTCGGCGTGAGCGCAGCAGTGCTCACGCCACGTCACCTTGAGCGAACGCCACGTCACCGGGCTCACTCCACGTCATCGAGCTTAAACGCCACGTCAACACGCGCCAAGTAAGAAGCAGGGTGTATTTCCGCGGAAGAGCACCCTCAACCGCGGAAACAAGTTGGACGAAATAATAAAAGGACGTGGTCATCCCCACCTGAAAACAACAGTTGAACGCAAAATGGATGAATGTAGAATGGATGAGAAATATATGGATGTGTGGGAACAATGCAAGCAAATGGATGAATGTGGGATGGATGTTGAATAATGGAAAACATTCTTGAATGGAGGATGCATGAATACACAATAGATGAATGCACAATGGATATGACATGAGTGTGAGGGGTTTGTGGAATGGATTCATGAAGATTGACATTTGAATCCGAGTAGATTGTTTGATACATTTTCTTTTCTGCCGGAACAACTGCAATGAGGCAAGGGAATTCAATCATTTCCGAATAGGATATAAATAGAACATTAAAAATGCGAAGTTCAGTCTGACTCAGAGTCAGTATAATGTATCCCCGCGTCCTCTGCATCCAAGTCCAAGAATTTAAGAACTCCGGATCTACGATGGCTACTCCTGCGATTGGGCAATAAGAAGTCAGGGGATAGAGCATCGGCCATTTGAAGTGTCATTGCTTCGGCATAGACAAGAAGCACAAAAGTAGAAAGGGGACTGTAAAAAACAGTCTCGGCACAAATGGGGGTTTCTCCTGAAGATCCATCGTTGCCGTTCCTGCAAGCATGATAAAAGTTAATACTGCAAACTGGAATGACAATTCCATGGCCGACTTACTCACATGAAAAGTCGTTGTCGATCTGCTTATCCTCGGTATCCTCATCATTTCTGATTTGAATTTGTTCAGTCTGTGTGCCAAATGTAGAGCCAGACACAAGAGGGAGGAGGACACTCTTGAATAGTTCGGTGTCGCCCTCCATGCCAAAAAGGCTTCTCCCGCCAACCTTGCAAGCACGGTAAGTCGCACCTGCCAAGACAAAAAGCCTCAAGAAGGTTGTAGAGGATGCAAAATCGGATGCAAACTGGAAGACCTTGAAAATGGGAACAATATTGAACCAACGAACCTGTGGATAGTGTGAGGTCGACCACCCTTGCAGAATGGTGGCTGCATGACTCCAAGAGTGTCTGCATGAACGCTAGGGTTCTCTCCCTTGCACCTCTCCATGGAAACCCATCTGGTCTTTTGGTTGTCTGACTGGAGTGCATGAAATTGTAGAGCATGTCATCCACATGCGGTTCATATGGGGGGTTGATGAAACACCCCTGGTCGGAAATTCAAAGCTGCGAACGGAGGATGGTGTTTTGGAGGTGCGAATCCTCCTTAGGCAGATTGCCTCAAACATCCTTGTCTGGCAAAGATGCAAGGTAGGGGTGAGACATGGAAATATGAAAGGAATTATGGCGCAGGAAGGAACAGAACATGGACTGCAAATGAAAACTACAATGGAATGTATTTGTGATGATCGGTGCCGATCATCACAGATGGTGGTAGAGCAAGCCAGCAGAAACAACTGAAAAGACATTGGGAAACAATTCAGAGGAGGGCGGTGCCATACCAGCTGTCCAGGGCAACCACCTTTCAGAAGGTACAGGATGTTCACACAATTCCATGTCCTCAGAATTTCAAACCCAGACGACTTCAGGTATGATGCCAGTCCCCTACGACTATCCTTGTCACATGACTGGGAGAGCAAAAGCGTTCCTGCATCTGAAAGGAAATTATTGCAGAACCCGAATACCCAACTCCAGTAGTTCTCATCGAATCTATTCCAGGATGGAGTCTTTCCCTTTGGAGGAACGTCGGGGACAGGTCGGCCGTCTGGGATGTCAAGGATGACCATGTCAGCGGCAAAGGTTTTTTGAACACCGCATACGAATGAGGGACCAGTGCTCACCTGCAGCATACATGTACAATTTAAATACAAACAAAAATGAGGGTCCCAACAGAAACCAACATCTACATTGGCATTGACAATTTCGAAAGTCCCATGTGAAGAGAAAGATTCTTACCATATTAAGAAATGAAATCATGTTATCCCAAGTCGGTGATGGCACCCCCGAGTAACCTTTTCTCCGAGTCTCCATCATCGCCATCCATCCCTCATTCACAATCTTGATCTGCTCTGCCAAGTCCGCACGGGAATGGTGTGGCTTGGCATCGAAAACGCATTCAATAGTGCGGGTGTACCTCCCAGCTGTCTCATCTTTCTCCTTGTCCTTGTCCTTGTCCTTCTCTTTCTCCTTTTCCTTCTCTTTCTTGTTCCCTTTCTCCTTCCCCTTCTCCTTCTCCTTGGACTTCTCTTTCTCCTTAGTCTTCCCAGGTGACTTGGCTACTAACTCCGGAGCCTTTGGATCTTTCACCTTGCGACCCCCCTTCCTGCCTTTCTGTGGAGTTATCTGCGCGTCTGGCTCATTGGCGGCCAATGAAGCTATGTTCCTCTGGTACTCTTCGTCGTTCAAAGGTGCCAGCGTCTCCGCATGGTTGTTCATATACTTATATGCTGCTCTTGAAATGTCGTGTGCTCTGGAGGGCAGTCGAGGTACCATCCACAGTCCCTGAAGTGGGCAGGACTCCAATCCCTGAAGATACCAGCTGTGTACATGGTGGGATCGTTGGTAGGGTCGGACCACATGTCCAGGTAATCTGGGATTCCACTCAGGTGTTTTCCTTCCATCAGCACATATTTAGTGTACTTGCGGAGGCTCAAACAAATCCCCCAAAACAAGATATCAAAAAGCAGAAGAAAATGATGATCGGTGGCGATCATCACTTTCACATGAGAGAGAATGCAACATGGGTTGGCAAATCCTTATGATTATGTAGACTGCACAACTGGGAAATGTGATGGTCGGCACCGACCATCACTTCATTCATCATAAACAAACTGCCTATGATAACAGAGGCAGGATTAAGAATGGAAACATGGACATGATCTGCAGTATTCATTTGTTTGACTGGAGAATATCAGAGTAGTGGAAGTGATGATCGGTACCGACCATCACCAAACTGCTGTGTAGCAAAAAAGAAATATTAAGCTTTTCTCAATGAGACATGACAAAATTTCAAAGAATGTGATGGATAGGCTTAAGGTATTGCACCTGTACACAACACGCATCATCTATGGTGGACCAAAAAGCACGTCCTGCCGTTGTAAGAGAAGTATCGTTTTAAAATATATAGATTTGGTTCTATAACACTGATGTATTCTTGTTCACTCTATTTTGTCCTGTGCTTAACTTTTTGATCTAAGCCCTAGTGAAAGTTAGGCTCCAATGAATATTATGACTTGAGTTTTTTTGTTCAAGTATCTTATATGGTATTACTTTGTACACAATTTACAGAATACAAAAATATATTATATTCTATTAGAAATAAAAAGATTGATGTTGAAAATGATATAAAATTGAAATGGCATTAGAACTACATGATATTTTATTATTTTATAACTATTTCAAAGATACAAGTATAGTTAAGAACATACTCTAATGCCCTATGGTAATGGGCTTATTTAGATAATATTTTATTTCATGGGGTTGGATAGTTGAGCTTTGCTTCATTATTGAGTAGTATAATTTTAATGGGATGATTATTTTTTTATAGTCTTTTTTTATGCACCGTCACTAATGGGGATGAACACAATTCTAATCCATGCTCACATCACCATAGGAGGGCAAAAAAACAGATTATATGATACCATTAGAGAAATTTGTGGGTTTTGAGGCCCAAACAAGTAGTGTATTTAAGCACGATAAGTGCAACTCCAGTACAAATTAAAATACAAATAGGCACATTCAGGAAGGGAGTGGGCGTGGGAGATGTGCAAACTGGATGCTATGAATGCCACAAATTTCATCCGCCAAATTTCATCCTGAACTTTATCAATGAATGGAATTACCAGGTGTCCTGCGATCATTTGATTATCTGACAACCAAGCATTTTCCTCGATCTTCGCGGAGTGTTACACTTGGGTTCTTTTCGGCGTGCTAGTTTCTCGGCTCCTCGAGTCTCTTGTTTCTTGGTTTAGGGTTTCGAGGTTTAGTGTACTTGAGATACATGCACCCACTGTGAAATAGTATGAGTTCTACACTATAGAGTCTAGAGGTTCTTGGCCAAGCTGACTTTCGGAGACACAGGGGCTGTGTGGATCATATCTTCACTCTAAGCTAGTGTATTCAGGGAAGGGAATAAGACGGGAAACCCGCCTTCGTCTTTTTCTTGGATGTCTTGGAGTTGAGCAGGAACTCAGAGCGGGAAGCCTACCTTTGGACGGAAAACAGATGCAGAGAGGAAACGGGATTGCAAATGTGTGTTATATGCGCATCCTGAAGATAATACTCACTTTTTGATTCGTTGTCCTGGGTACGCTCACCATAGAGACTTACTGACTGTTCTCTCTCTTATGTTACAGGTGCCTAATTCCAGCTCAAGACAGGTGAAATTTATCTACTACAAGGTGGAGTTTTTTGTAGAGTTTCTTTAGACTGGCCTCAGCGAATTCGGGAAAAAAACCCATCATTGTTGTGTTCATCGTTAGGGTGGAATACCAGTCAGCAACAAGGTCTCCATTTCTCCACTTTCTGCATTCTTGGTATGTACTCGTTCTTGATAGGGCTTTGCATTGGTAGGTGGGCTCTGCTGCCCTGTAGTGACTAACTATGAGCTGGATTTTTTCAGGTCACCGTTTTCGCACTACAGTAGTCTATGTCCCCTTGTGTGGCCTGATAAAAGTTTTTATGCTAGAGCTAAAGTATGACGCCTCCCGAAGGGAGCGTAACTTATGGTGTCACTTCACCACACGGGCTACTGCTAGAGCTATATTAACAACAAAGTGAGTCCAAGGAACATGTAGACCCTACTCTTGGCTTCAACTACTTGTGCTGAAAAGAAACAGACAGGAATGACCGTTGAAGCTTATGAAAAGTAATCATGTGTATTGCCTATGTGCAGTTTGAGAAGTGGAGTTGGATCCAGAGGTATGGCTATTTGTGTTTATGCAACTACCGAGGGTTAAGTTGGCATAGGGAAGTGAAGGGGAGGTTTTTGGGGTTGGAAATGGACTTGTTTGTAACGTGGACAACTTCTATGGGTCCTACAATTTTCTGTCTTGTTGGTGCAATTGTAAGATTGCACACACCAACTGCAGCTTTTCAATTTGGCCTATTATCTTGAAGCTGATCCAGTGAGGTGGGACCTACTAGGAGAGGCACAGTCAGTTCATTGAGTTGTTTGCCAATAACTGATTCTGAGCAGGGTTTAGGATTTCAGATAAGGTTAAAGAGAAGTAGAAGGGCATATATCACCATGCTTGAACTTTTTGAACTGTGTCATTCCATTCTTTAGTAGACTCCTCACTGTTAGGCCTGAATCACATGTAAGGTTGTAGGGTTTTTTTCTCACATTGTCTCTTATGGTTGCAGGTGCCTAATTCCAGCTAGCATTGTTAGGGTGGATTACCAGTTAGCAACAAGGGCTCTTTCTGCATTCTTGGTATGTACTCGTTCTTGATAGGGCTTTGCATTGGTAGGTGGGCTCTGCTGCCCTGTAGTGACTAATTATGAGCTGGATTTTTTCAGGTCACCGTTTTCGCACTACAGTAGTCTATGTCCCCTTGTGTGGCCTGATAAAAGCTTTTATGGTAGAGCTAAAACAACAAAGTGAGTCCAAGAAACATGTAGACCCTGCTCTTGGCTTCAACTACTTGTGCTGGAAAGAAACAGACATGAATGACAGTTGAAGCTGATGAAAAGTTATCACGTGTGTTGACTATATGCATTTTGAAGATTTCCTGAACAAGCGGTGGAGTTGGATCCAGAGGTATGGCTCCCTCTGATTGGACATCTTGTAGCAAAGCGAGTGGTTGGGCTCTTGACTGTGATGTTGTGTCTGCACTTGCTGAGTCTACCTCTGTCCACCTCATATTTGTGTTTATGCAAGTACTGAGGGTTAAGTTAGCATAGGGAACTGATGGGGAGGTTTTTGGGGTTGGAAATGAATTTGTTTGTAACATGGACAACTTTTTGGGTCCTACAAATTTCTGTCTTGTTGGTGCAATTGTAAGACCACACACACCAACTGCAGCTTTTCAAATTTGGCTTTTATTATCTCAAGCTGATCCAGTTAGGTGGGACCTACTAGGAGTTGAGGCACAGTCAATTCAGTGAGTTGTTTGCCAATGATTGGTTCTCCGCATGGTTTTGGATTTCAAATAAGGGTAAAGAGAAGTTGAAGGGCCTATATCGACATGCTTGAATTTTTTGAACTGTGTCATGTTCCATTCTGCAGAAGACCCCTCACTGTTAGGCCTGCAAGTTCATTACATGAAATAGTGGATCACATGTAAGTGAAATAGGGAATCACCTGTTCAGGAGTTGATTTATTGCCTGAAGAGGTTTTTTTAACCTTTGGCTGTTCAGGGTGAGTTTTGCACCCCCCCCTAAAGCTCCCGACGAGATGAATAGGTCCGACAGTGGGGTAAGCTGCAATGTATGACCAATAGCAGATATATCCTAAGTTAATCGCCTCTATATCTTGTATGTAGTACATCAGGCAATCACAATTTCCTCTTCCTCTCTGCATCTGCTTACTAATCAAAGGTAGGCTTCCCGTCTTGAGTTGTCTGTAGTTACAATCTCCTCTTCCCCTCTGCATCTGTTTAATGTTCTAGGGTAGGCTTCCTGTCTTACTTAGTGCTCTGTCTGCAGTGATTGCAGGGTATCCACGCCACCATTCGAGATAGAAAAAATTGATCATGCAAACATGGAGGATGGAGAGTTGTTTGGAACTCCTCTGAGCAGTCCCAGTAGGTTGATGGTTGATGGTTCTTATGTTGACACGGTAGACTTAGTAGGAGCTGGTTCACCTCCGATTGTTGATCGTCACGTCGATCCAGCTTCTCTCCTTAGTATCCACGCTGGTTTTACCCACCCAAGCCAATCAGACCACACATTTAGAGGTCAGACAACGTCCTTCTTACGAGTAAACATTTGGACTACCACCGATTCTGTCGGCCCTGGACTCTATCCCACAACACTTACTTCAACAGTTGCCTCTACGTCATTTGTTGCAGGCCCCACAACAGATAACCCAGACAATAATGACACAGAGACACGGCATGTATTTGATTTGAGTCCTATATTTGGCATTGCTGGTGGACCTCTTTCAAGGGCACGAATCCTCGACCTCATTGTGGGTTTTTCCCCTATTCAAATTCACAGAAACAGGTACCTTGGTGGGACAATTAGAGGGGATCGATTTCGCCTCAGAGGGTTGGTAGCGGTTGAGGATTTTCCCTTGTTTGGAAATGATGTATGGGTGAGGCCTGGTGGACACAACATATGGAGTCCACTCTTTGAGTGGAGGGAAGTGCCTAATATTCAAGATTATGATGTGGTTATTACTGAAAGAAATGAATTGTCTTGCACAGTTGTGACAATTTGGCAAACTCAGATAGATGATGGATGGGAAGAAAGGGCTACTGCTATTTATGGTTCTTCCTGGGAACTGATGGACTTGGAAGTGCCCGACACTAATTCTGGAATTGGTTTTTCCCGACAATATCCACGGTTGTGGATTTGGCCAAATTGGTGACAAGATGTTTCAGGTCAGTTGAGCAGCGCCATTGTCTGCTATGTATTTTGAATGAATTTAGAAGCACGGTGGACCATCCCAATTTGCAAGGAATTTGAATGCTTGGCCTTGTGTCTTTACAATTTAATCAGCCTCTGGTGATCAAAGCCATCTTGTGCTTTGGGGCTCATAATCTGACTTTATTTCAGTTTGTGCAGAACTCATGCAGTATAGGAGACATTCAAGCTATTCCAGAGGACAATGTTGGGCAGTAGTTAGGAATGGCTAACAAGCGAAATGTGGAGAGGGTATAAAAGTAGTGCTGCAAGAAGAGCGAAGGATGTTCTTTTAGAGCATGAGCCAGCTACACCAAATCATATAGGCGTTCGGAAGGAAAAACCACGTTTGCTAAAGGCAAAATGGAGGGAAGGTAACAGGTTAGCAGAAGGAGCTGCTGAAAGAGTTGCTGCTACAACTACTACAGGTCCCCGCAGCACTGAATGGGGCAGGAAGGTTGCAAAGAAGCTTGTGAAGCAATTTGTGCAATTGACAGGTTCAGAAGGAAATGATTTTCAAAAAGACGCTCTAAGTCACATGACTTCATGCCGAGTGTTGAGGAAGAGCTTACCTCCTAATATTCTAACATGTAAGGATGCTGTTGCCACTCAAGAGTATTTTGAGGCTGTTAGAGGTGGGTTGGCTGTAGTGAAAAGACTGTCTACAAAAGACAAGCTTGCAGCAAAACATGCAGTGTTGAGTATGGGTGTGTCAAGTGCCACCTCAAACATGCGAGCTATTGCTCGACTGGTAGGTGTCCATCATCGGAATGTGGCAGCTGCAATTGTAAGACGCAAACTTGTTGATGCTCATGGGGGTGCTTTATGGGCATTGACTGGTAGGAAGCAGCGTTGGGATGTTGTCCCTTGTGAGACAAGAACTACAGTAATAGCAATGTGGACGGAGCAAAGCAGGGTTTCCCCAAATAAGAAAGATGTATGCAGGCGTCGAATATCCAGAAACGTTTATGAGACACATGCAACTCACTTCCTCACTGAGACTCGGGTAATAACGCCTTAACAACTTTCATATGGTTGATTTTTCATTTAAACTGATTGAGAGAGAGAGATATATATACACATATATATATATATATACTCATAAGATGTTGTTTGCCGTAGCCTTGCGGCCATTGACCTTGCGCCCAGTTTGAGCTGAACACAAAGGGACAGAACCTACCTCTGTCAGGGGCTGACGTCGGTAGGTAGAGAGAGAGAGAGAGAGAGAGAGAGAGAGCTATTTGATGATTGCGTTTTGTTGAAGGATCGACAGATAGTGAGGAACATTGTGGTACAAAGTTTGTGATTTATTAAATGTGTAGCCCTTTCAATGATTTCTTGTTAAGATGTGTGACTTTGCTGTATGCAGGATATTTCACCACACATTCCTCGAGGGATGGTTATTGTGGGCACTTTTATAAGTTCTTGCTACACCAACCCATTCTCAGGTCTTTGATTTCTAGTTAAGATGTGTGACTTATGCAGATGTATCACCACACGTACCTTGAGGGAAGGGATGTCATGCAAGTCACTCAGAACACTCACAGAGCTAAGTAGACAATCTGTTCAGTACATGATATTGTCCACGGACAATTCAGTATTAGAGATTGTCAAAAGCTGTGGGCACTTTGATAAGTTCTTGCTACACCAACCCATTCTCAGGTCTTTGAATACACAATGTTGATGTAATTATTGGTCAGTCATGCAATCTATGTGAATATATGACAATTGCATATTGTTGTTGAAGGATGGATATTGGTGGGGAACATGTTGGCACAAGGTTTGCATTTCCAACTTCATTTGATTTGGTGTCTTTTAGATATAGATGGTGGGCCCTATTATGGTACAAGTGTTTGTCTATGGCAGCTATTTGAAGATTTGGTATGCAGGAGATGGAGATCAGTTTCTATGGATGTTGGTTACAGATCATTGTAGCCAACATTTGTCTAATCTGACCTTGCATCTTCTCCATTGGAATCCTTAGACATCAGACTTACAGAGTTTGAACTTCAAATTGTTTGAGGTTTCTGAAGTGGATGTGGTACTAGTTCTGACAAATTCGGATATGATGTGAAGTACGTCGTGGCACTGATTTGTGGCTATGTCAGACTAGTTATCAAAGAGCTCTGTCAGTACTGATGCCACGGGGCGGGGATATTAATCGTACAAGTCAAACTTATGGTGTTCCGATGAACTGGTTAGACAATTTGAAGTATTGAGTACCTTTCAAAGACCACTCGTTACTGCAAGTACTTGCAAGCAATTGGAATTAAATGTGAGGGGTTCTGAATCATGTCGTCCTTGGTCTTTGTAGTGGTGAATTTGGGGGCTGCTTGCTGTGTGCTTCAGATAGCACTGGTCAAACAGCTCCAAACCCTTACTAATACTGATTATATTATGTATATATGGTAAGTGTGCATAGTCAAAAGTGTAGTTGACAAAGTTCTTAGAATGCTCCTTAAAGTATGTGGATGTATGTTTAGTGCTTCTTATTTACCACCCATGTACTCACAACACTCAAGCACTTCCGTGAAAGTGCACGTGGGTTCAAATGAGTGCTAAGTAGTGGTTTGGATTACAAGGGGATTTAATGGGAATTAACAAGCATTTGCTGCATCTGTGTTTTCTGAATGTATAGTTCAGATACATCTACCATATCCTCATTCCGGGGAAGTATCTGAGCGATGATCCTCGATAATACATCTAGTCTTTAACCATCCACTCATCCATTGTTCATGCATTGCGAAACGTATGTTTATCTATCAACCATCTCGCATTCAACCATTCATGAATTATTCATCCATCATTCATCCAACATTCATTCAACATTCATCCATCATTCATCCAAGTACGCATGATATGTACACTCATTCCCGCGGAAATATGTCTCTCGGGGCTTCCTCATCCGCGATTGTAGGCCCATGCACCCTATTACGTGAGCATCTTTTCGCTCACAGATTGGCATCTTCCCGCTCGCGCATCTTTCCGCTCACGGGAGCCGCTCACGGACTAGCAATCCCCTAAGATGGCCAAGAAGGACATGGGATCGACCATCCTGAAGCCAATCAAGGCCTATGTTCTCCCCCCATGGAAGACAATGCGATGCAGAAATAGGGTCTCTAATCTTGGAGAGAACCCCCTTGGATTTATTCCAATTAATTCTGAGGCCTGATGCATCACAGAAGGAGGAAATAGCATCTAGTGTACGTTGAACGTTGGAGAAGCTGTTGTTGTCAACCAGAAGAGAAGTATCATCCATATATAAGAAGGATTTAATGTTGTAATCAGATATGCAGGGATGCGGGACTTTGAGACCTATGATGTCAGAGTTCTTATTGAGGAGATGGGTAAGACCATCCGCTGCAATTAGAAACAGAAAAGGAGATAAATGACATCCTTGACGAACAGAGCGGAAAATTGGAAAAGCACTGGATGATGTGACCATTTTCGATGACCTTGTTGGAGGCAGATTGAAGGAGGATCCGAATCCAGCTAAGGAAGTTTCCATGAATACCACATTTTTGTATGGCACCCAGAAGATAGTCCCATTCAATGTTGTCGAAAGCTTTCTCGAAGTCAAGCATTAGAAGAGCTAAAGGCTGGTTCGAAAATGGGCAGTATTAAGAGCCTCACTGGCTAGAAGAATGCTATCGAGAATCATGCGATCTTTCATAAAGCCAGTTTGCTCAGGACTGATCATCTTGCATAGCAACGGCTGAAGTCTGGAGGCCAAGGCTTTCGCTATAATCTTATAGACAACATTTAGCAAAGTGATTGGCCTATAATTAGCCAAGGAGTCTCTATCCCCTTTTTTGAAGATCAAAGTGATCACTCCCTGGGATAATTGCGATGGCATAATGCCCTTGATGAGGATGTCGTTAGTTAAGTTAACAAAATCCTCACCACAAACAGGCCAAATTGCTTTGAAAAGCTCAACAGGCAGCCCATCTAATCCAGGGGACTTTAAAAAAGCAAGAGATGAGAGAGCTTCCCCAAGCTCTATTTCATAAAATGGGGCAGAGAGCTTTTCCAGATCAGCAGGCAGAATGACCGAGGGGAAAGCAGACAGTCCACTTCCTATCTGGATAAGATCACATCCTCAGAGGAGGTTCTCCTGCTGAACAAAGATGAGAAGTGGGAAGCAGCTAAGGAAGACAACTTTTTAGGACGAGAAATAGGAAGAACCGACTCATTCTTCAGAGAGACAATAGTGGTTGCTGCCTGACGTTGCCTAGCCTTAAAGAAGAAATATCTAGACATTTTTTCTCCCTTAAGAGAGCAGCTGATACCCGCTTTACATCTCAAGTTATCATCTTTTATCTTGAGCAGCTCAGCTAAGTTTCTTTTGGCCAAGAAATAAGAATCCCAAGTAGCAGGGGAGGCCCAATCCTTCTCAATGACTTGCTGACAGTGAGACAAACACTTAAAGAAATCTGTGAAGCTCTTTTACATCCGCAGTATGTACTGCTCGGCTGTAATGCTGGTTCCCACGCCAGACCCACTGAGCTCATTCCCTGCACAAATGCATTGTAAGTTCATCGACACACTACCTCCATGTGTTTTTACAGGGATCTCCATAATAATGAGCTGGAAGGACCATTTCCAGCCTTCAATAAAAGCGAGAACCTCCTCCCTTCTTCCAATGCTTTCCACCAAGGTCCATACATAGGGCCTGCATGTTTAGTGCCTCCCTGGCCTGGGTACCGTGTAGGGCCTCCCTGGCCTGGTTACAGTCAGAGTCCATACCCCTCTACCTCCTACCCTACTCCTTATTTGAATGGTGCACCAGCACAGGCTCCGGCCCAACCCTCTCCACTGCTCTTCAATGTTTTCATTAATGAGCTCCTTGGAGATGTGGAAAGCGAGGGATTTGGGTTTAAGATGGGTGACAGCTCTTATGTTTGTGAATGACTTTGTGGGACTAGGGGATACCCCCATCCAATCTTCAGGAGTTGATTGAGTGTGCAAAGAGGTACTTTGACATGTGGAGGCTAGAAGCCAATGTCAGTAAATGTGCAGTGGTGGCCTTCAATGATCGTGGGGAGGGAGGAGGGAGTAATGTTCGAACAAAATGAAGTTAGGCTTATGACTTCCCTGCACTTGTTTCTAGTTTGTGACACGGGTGAGGACCTTAAGGATGATCTGAAGGGCCTACCTACCGTCGGCACTAGACTGAAAACTAAACTCAGGTTGGGGAGTTTGCCTTTGAACAATAAACAGATGCAGAGAGGAAAGGGAGATAGGCAATGCCCACAGTGTGGGCGGCCTGAAGACAATATCCCTGTTCTGATACAATGTCCCCGGGATTCCCATCAGAGAGTGGCCCTCTTCAGGACCCACAAGAACATAGTCCCTGCACCTATGTTCACCAGCTTTCAAAATCTGGAGGCTGAGCCTAAAGCCCTGGCCTGTTTGGGTCTAATCGCTGGGCATCAATGTGAAGGGCTTTCTAGAGGAAATCTGGAAAACCTAAACCAATTGTTTATACCAAGTATGGGAGTGAGCCCCTCACAAAGGTAGTGTCTGTTCCCTCTTGTTCCGCCCAAACTGGGCACGGAGTCTATGCACTAGGCTACAGCAAACAATGTCTCATGAGTACCTTCTATCACAATCTTATTAGGATTTGGTATGGCAGGAGAAGCACAAGCCCAGAAAAAACTTTTGAATGACACAGACCAACACACGAAGGGATTCTACATCAACTTTCAGACATGGGAAGTGCAAACACGCACCACCGTGCTACATCAAAATGAGGTTGCATGTCCGACCATGAGTCCCAGTCATCACTTGTGACACTGTGCATGTGGGGAAAATTTCCCACCTTCATAGCCATAGCTGGTGTGGCTCGTATTCTAGGGGAGAGAGAATACACAATTGGCTACATCCATGCTGTTTGTGATCAGAGTTCATAAAGCCCTCATCCACGCCGCAGCGGAAGAGAAGACATGGATGGGACAAGTGAAGGTGTTTCCTGCATAGTACAATAGGCCTAAGTTTTCATGTTGATACAGTCACTCAAATAGCTTACCAGAAGGTTACCGACAGCCTATGAGGTCACCACTTCCATGTAGCATCTACTTGAACCCCCTTTGTTGTCGTGCAATCACCGAAAATGCAAGGCAACATGGATCTACCATACAGTGCAGGTCTGATAGTTCTATGCAACTCATGGTCTTTCCTTTATCTCTCAACTGGCCCTCCCTTCATCATTCTTTTGCTGAACGGATCTCTCTTCTTCCCAATGTTTTCTCTCCCTTTCTGATGCAAGTGCCCTAGTTTCTTTTATCAGACCAGACAGCCCCTCTACATGCAATGCAGATATACCAAGGCACGCATCCAGTGGAATCCTCCTTGGAATCATAAGTACACACCACATTCTCTCTTAGCCTTTCTCTCCTTCCAAACAGAATCTCTCCTCATTCCAACAAACCCTCACTTTTCATTCTAACCCTAGAATAACGAAGTTTCCTTAAGTTGAGCCCCCTCACTCTCTCAATGAAATGCTACAACAGAAATGGTTCCAGCATATACTGAGCAATGCAGATGCATTGATAACTCCCAATTGTTCTACGAATCTGCCCTCAACAGTGTGTATGTTGCACACTCACCTCATACCCTGATGCTGACGGTTGCAGACCATGTCCCTCACTTCGACCCTGTAACAAAGTGCAGCAATTCCCTTGGTGAATCTCCCTATACTGTTCATTTTGCAGACCTGTTTAACTATAAACACTAATGCACATTTTGCTCCAGATTCAGTGTCAAAATCAAAGCAAGACAAACACTATGCATTCAATGATTGTAGGTGGGCTGCATCTGCCTTCTATCACCATTCCCAAAGACATATGCATCATCTCTCATCCTCTCTACACCATTCTGGTTTGAAGCCCAGACCACCACTCCATTCCATTTTTCAAAACGTTCTCATACTCTCTCTACTAATTCCAAAGCCCTAAATCATTTCAGCGACATCTATCTAAGTAGAAGAAGAAGATCTCATTTTCACTTAGCTGATTTATAACATCCCTCAGGCGGTGGAGTTTCAGTTGCCATGATCCACACCACCTCCTCTGTTAGCCAAGTCCTTAATGTTCGTCGTCGCTGCCCTTACTGGCGTACTCTCAAAACAGGAACCATCAACATGACTACACGACTATGGGTATGACTATATCACTACAACATACAACACTACAGATGTCACGTGGTCTTGGTCTATGATTTCTTCACCGCCCCCCATCTACTCTATCTTTCTGCGAGCTAGACCTCACGCACCATAAATACTAAGGCGGCACCGCAGCTTCTTCTGACAGCGTAAGCTCAACCCCTATTGCTACTGCTCTCATCGGTGCACCCCCAAACTGGGTCCATCAAGGCTCGGCGCTCGAATTCTTCACCGCCCCCCAGCGCTTTATCCTCCAGCAAGACAGGTTTCCACCGATCATAACCACCATGACGGCATCACTGGCAGCAGCTCAAATTACCAAGCTGCCTCCCTAATCACCCCTTATCCCTCCACATTATTGCTTCTAAATCGGGCCTTGAGCCAAAAATCAAGAGTCAGAATACAGATCACGCACTTAGGCGTTGGGCCTGCCAACACTCCCCCCGCAGCTTCACTCTTGTCCTTCTCTGCTTACCCTTCGTCATGCAGCGGATGATTTCCATCCTGCAACCCATCTGCATAAAAATCTCAATTTTCCACAAGACAAATGTCAAAAATAAATTTAGTGGATGGTGTAACCCCCCACACATTCACACTACATATGTAGTGTGTCTCCATTTTTAAGTGTCAGGGTCCTCACTGACCATGTCCACTGGCTGCCCACTCTTACTTGGTACAAACAGCTTTGGGTCTCTTCTGCTTCTAACCCACTCCTTTCCTGCTCCATCCTTAAGCTTGTAGCTACATTCACCTTCTCTTCCAGGATCATAAGGTACACCCAAGAGATAAAGTCTCACCTTCCATCGGTTTCTGCTCCAAATCCTTTGGAATTGTTTCCTTATAGCATCACTTATCACTCTCATTTGTTGACATTGGTTCAACACATGCCCTTCCATGTTTGCTTCATGCTAATCACCATACGTCTCGTACTCTTTGACAAGTGATCCGTCCTTCTAGTTGTAGAAACTGCCTGCTGTAGAGAATCCGTGATAGTCAGTTTTCCAGAGAGTTTGCTCACGTTCATCAAATTGGAGATTAGCGTTCATCCAGCCCAAAGTTGGAGTCAAATGATTTGATTTCAGATCATCCCAAGCATCAAGGCCATTCCTTTCCACAATGGGTTGGCAAGTCTTTGTTCCACATCCAACAAAAATACTGTCTCCCTCCCATTGTCTTGCTTTGGTGATGAATGTAGAATGTCTTAGTAGAATCCATCACAGCATCACAAGTGCTAAATCCACCTTTGAAATTGACACTGTGTTGCAAGCATTACTTGAAGTAGTGTGAATGTCATGCTTTTCCCCAAGTTGCCTCCTGCCTTTCATCTCTCGTTTAAAGCAAACCAGACTTACAGGTGATTGAAAACTTTGTTTCCTTTGTACTTGACATTGAAGCGCGCCCATTGAGTCTTCTCTCATCTCCAAATCTGATCCTTCATTTACAGATGAATCAAAATGTGACATCTCCATATTACGTGGTGTCTGAGTTGGCACAATAGCCATAGGATGATGCTCCCCCTTTTCAGTGTTCAGACGTCCATCATTCAAACATTTGTCCATGATGATGTCCTCACAGATTGCGCCCTGTTCATGAGCATTCCACTTCTGGTCCAAAAATGTTGGCACCGTGGCAGCAACTTGTCCCCGTTTCACTCCCTTTGTGTCATGAGGTCTGTCCATGCCATCCCTTCTTTCTTCACCAACTGCTATGCTTGCTGCAAAGCTGACTCTTCTATCTGCATATGGAGGCTGTTCCAGGGCACTGACCTGCCCTCCTTTCAATGTTCCCTTTTTCTGCCCCACTTCGCTGATAGATCCGATCCCATTCCCACCATCTACGTGGTCCACAGGCCATGTATTCCCCTTATCGTCACCCATATCAGGTCCATGCCTCTCAAGTTCATGCCTCACAGGTTTCAGAATGTGGGCTCCCTTCCCGCTCCCCTGTGCTGCCAAACTTGCATGCGTATTGCAGCACAGTAACGTCACTTGGTTGGGATTCACCTCTTCATTTCCAGCATCTGCAAACAGCTCACTTCTTCTCTGAATTACCTCTGCTAGCAACACTGGCCTCACTTCGCTGGTTTGAACAATACTGATGGGTGGCAGGTTACTGTGACACCTGGTGCTGCAAAACCTTGTGTCCACATTCTGCTGATGGCTGCCCACCGGTGGGCTCTCGTTGCAAACATTGGTGACACTTAACTCCCATGGAATCCTTCCACAATATTGAAGGGTACCACCCTGGCATACATGTCAATGACGGTGTTGCTCAGATTGTCATTTGGTAAAATTCCAGCCCTCTTGATGTCATCATAGACCTGCCTTCCCTCTTTAAGAGATTCAGGGCTGGTGTACGCCTTGCAAATGGAAGTGATCGTGACATGGGCGGGCTTAATAGCCTCCCACATCAACTGCCCATCCATCTCCAGAGCCTGAATTTCACAACCATGCTGGGCATTTCTTGCAATCATCACATTTGATGACATCACATCTCGTTCAGCCGTGTTGATGAACACTCCCTTTGCATTCTTGATACCCCCACACTTGGTGAATGCCACCACTGCGCATTTACTGACATTGGCCTCTAGCCCCCAAAGATCAAAGTATCTCTTTGCGCAATCTATCAGCCCCTGGAGGTTGGAAGGAGTCTCCCCTATGCCTGCGGAGTCATCCAAAAATGTAAGGGCTGGTATGGTGGCATCACCCACCCTTAATCCAAATCCCTCACTTTCCACATCCTCCAGTAGTTCATTGATGAAAACATTGAAGAGCAGAGGGGAGAGGGTACATCCTTGAGCTACACCTTGGTCTATGTCAAAGAAATTAGATTTCAGTCCATTGACCGTCTCTCCATACAGTGTCATAGGCCTTTTTGACATCCAGGAAAAAGACAAAAGTAGGTTTCCCTTCTTTTTCCTTCCTTGTATAATCTGGCTGAGTGTGAAGATATGATCCACGTAGCCCCTGTTCGGCCGAAAGCCAGCTTGGCCTTCATGGAAACAACCTCTGGACTCCAGATCAACCTCGAGACGAGTACTTATAATTCTGCAGAATATCTTGCCAACTGCATTAAGAAGCGTGATGCCCCGATAGTTACCCGGCTCTTCTCTGTCACATTTCTTATAAAAATTGACAATGACCCCTTGCCGCCAGCGAAAGGGGGTAATTTCAGTCCTCCATATAAGGTTAAAGAGAAGAACAAGGGCCTCTATCATAGGGTCACCACCACGCTTGATAAGCTCATTGACAATGCCATCAGGGCCACCAGATGTATCCATTGAGCAGGCAAAAGAAACAGAGCCTCAGATGCACAGGAGGCGATGATCCAAACTAGCATCAGTGGCTCTGCCACACTATGACTGATGCCTACAGGCCAAGAGGGCAGTTAACCACTGATCCTCGAACACCGGGCAACATGTAACTAGGTCCAAGTGTGTTAGGTCAAAGTTCTGCAACCTTACAAGAGGTTGCGAGTCACTTTGAATTGCAGACAGTTGGGGAATCTGCCGGGGGCCAGCAGTAGTCCTGAAGACATCGTGGGCAAGGACTAAGTTCACACCATTGCTCACCAACTTAGATCTCATTTTATTTTATTTCTGGAAGGTCCTATGTGGTGGATCTTGCTTTGCATTGGTAGGTGGGCTCTGTTGCTCTGTAGTGACTAACTATGAGCTGGAATAGGCAAACGAATCTCTAGTTGCCATTAGGGCTCTCATAGCATGGGTTTGTCACTGGGATTTGGGGCATTTAGTAACTGACCATGAGCTCCAGCTCGGGAAAACAACCTTCGGTAGTGTGTAGAGTTAATCGTAGAAGAGTTATAATCAATGTGTAGCAGTGGCTTGTCATTCTCGACGTTTAGTTGCTGCATCTGCATTTAATCTTCAACCATGCATTAATAGTAGGTAGATTGCTCTGCACTTATGCTTGGGGAGTTTGCATTTGGGTGTGACCTCTGCAGTTGGGCTCCCTGCTTACTCATTCTTCCACTTTCTCCTCCGATCTCCCAAAGCTGGCAACGCTGGTCTCTTGATGGGTAAGCGTAGTAAAATTAATTCCACCAATTTTTGATGTTAAAAGGCATGTTGTCACACTGGTGGTTCAGCCAAATGTTGAAGGATTTTATATGAAAATCACTGCAGCCGAATAATGAGTTCATCTTGCAATAGTTCATAACAATGGCACTAACACATGTGAGGAGCAACATCATTTATAACTCAAGGTGATAGATTGCTGCCATGGCCTGATTGCGGCTCTGAGGACCATTGTGTGAAGACTGGATGGTGGGACAAAGTTAGCAGGCAATGGAATGGAAATTTTAATGTTCATTTGATTGGTGGAAATTTAGTGAAGTCTCAAACGATAATGTACCTAGTGCATTGGTCTCTGATCTGACGAGTCGCTACTGTGCTTATATTTGTTCATGCATCACCAACTAATGGTACAGAACTGACGATGTTCAATAGGCCGCAAGATCGCTTGGTAGACTGGTTTTTTTCAGGTCACCATTTTGGCACTACAGTAGTCTATGTCCCCTTGTGTGGCCTGATATAAGTTTTTATGCTAGAGCTATATTAACAACAAAGTGAGTCCAAGGAACATGTAGACCCTACTCTTGGCTTCAACTACTTGTGCTGAAAAGAAACAGACAGGAATGACCGTTGAAGCTTATGAAAAGTAATCATGTGTATTGCCTATGTGCAGTTTGAGGATTTCTTGGAACAAAGAAGTGGAGTTGGATCCACAGGTATGGCTATTTGTGTTTATGCAAGTACCGAGGGTTAATTTGGCATAGGGAAGTGAAGGGGAGGTTTTTGGGGTTGGAAATGGACTTGTTTGTAACGTTGACAGCTTCTAAATTTTCTGTCTTGTTGGTGCAATTGTAAGACTGCACACACCAACTCCAGCTTTTCAATTTGGCCTATTATCTTCAAGCTGATCCAGTGAGGTGGGACCTACTAGGAAAGGCACAGTCAGTTCATTGAGTTGTTTGCCAATAACTGGTTCTCAGCAGGGTTTAGGATTTCAGATAAGGTTAAAGAGAAGTAGAAGGGCATATATCACCATGCTTGAATTTTTTGAACTGTGTCATTCCATTCTTTAGAAGACCCCTCGCTGTTAGGCCTGCAAGTTCATTACATGAAATAGTGAATCTCATGTAAGGTTGTAGGGTTTTTTTCTCACATTGTCTCTTATGGTTGCAGGGGCCTAATTCCAGCTAGCATTGTATGTACTCGTTCTTGATAGGGCTTTGCATTGGTAGGTGGGCTCTACTGCCCTGCCCTGTAGTGACTAACTATGAGCTGGATTTTTTCAGGTCACCATTTTCGCACTACAGTAGTCTATGTCCCCTGCAACCATAAGAGACAATGTGAGAAAAAAAACCCTACAATGGTACAACCTTACATGTGATTCATTATTTCATGTAATGAACTTGCAGGCCTAACAGTGAGGGGTCTTCTAAAGGATGGAATGACCACTAGAAGAAAAACGCGGAATAACCACTGGCCCTTTTAACCACTCTTGTCTTTTATCACTCTATAAATCACTCCAAGTAATGGTAACCACTGGTCAGTGGTTAATTCCGATAAAATACCACTGTGGCATCATATGGAGTGGTTGGAAGTGGTTTCAACCACTGAGTAACCCACGTGTAATATTTAATTTTATATTTATTATTCGACATTTGGTCAAATATTTATATTAATAATGATAATATCCGACATGGATGGGTACAGTGATAAATTATGAGTGGTTAAAGACACCTCAGTGATGGGAAGTGGTTGAAACCACTTTCTATTCCACATGTAATAAATATTTTTTTTAGATTTTTATCATTTCAAAATATATTATTCCACGTGGACGAGGATAGTATGCGTAGATCATGAGTGGTTAAAGACCCCCCCAGTGATTGGTACCACTTGCACAGTGGTGGAATGTGAGTGGTTAAGACCCTTTTGTAACTGGAACCACTCTTTAAGTGGGCACTTGTGAGTGGTTACATACACGTGAGTGATTGGTACCACTTCTGTAGTGGGTTGTGAGTGGTTGAAGACACCTCAGTGATGGGGGTGATTGAAACCACTTGCTACTCCACGTCTAATAATTCAATTTTTATTTAAGATTTATCATTTCAAAATATATTTTAATTATGAACTATATTATTCCACGTGGACGGGGACAGTATACGTAGATCTGGAGTGGTTAAAGGCCCCCATTGATGGGTACCACTTTGAGAGTGGTGTAGAGTGAGTCGTTACAGACCATTTAGTAACTGGAACCACTCGACCAGTGGTTACGCGCGAGTGATTACATACACACCAGTGATTGGTATTACTTCTGTGGTGATACATGAAAAACTTTAGTGGTTTGTGTGTTGATGGAAAACACAAAATCCATCCATCTATCGCTACATTCATCCATCCAGTCATGAGTGAGGGGACTTAGCGTTTTTTTTGTCTTCCCTGCCACTGTGGCATCTGTTTGTTTTCTTTGTGTTGTAGTGTGAATGCAGGGGAGTGACATTGAAATTTTTGTTGTTACTCACTGAGATTCTGCATTTCTACAAAGGAAGGGCCCTGGTACCAATGTGAAAATAGGTTGAGTTGTCCTTGCAATTTATTCCATACATGTTTCTAGGTTAAATCATGGGAACGATGGGGAACTCTTGGCCAGGATGAAAATGCTCAAGTACTTGCGATTTATTTCATCCACCAGATGGACGGATTTCATCCCTGATTTTACAGATTACTCTATGAGCGCGATGAAAGTCCGCGGCCTGGATGAAAGTCGATCAAACTCATCATCTACCTATTTTTATCCCGACGATGAACGGACTTCATCCCTGCAAGAAGTATGATGGCGGGGAAGCCCTACGGGTGTTGTGGGAAGTAGAATGGTGTGGTGTGTGCAACAGGGAGCTTGGCGCGCGTGCATTGAGGTATATCGATTGAGGAGCATGGTGTGGCATGAGGTGCGGCTGACAGAGGAGGAGCAATGCTTGGAAGGGTGTGCAGCTGCGATTACAGGGAAGCGGTGCCGTCTTTTGATGATCTATTTCTGAAAGATCAACTCACGAGGGAAGGACTTGCTTTGAAGAAAGGGAGTGCTGCAGGACGATTCATTAAGGGCAAAGGAGGCTTGATGCCATGTGCTACTGACAGAAGTGATGGAGGCTTAGTCAATCAGTTTAGTCAAAGGTCGGGGCTTCTTCTTCTTCTTCTTCTTTCACTTAGGAATAGTTGTTGTGGAATTTTGGTAGAGACACTCTCAATGGAAATAAGAGAGACAAAAAAAGGATTTTGGAAAATGGAATGGGGACTCTGGACTTCAATCTCCAGGAGATTGTGGAGATGAATGGATCTGATGCATATGTCTGTGGGAGTGGTGATTGAGGGCAAATGTAGTTCACCCACAATGACATAATGGTTGCTATTTGTTTTGTTTTTGTTCCTTTGGCTACAACATTATGAATCTGAACCACAATGCGGCTCTGGGATTTTGATGGTTAGATGTACATGCAATCCGGTATAGTTGATGTGAGCACTAGTGAGGGTTAGCTATGATTTCTTTGTAAACAGAAAGAGGAAGGTGTGGATGGCTGGATGCAAGGAGTAGGGCACATTGAATCATAATGCTTGCACACTGTAAGGCAATTAGATTTCAAGAGGGCAGTGTACCTACTATGGGGGTAGGCTGTAGCTTTTCTGAAAGAAGACATCAGGTGGCATGCATTTGTTCCCTACTGCTTGTATCAATAAGCTTAGAAACATTCATGGACTGAGATCTGCAATTAGTGGGGCATAAGGGTCTTTCAAAAAGTTAAAATGCAGTTTTAAGGAGGAGTCAAAAGTGGGGGCACTGTGATATCATGCCCTCTTCATGCAAAAGGAAAGAGAAGAGAAATCTGAAATAGAGAAGCTAGGGTTTTGCATTTTGATTTAAGTAGATGTGAATGATGTCAAAATACCATGCATCAGTGTACAATCCATGGGCAGGATATGAAGGGGTAGCAATGTCATGCCAAAGGGGGTCTGTTTCTTAGATAGTTGTAGTATTAATAAAGAAGGAAAATAAGAGCTCATGTGTAGAAACTAGGGCCTTTGCATTCTGGTTTACAGTAGAGTAAGTGGCACACATATTTCTGCATCACTTACCTAGTCCAAGTATGGGCCAGTGGGGTATCTCTGATATGTTTACACTGTGGATAGGATCAATTTCTGTATAAGGATCAGAATGTACACCCTGTGATTTTCCAATGATGACATTTGTAGGGAAGAAGAACCCTGGCATATATGATGATCTGTTCACTAAAGAGACCCAATAACAATTTAGATAACCTCAGCCCTGTCCATGTCTTCTCTTCCGCTGCGGCATGGATAAGGGTATAAAGTCTCTGGTCATAAATAGATTTAGAATGAATTAAGTAGGGTCTGAGTCATTTTAGAAAGAACAAGTAGGTTGATGTCTTAGGGCAGGGCCATGGATCACTGCTCAAGAAACAGTTAACTATAGTTTACCAGAAGGGTTTCATGCCCCTTCTTTTTCACACTACAGTGTGGCTTTTCCTTAATGTAGGATGTGAAGAAGTTTGTCCATCCTGCAAATGTGGGCTTTTGGCTCCTGTTAGTACGGTATTCTTCCTGATGTTTACAAGGTTCTTGGGAGAATCAGCTTGGTCTTAGCAGCCCGCTGATTCATTTCTTGATTCAACCTATTTCAGTCTGTTTTGCCCTCTTATCAGACTCGGGCTTGATATGCATATTGAAATCTGTAAGTTAGCTCGTTGGTGCAAGAGAGAGAGTTAGCTTGGTCTTAGCAGGCCGTGCCATGTTTAAAGCTGGAATTGTACCTAATGTCATTCTGAACACTGCCTGGCAGCTCTGGAAAAAGGGAAAGAGGTCGACATGTTTGCAAAATGAAGGCCTTGATTGGTGCCTGCAGAATCCATGGCAATGTGGAGATGGCTGAACGTGCGGCATGAAGGTACCTTCTTCAACACATTTCACCTTGTTTTTCCCTATTACCAGAGTAGTCCCTAAATTTTCATGTAGAATTCTGCAAGTTAGCTCGTTTGTGATGTGAGGTTGCATGAGTTTTATACCGATCCTTCACAATGGTGGGACAACCGCAATCACCAAGTGTGGCTTTTCTTAATGTACGATGTGAAGAAGTTCGTCCATCCTGCAAAGGTGGGCTCTTCGTACCTGTGAGTATGATTTGGTATTCTTCATAATGTTTACAAGGTTCTTGGGAGAGTCAGCTTGCAGGTCTTAGCAGGCCATGTTTCAATCTCTGCCTGCTCAGCTGTACCACGGTGGTTCTCACAGACCAATCCAACATTACCTTACTACAGACAAACAACACGCACAAGAGGTCATTTTGGGTTGATGGTCGGTCAAATCCTCCATGGGTCAAGGACAATGTGGTGAGGGCACGTTTCAGCCTGTTTTGCCCTCTCATCAGACTTGGCCCTGAGATGCATGTTGAATTCTGCATGGGTGATAAGTAGGGTTGGGTGTTTGCTGGAACAATTGTAGGCTGTCATTGTCAGCCGCTAGCAGCAAGGGAAGGATGTATGCATGATTTGTGCAGAGCTTGGATAGCTGAGGGAGCAGGTGTCGCGCACCTCACTTCGGTACGCTCCCCTTCAAGTCATAGTTACTCGCTTTGATGTGCGCACCTAACTCCCAACCTAGCCGCCGGGCCAACTCGGAGCTTCGGCTGCTCACCGGAACATAACGGTCTCCCTTTACTCTTCCAAAAGATCCTCCACCAATTTGGGCATAGTGGAAATTCCCTTTGGTAGATGGCAGTCCGGAATAGCTCCCCACTCCTTGGTCGCTTTCCAGCTCGCTCGCTTACTCACTAGTTTTTGGTCACCAACGGGTTTGCACCGTTCTCGGGGTTAATACTCCCTATATATACTTCTGTGACTGTCCGCGGGGGTTTCACAAACAACCCTGCCATTTTATGGCGAACCACCACGAAGACCCTCGACTCCCGGTGAAGAGTCGCGGTGAGTCTTGACCATCCACCACGGCCCCATTGGACCGTGATGAGTCCCAAGACTCCCCAGGACTCCCACCACAAGGTCTCCGCCCCATGATGAGTCCTATGCCACCCCCACTAAATCCCGCTAAGCTACCACCACCCCTTGTGGAGCCACCCCCATCGCAACCCGGTGTGCGGGGCTCCACCTAGTGATCGCCTCTGCCTCCTTGAGTGCCTTGGGCACTCAAGGGTGCTTCAGCTCCCCGTACCTATCGTTGCCACTGCCCCCACCACAGGGGCAGCCCCAAGTTGTGGCATCCCACATCAAGGAGTTTGTTTCCATACCATGGCGTCCAATGGCAAAGATCCAAACCCCCACTTGACTCAACTCTCCACTAGCTAGTTCAGCCGACTTCCTCCAAGTCCCGGCCAAGGGTGGGCTTCTCAAGCTCCTCCCAGTGCACTCTTCTTGGCCCACTTCAAGGCCAAGGAACGATCCTCCCCGAGGATCGAATTGCCTTACTGCAACAATATTGCTTGCGACCGCTCATGATGCCGCTTTTGGCATCACCTTTAGCAAGGGTTCACCTTGAACCCCTTTTTGACTAGGAAGGTAACCTTGAACCAACCGTGCGCCCCAATCACTACAATTGGGTCCGCCTTGGAATGCTGGCCTGAGGTACGGGAACACGCCAAAGCCGCACTACGACTTCATCCCGAGGCTACACGATTATAGTACGTGAACGGAAGCACGTAGCTTCCGCGTTAGCCTGGACTACAAGGCAACCCCCTCGGTAGCGCAGTTATAGTGCGCGCACGCGCCAAGTGCGCACTAGCACGTGAACTCCCAAAGAAGGCGCAAGTTTCCTTGCCCCTTGGATAAGAGTCACCCGATTTCGGCACTACGCAAACACACGATTAATCCAATTTACCTCTCCCACTTTTGTAAGCTAGCATGCATTCTACACACTAGCCAACCATACCATGCATCACCATTCCAAACAAAATAGGACGCACATCATTTGGAAACCATTTCATTTATAACAAAATTTGTACAATACAAGTTTTTGCAATTGGATTCCTGAGCTAGCTAAGCCGGGCTAAGCATGCATTTCCTCCCCCACGCTCCAAGGTTGATGTCCCCATCAACGCTTCTTCCGCTTTTGAGGTCGCCCTTCGAAAACTGCAACTGCCTCGGATGCGTTTTCCATTTCTGAGGCACGCACCCAAGATGCCTCCACATGATGGTAGCCCTTCCATTTCACGAAATATTCCGTTTCTCGATTCTTGAACCTCCTCGACTTAAGCACTGCCTCCACCTCGTACTCAGGTTCATTTTCATGATCCAACAGCACAGGTGGCGGACGCAACACTTGATGCCGATTCAGACGCGCTTCATCTTTGAAGTAAGGCTTCAAAAGGGAGACGTGGAATACCGGATGCACCTTGCTGTTTGCCGGCAGCTCCAATTCATACACATCCTCATTCATAACCTTCCGGATGCGAAAGGGTCCCGCATACGGAGATACAAACTTCGGACTCACTTCCGGAGGTAGTCGAAAATTTTGATGTTCAACCAGACCTCCGTGCCTGCCTCAAACTTAACTTCCCTCCGCTTCCGATTCGGCTGCCGTTCATACCGTTTCCTAGCTTTGGCAATGTTGTACTTTGCGAGCTTCAACAAACGCTCGCGTTCTTCCAGCACCGCTGCTGCTGCCGGTTCCTCAACGTCTTGGGCGGCCCAACTTGTCGACACCAGAGGCGCTTTTTCATAGACCAATACGAAAGGGGAAACTCCCATTGCGGAGTGTTTTGTGTTATTATAACAGAACTCTGCCGCATCCAAGTGCTCTACCCAGTTCGATTGGTCTGCCGACACGTAATTCCGCAAGATTTGCTTCACCACGGAATTCACCCTTTCCGTTTGGCCGTCCGTCGTAGGTCGGAAGGCGGTGCTCATCTTGAGCCTCATCCCCATTTTCTTCCAAAGTGCCCTCCAAAACTTACTTGTAAACTTTGGATCGCGGTCCGGGACAGTCCATGATGCTTGAAGACGTGGACGAAGTAAAGTCGCCCCGTCTCCTGCGCCGTTGCCATCTCCTTGGTGGGGATAAAATGGCCCATTTTACTGAACCTATCCACCACTACCATGATTGCATCGAATCCTTTTGACAGCGGCATAGCAATCATGAAATCCATCGAGACACTTTCCCAAGACCCCTCTGGAATCGGTAAGGGTTGTAACAGCCCCGCTTGCTTTTTGTACTCGCTCCGGTTTTGTTGGCATGTGGTGCATGTCTTGACATACTCCTCTGCCTCCTCCCTTAGTTTGGGCCAGAAATACTCTTTCTTCAGGAGTGCCGCGGTGCGCTTGGCTCCGTCGTGGCCCGCAAGCGGGCCATCATGGCATTCTCTCAAGAGACTATCTCTGATCCCTCCCATTGGCACGTAGAGATGCTTTTGCTTGTACCGGAGCAGTCCATTTTGCAAGTGGAACTGCGATTTAACCCCCATCCTCAAGTCCTGCATCACGGACTTTGCCATCTCGTCCTTCCGGTAAGCCTTCCGGTAAGCCTTCCGGATCTTCCTTTGGAGCGCCGTCTCGCCCCTGTACACCAACATGAGCTGCTGCTTTCTACTTAGAGCATCGGCCACCACATTGTCCCGTCCCGATTTATACTGGATATCCACGTCGAACACCGCCAAAGTATCTTGCCACCTAAGTTGTTTCGGGGACAACTTAGGCTGTGTGGCAAAATACTTCACCGTGACAATGCCCGTGAACACCTTCACCGGGTTGGAACCAACATAGTGGCGCCAAAACTCAAGGCAATGCACCACCGCCTTCATTTCTTTCTCGTGCGTTGGCCACCGTCGCTCCACTTCATTCAGTTTCTTACTTTTGTAAGCCACTGGACGTCCATCCTGCATGAGTACACCTCCAATCGCGAAGTCCGACGCATCCGTATGAATCTCAAATGGACGGTCGAACTCCGGGATTTTCAGGACTGGAGCTTCCGCCATCCGCTGCTTCAACTCGGCCAAAGCTTGGCCACAAAAGGTGTTCTATACCCATATCTTGGATTTACACAGAAGGTCTGACAGTGGCCCCGCGATCTTGGCGAAATTTCTCACATACTTTCGGTAATAGGAGGCGAGTCCTAGGAAGGATCGCACTCCCGGGACCGAAGTCGGAGGCTCCCAGTCCAAGATTGCCCTCACCTTTCTGTCATCCATTTTGATCCCATCATGTGTAATCACATCCAGAAATTGCGGGAATGGAAGCTGTATGCCAAAGCTTCAAAGTGCGAATTCGGGGTCACAAAAGTAGAGTTCCTACTTTTGAGGTGCTCTAGGTGCTCTTCCTTTGTTTTCGAGTACACCAAGATGTCGTCAATGTACACGATTACAAAGTCATCCAACCACTCCTGGAAAAGGCTGTTCATTAGCGTGCTAAAGGTCGCGGGTGCGTTGGTGAGTCCAAAAGGCGTCACCAAGAACTCATATGAACCATATCTTGTCCTGCACGCGGTTTTCTCCTCATCTCCTTCCGCCACTTGGATTTGATGGTAGCCGGAGCGCAAATCGATCCGGATGAAATACTTCGCTCCTGCCAACCGATCGAAGAGGTCGTCGATCCTTGGCAAAGGGTACCAGTTCTTGATAGTCACCTTATTCAGAGCCCTATAATCGACACACATCCGCAGCGTCCCATCCTTCTTGTCTGCGAATAGCACCGGGGCTCTGTAGGGTGACTTACTCGGCCGGATATAACCCTTTGACATTAGATCCTTGAGCTGAGCCTTCAGCTCGACCAACTCTCTGTGGCTCAACTGGTAGGGCGCCTTGGCAGGCGGCTCCGATCCCGGTATCACCTCAATCTTGTGGTCAACTCCTCTTCGCGGTGGCAAGCTGCTTGGTAAATCCTCTGGCATCACATCCTGGTATTTCTCCAAAATCCCCTTGATCCAATCTGGGCTCGGCTCCCTATCGCCTTCTCCCTTCACTTGTCTTACGTAAAGCAAAAATTGGGGCTCGTGTGGCTCCTCCACGGCCCACTCCATTGCTGATAGCAGGTTTATTCGCCCTCCCACTAGGTTGGGCGTTTTCGAAACTCGTAAAACTTCGCCATCATTCCCACATGGCAACGTGACTACTCTCTTGCGGCCATCTATGACCGCTCCGGATTTGCTCAAAAATGTCATCCCCGAAATGAGATCCACTCCATCGATCTCGCAAATGGTGAAGTTCTCACGTCCCTCCCAACTCCCCAGTTGAAGAGGAACATCGAACGCCAACCTCATCGCCAATTGTGGTTCTCCTTTGGCAGAACGCACCTCAATAGAGGCTCCCACGTCACTTGTCGGGAGCCCCAGTTTTCGTGCCGTTGCCGGTGCCATGAAGGAGTGCGACGCTCATGTGTCCACCAACAACGACACGTTAGTTCCGGAAATTATCCCATCCACGAACATTAACTGACCTCCTTTACGCAAAGCGCCAGTTTCCTGATACAACTCACAAGAGTAGTTGCCTATCTTGCAAGTCTTGGCGACCACTGCCTCCACCAAGCGGCTGATTGAATCTTCGGACAGCTCCGTGGCCGCCCGAGTCATGTTCAATTGTGGGGGTTTCGTGCACTTCTTGGCTATGTGCCCGGGTTCTCCGCAATTGAAGCACACTCCATCGAAGGTCGCCTTCTATCCGCCATAAGCCGCCGCACATGCTTTTCCTTTCGGAGCATCGGGTGCCACCTTGACGTGTGAAGGCCCTCCCTTCGATTTCCACGTGCCATTGTCGCCGCGTGGCCTATCCCACTTCTTTTTTGGTCGGAAGGAGTCACCCTCCCGCCGGGCCTTCTTGTGGTTCAGCTCCATACGGCCTTGTCTTTCGCCCCTAGGGACATCCAAGAAACATTCAGCCCTCTCAAGGTTTCCGGGTTTGGACCTCGGTCGTGAAGGCATTTCTGCCACCATTGTTGAGCATAGCCCCTCAAATAGGTGGGAGCCACTTCCACCCGATCCTCGTCACTCAACTTGGCCGCCCGGAAGTACTGCTCTAGCTCTAAGAGCCAGGTGTTGAGTGCCTTCCGATTTCGGACGCCCTCGAAGGTGTCGGGTTCCTTAGGCTTCACCTTAAACTTTGCCCTTTTGGGAAGGGTTGTTGGCGCAGTTTGGCGGGACGTTGAAAGACGTGTTGAAGGCAGTTAATGCCACTTCCACCTACTGGCATGGGAGGAATCTGTTGGTCTGTCGGAGCTCTCAGGAATTCCTCAGGCTCCGACTCCTGGGATTCCTCCCGTTCTTGAGCAGCCTCGCTTTCAAAAGCATGCATCGCTTCCTCAAATGGCCGCTTTGGTGACAGGTCGCCCCCATCGGGCTCACCGGGATCATCATCTTTCGGGCCGTTCCACTTTCGCTTTGGCTTGCCCGACCCCATGATGAGGCCGATCCCAAGGACGATTGCGTACTGAACTCTAAGCTCTGATACCAAATGTCGCGCACCTCACTTTGGTAAGCTCTCCTTCAAGTCATAGTTACTCGCTTTGATGCGCGCGCCTAACTCCCAACCTGGCCGCCGGGCCAACTCAGAGCTTCGGCTGCTCACCGGAACATAACGGTCCCCCTTTACTCTTCCAAAAGACCCTCCACCAATTTGGGCCTAGTGGAAATTCCCTTTGGTAGATGGCAGTCCGGAATAGCTCCCCACTCCTTGGTCGCTTTCCAGCTCGCTCGCTTACTCACTAGTTTTTGGTCACCAACGGGTTTGCACCGTTCTCGGGGTTACTACTGCCCACCCACCACGGCCCCATTGGACCGTGATGAGTCCCAAGACTCCCCACGACTCCCACCACAAGGTCTCCGCCCCATAGTGAGTCCTATGCCACCCCCACTAAGTCCCGCTAAGCTACCACCACCCCTTGTGGAGCCACCCCCACCGCAACCCGGTGTGCGGGGCTTATTTGTGTTTGTAATATGCATATGGGAGTCTAGCAGCCCTGGGAAGGGGCAAAGAGGTTCATGGTGACATTATCAAAACTGGAATTATATCAGATGTCATTATGAACATTCCCCTGGTGTACATCTACATCAAACACTAGAAGAGAAACCAGCTTTTTCCACGGCTTTTTCCACACTTTTTGCTGTGGAATCAGCCGCAGTCCACACCTGCCGTGGGTGTTAGTGCTTTCGGACACCCCGTGGACGGCCTGGCTCTCGGGTAGCCCTGTGGAAAAGTCCACGGGAGGCTTTTTCCACGGGTGGTTTTTTTCACGGGGTGCATGGTGACATGGCCGCTAACATGGCGGATGGCATAGCTGACATGGCAGAGTGTGAAAAAGGCCAGTGTGGCATGTTTCACGGCGGATTTCACACCTTGAACAAACCACTATGCGACACGTGTCATATTTCACACCTTCGACAAGTCACTATGCAACACGTGTTCGTTCCTGTGTGGTGGTACGCATTAATTAATTATTAATTGATTTCCAACATTAAGTTTGAATATTAATGGATTTAATTTATTGTTATTATTATTATTATTATTATTATGGAGAGTGGCCTTGATGAGAACATTATTAAATAAAAATATTGAAATTATATTTTTAGAAATTATATTTATTCGCTCAGATACCAAAACACACCCTTTGCAGGGAAGGAGTTTGCCTTAGTGTCTATGTTGAGTTGCGTCTCCTACTCTCTGTAATCTAATAGGCATTCACCTTTTTCCCTCGGTTGTCCCACCCTTGACTGGGGTCAGAAAAGCATTCATGTCACAGCTTCTCCTCGTCTCTGTTACATGTTTCTGGATACTTTTCTATTGTCACTTTGGCAGTATCATGTCAAAATCACTCCAAACTATGTACCATCTACCCATGCAGGTTTCTTGTAGCTATCCTTCCACAGGGAATCATAAGTGATCTGGAGCTTAAAATCTGGCCCTCTTGGATGACACTCTATCCCTGCTCCTTCAGCTATCTATGCCTCTGCACAGATCATGCATACATCCTTGCATTGATGTTAGCAGCTGACAATGGCAGCCTAGATTTGTTCAGCAAACACCCCAACTCAACCTTACTCACAGTCAGGTTCTATTCTCAATTGATCTTACCACTCTGTAATCCAAAGCCATTTATCTTCCAAGACGGTTGTGTTCCAGCAAAACACCCAACTCAACTTATCACATCAGTTCCTATTCTCAATTGCATCTACCACTCTGTAATCCAAAGCCATGTATCTTCCAAGAGGTTGTCCCCACCATTGACTGGGGTCAGAAAAGTATTCATTCTACAGCTTCTCCTCTCTGTTACCTATTTCTGGATACTTTCCTATTGTCACTTTGGCAGTATCATGTCAAAGTAACTTCCAAACTATCAAAGGTTCACTCAACCAGCTAACTTGCAGAATCTTAAAACATGAAATTAGGGTGATTCTGATAAGAGGGGAAAACAAAGTGAAATGTGTTGAAGAAGGTGCCTTCATTAGCATTGTCTGATTTTATCAATTGTGCCGCCTGCTGCTGCGGCTTCCAGTGGACCATCTACCCATGCAGGTTTCTTGGAGCTATTTTTCCAAAGGGAATCACCCCTCCCCGCATCATTGCTCATAGGTCTCCAAAGCCTCTATCCACGCCCTTGATGTGCATATCCTGCAATCATCGACTCCACGACACCACTATGTTCAGCCATACTGTCGAACACTTCTTTGCATCCTCGATGCACCCACTTTGGCATATATGCAGCCACAGGGCAGTGTTCAGAATGACATTGGGTACAATTCCAGATTTGACGATGTCACCATGGACCTCTTGCCCTTTCCAGAGCTCCCAGGCTTGCACATGCCTTACAACAAATGTGATGTGGTTGGGCTTCCACCCCTTCGCGTTAGAAGTTGCTCATAGGTCTCCAAAGCATTCCTTTTTACCACAACACATGTTTAAATACTACCAACATTATATTCAACGTGATCAAAGTTCGTTGAGGCATCCGTGAACACTCGGTGTGCATTCATGATGCTCCTGCACTTAACATACCATGTTACACAAGGGGGTTGAGGAGAAAAACACTAGGCGTGAATCCACTTTGGATAATGTGAGTGTGCACCTGCTTTCCAGCTTCCAACCATTCTTTGATGCATTAAGCAAGAGACAGACATCCATAGGCTGAATCTGCTGAAATGCTCCTTGGTTAAAGGTTGTAGAGCCTCTTTCAGTCTGTCTGCCTCACAAAGCATCTTCACATGCCCAGAAGAGCCAGACGAGGCATTATGGGACTCCCTCTTTGATCCTATTTTAGAAGTTGTGCTCATGGTGAGGTGCTAATTGAAATCAGGGCTGCCAAGCCTGCAATGCACACAAACATGATGTGGCGGGCTGAACCCTTCCCCCATCATTTGCTCATAGGTCTCCAAAGCCTCCATCCCACGCTCTGCTGTGCATACCCTGCAAACATCGCATCCATGACACCACATCTCGTTCAGCCTATGTTGTTGAACACTCCCTTTGCATCCTCGATGCACCCACATTTTTCATACAGTCCACTAGGGTATTGTTCAAAATGACATTTGGGTACAATTCCAGCTCTGAAGGTGTCACCATGGACCCTCCTTTCCCCTTTCCAGAGCTGCCAGGGCAGTGTTTCGAATGACATTAGGTACAATTCCAGCTTGATGATATCCCCATTCCAAAGCCCTCCAAAGCCCGCCATCTCATCCACGTCTCCTGCTGTTGCCTACCCTGCAAGCATCGCACTCCACCCACGCACCACATCTATCGCTTGCACCAAGTGGTTGAACACTCCCTTTGCATCCTCGATGCACCCACATTTGCATACATGTCCACTAGGGGTATTGTTCAGCACGACCTCCTTCCCCTTTTTCCCAGAGCTGCCAGGGCAGTGTTTAATGACATTAAGTACAATCCACTTTGATGATATCCCCATGCACCTCTTTGCCCTTCTCAAGGGCTCCAGACTTGCACAAGCATGCAATGCACACAAACATGATGTGAGAGGGCAAAACAGGCTGAAATAGGTCAAAGAAGAAGATGCCCTCACCACATTGTCCTTGAGCTTGTGTCATGACTTGACCGACCATCAACCCAAAAAGACCTCTTGTGTGTGCTGCTTGTGTCTGTAGTCCGGTAATGTCGGATTGGTCTGTGAGATCGAACCACCACGGTGCAGCTGAGTAGGCAGAGATTGAAAACAGGTCTGCTAAGACCAAGCTAACTCTCCCAAGAACGGCGAGCTCGCAATAATGTTGTGAGCTTCTCCTCGTCTCATCTCCTCATCCTCTCCTCCTCCTTCCTGCATCATTTGCTCATCAACGCCTCCATCCCACGCCCCTACATATCCTGCGATCATCGTGTTCCATCCCTCGGCTACATGGTGTGGCGCAGGAATTAAAAAAAACCGCCAAGTCCCAGCCCTCCTCTGTGTTCACGATTACCCTAATGGGCAACCTTATTAGCAACTTTTTTGACTTTTTAACCTTTTGCACTTTGATTCATTCTAGGTCAAAGGCTAAAATCCTGCTACGGAACTTAGTTCAGTTCAACGTTAAGATGCAAGTGATTTCTAGGGGCCAAAAAAAAAAGTAATAAAATCATGCCTATGCCTTATTTATACTAGGGTAGTAGGTTGGCAGAACGGGGGCCACATTTTGAGTGATCCCCATGATCATGTCCATTTCACCACCCAAGGGCATATTATAGACTTTCATAATGCTAGAGAGATGAGCAAGATTGAAAATGGGGTTGTTAGTGTAGCAGGGGGTGGGAAGGTGTGGTGATGTCAGCAGGGGGGGGTTTGCCAAGTAGCCATTTTGTGCGGCAGGGGGGATGGTGGGGTGATTCTTTCACTTTGCTAGTAAGCCCATAGTTGGCAGATTTCTTAACAGGAACATGAAAAGTTCATAATCATTTTCAGTTCCAAGCGGCATCATTCTCAAACTCCCCTACACAACTCAGTGGAAATAATTGTATGTTTACATTTCACATAGGTTGTATAACATGCCATGTAAACTAAGCCAACCGCCCTTTGCCCGCTCAAGGCTTTTTGTTCACACCGTTCTGCCTGGGGTGTGGACCACATGTGAGGACACACACAGTTAGGCAGCATATTTAGACCCACACCGTGGCTCAGATTACAGACCCGTGATAAAAAGCCATGGAATGTGTTTTCAGTTGTTGAGGATGGCAGAGCCGTGGAAAAAGCCGGTTTCTCTTCTAGTGAAATGTGAGCCTGACAGCCCTGGCCAGAGAAGAACATGAAGAGGGCTTACAATTTCGTTCGTCGGGCGTAGACATTGCGTAATGAGAAGAAGCAGGTAGGAAAACAGTTCAGTGTTCCTAGCATGCATGCGGAGACACCGTGTAGAAGTTAGGCTCAGACTTTTACTATGGCTGGATTTTGTTGATAGTGTTCCAGCACTTACTCTCTGGGATTTTATTTATTGTGTGGAGCTTGAATCCCCAATGGTACTTCTTTCGCTACAATAGTGGTATGTGTTCCTCTAGTCATGTTCCTAGTCACTTGCACGCCACTGTAATAGTGGTATAATTTAAAACTGTAAGAGTAGCCAAATACACACAATTGCCTCCATTACCACTCCTGTAGTGGTATACGTAATCACCTATATATTACTGTATTAATGGTATGAATTCCTCCAGTGGTTCCAATCATCACTTACAAACCACTCTGTTAGTAATCATCCAATCCATAGTCTCCACTCAGAGAGACACCATGATGATTCAAACAGCTTACATACCACTATGTGGGTAATCATTTCCAATGACCTGCTAAGAGACGTCATCCACTCACATAACCACGGTTGAGTGATATTGTATATTCTCAGTTTTCATAGACTGACTTTGTGAGTCATTTCACGATCACTCAACAAGTGGTTTCGGAAGTCATTGAATTTTTCACTCCATCCATTTCGTAGCACCGACACAGGACACGTGCCATGCTGAGAGTGTCGCCATGTGTCAATAAATATAATCCTATCATCCACGGACCACCGACTTCCACGTGTCCATTAGAAAACGGAAGTGGTTACTTTACCACTATGACACGTCAGTTTACCACTGTGACACGTCAGAAGTGGTTGGTTTACCTTAGTGACACATCATTGACACGTCACATTGGTGAGTTTACACGTCACAATGGTTAATTTACCACTGTGACATGTCAGCGAACAAGTGGACTCGGACGTGAGTGGTTCGAACCACTGTCCTTAACCACTGATGCCACGTAATGTTTTTTACCACTCACTTGTCCTAATCCACTGGTTCTTCATCACTCTGGGGCCAGAGTGGTTTAGTGTCTTTTACCACTCAAAATGAGTGGTTAACAGAGTGGTTATTCCGCATTTTTCTTCTAGTGGACACAGTTAAAAAAATTCAAGCATGGTGATATATGTCCTTCTACTTCTCTTTAACCTTATGTGAAATCCAAAACCCTGCTGAGAACCAGTTATTGGCAAACAACTCAATGAACTTATTGAGGCTCCCACACCCATTTCAAATGCAAACATACCTAGCTTAGTCTGGCTTAGCTCAAACCACATCATTTGCACATAAGTCTCTATAGCCTCCCACAACCATGTTGGTCATATCCTGCAATCATAGCACTCCAGGAAGCCACATCTAGAAATATGAACCCCTAAATACACTCCCTCACCCATCATCCCTGAGATGGAGAAAGGCAATCAAGAGCCTGCCAGCCCATTGACAAGACCTATCCCTTGCCCATCACTCATGGCAGCTATTGAGTAATCCCATCAAATCCCACGCACACAATCCAACACCATATCTCATTTAGTCATACTCTCTAACAGTCCCTCTGCATCCTCAATGCCCCCACAATTGGCATACATATCTATGAGGGGAGAGTTCAGAATGAGGCCTGACACAATTCCAGCTTTGACGATGTCACATGAAGCCTTTACCAGGGCTGCCGTACTCCCACATGCATTTCAAAAGGAAGCAAAGAAAACATTTAAGTTCCAGAAGAACACATTTAAGTTTTTGATCCAAAACCCAATGCTAAGGTTAGATATTTCACCTCTAGCATCTATCACAAAACAGGATGTTAGATCTACATAAGTATAAGATCAGCATTGTCTCTGAGTGGGGAGTCCATCATTCTTCATACTAGGCCATGTTGCACTCAATTTTAGCATGTGCTCGTGCTCGTGCTCGTGCTCGTGTGTTCTTTCTACCGAGACGGCCGGGAGCTGTCTTTTGCAACACAACTAGTGGTGGAGGAGTAACATCTTTGATAGGTGCCACCCGAGACCGCGTCTTATAATTGCCAGGGGGTGAAACAGTTGGGACACTGGCCTTTGGGAGGGTCATTGGGAACTTCTTGGGGGTGTGAGATTTCCTCTTCTTGTCTGACCTTGCATATTCCCTCACATCAAATGATCTACACAAACATATACCAAGTTAGAACAAGCAAAACATCCAAAACATCCAAAACACAGAGGTTTGCTATTTCATGAGCATGAGCGGCATGAGCGGCATGAGCAGAGTAGTAACACAATCGGTTTTCATGAGCAGAAGTACAAATTTCGAAAATAAAAAACAATAAAAAACAATAATTTAATGCAATGTGTCAGGAAAAACAAATATATTATTCGGCCCCTTGAAGGGAAAATTGCACTTTTGACAGTTGTGCTCATGATATTTCGTCTTCCGCTCATGCCAATTCCCAGCGACATGTGCAAATATGGCGCCGAATTTCGCGGTAATAGGGTCCGTAACCTGAAAAAACGGCGACGTATTTCGCGGCAATAGGTCTCTCTGGCGAAAAATGGTGCCGAATTCCGCGGCTATAGGTCCCCTCATGACAGGTAATTCGGCGCCATTTTTCCAGTGCATGTTCGGACTTAGCCAGTTTTCGGCGCAAAATAGGGAATTCGGCGCCATTTTCCAGACACTGTACCAGTGCATGTTGGGACTTAGCCAGTTTTCGGCCCAAAAAAGAGAAATTCGGCGCCATTTTTCCAGACACGGTACCAGTGCATGTTGGACTTAGCCAGTTTTCGGCCCAAAAAGAGAAATTCGGCGCCATTTTCCCAAACACAGGTACCAGTGCATGTTGGGACTTAGCGAGTTTTCGGCCCAAAAGAGAAATTCGGCGCCATTTTTCCAGAATGGCCCCACAACTGCTTCTGTTGGATCTCAGTTTGAATGGAATATTGCCTCATTCCATGAGTTTTGGGGTGCATTTCATTACACTGCAAAAAAAAAAAGTCTGATACAGCAAAATGCATTTGAAAATATCCATAGAGGATTCCGTTTGCCCCATCAATGATTTCTGGAATCCCTAAGGAGGAGTTTGTGCAGCTCGTTCACGCTCAACGCCGGTGCATGAATAAAGTCATCAATAGTCACGTTCATCCTCAACCTCTTCAGGTAAATGTAATACAGATGCTTGCACGGATAATACTTCGAACCCTTCTTTGCTCCATCAACGAGAAGTCCGTACAGTTGCAAGTCGCTCCACTCCAATCGTAATTGTGTATACATCGTCGCGTACAGCCGAGCCGGCCGTTGCCATCCGATACACACGCCCAAGGCCGGGTGGGGGTACGTCCACGGAGCTCTGAATAGTGCAAGCCATCCCAAGAGCATTGGCAATCCGAGTCTCATTCAACTTGTTGGGAGGGTGTCGTCTCTTCACTCTTCCGAATCGCATTGTGGATGTGCAGAATTGTCCAATCCGTCTCTACTGGACCGAGCAGTCTGCAATGGCTGGGTCTGAGGAACCGGAATGCGTGGGCCGGGATGTCTGTGCGTTGCACCATTCGAAATCCTGCTGCAGATAGAGCATCCGCCTCATTCTGAGAGGGGCTGCAACCCGGTGCAACAGGCCAGACGCCCGGAGGCTCCGGCATTCCCTGAATCCCGTACTTGGGCTTGCCAAATACACAGGTCATTATGTCGTGCCTACAAACCAAAATGTCTGCGTTGTGGCGTGAGCAAATGGGGAGTCAAAAATCTGCCGCTGAAACAAGGTGCAGGTACACAGCACCGTGTGGTTGTTCCTCCGAATCATCTCACCACAGTGTGCTTTCGTATCCACCCGGGCGCACGGATGGTTCGCAACGATGCCGCCGAAGGTCCGGCAATGTCCTCAATTCACTATGACTCCGACACTCTTGTCTCCACAATGGGAATGTTGTATTGCTTTTACAGATGGCTCGTTATGTTGCCGGGGCACGTGCCTGTGCTCAAAGGAGATGGCGATCTTGAACGTGCAGGACTTCCGGTGCTCCTCGACGAGACCCCTCGGACAACATCACCGGACCACGAGGGAGGCGTGCGAATATTCTTGTCAGCTCGCCATGAATCCTCTTTTTCCGCCAAGTGTGTCATCGTGAAGTCTTCGTCTCACTGGACGGGTATGAACATCTCCTTCCAAATGTTGGCCTCTTCGCAGCAATGGCGTGTCCCGAAGGCCCTCTCGCAAGGCCGCCGCCCACTTCCGAGGATTCTTCGATCTGATCTGGAGCATCCGCATTCATTTCCTGCCTGTCCGGCCCCAAGCCCCACTGTTTTTCCCGTTCAAGACTCGTTGTACCTGCATTGCTGCATAATTGACCTCACAATGTCCTCCGTTGTGGCAGTGAGGATGTCCACCAGATGCGCCGCAGAGGAGGCACGCCAGGAAGAGTGCACTGATTCGGCCATGTTTGTCTGTGGGCATGTCGGTGTCGGAGTCGAGACACATTTCCTGCACAAGCACATGTTCAGGTTACAAGCAAGTTACAAATATGGCCAAGAATAATATCCAACGGGACGCGAATTCGTGCAACTCACCTCCCGCATATAGTCGCCGAACTGGAGGAAACGATAATGCCACCATGCTAGCCAAACTAACCATTGCTCCTTCGTCTGATTTCCTTACAGCACCTGACGATGTCCACCAAGCCCGTATGCATGCAAACTGTGTCTCGCATCATCCAAGGTGGGAGCGCGCTTCCACGCAAGGCACATGGAACGTGTGCTCCTCTCTGAAATCTGGCGCCACGAGCCTGGTTGTGTACTGCGAAAGGCTTGCAGAAAATGGAACCCACAAGATCTCTCCTTGCCTTCCATGGGAACATTGGGTCTTGCCCGTACACCCTTCGGATGGCAGCCCAATTTGCTTGTGCGTTGTCCGCCATGAAACCACGGAAATTGGGAGGGGGCAATCCCGCCTTGGCCATCTTTCGTTGTTTATTCCCTGCCAAGAAGCATCTCCGATTGTGTGTCCTCTCCTTTCATCTCACAAATAGCAATTGTCATTAGCATCTGCAGTGGGTGTCGTAGACATGTGCACCCATTTGTCACCCACTGGTGATTTGTAATTCGCTTGATATGGTCGAACATGACCCAACTGTTTGACAAGTTCGTCCCACTCGTCATCCTGTCGACCAGTTCGACGCCACTGCCAGGTCCACACGTGGACATTTTGAATACGAAACAACGATCTGCCTCAGTCCCTTGTTCTGGAAACCTACTTCCATGAATGTAGTCATATCCACATCGTCGCTTCACCTCCAGAATGGAGTGCATATCCGAGCCACGCCCAATTTCTGTTTGCATGAGACAATGGTTTCGGACATTCGGTGAACATACGTGGGACACCGACTCCAGCAATGCCTCCATTTCCTTCTCGTCGAGAGGAACTCTATCGGAGCCGTCTTCCGACATAATTCTGGCCAATGCCATCTTATGGGCGGCTTGGAGCTGTATCTGTTTGGGTTTGGCACCCGGTCTCAACTTAACCTCCTCCTGAACAAGCTGCTCTGCTTCGTGGGCAGCCTCCCGCGAGTTCCCCCTCGCCAATTTGTGACAATGGGAACAACGTGTATGCAAGCAAGGTGATGGTCAGGGAAACGGTGCAACACATAGAACTGCTTGGCATTACAAACAGACATGCAGTGTGGTGGTTCTTTGCAATGCGCACACTTAAATGTGGAGTTCGGAACCTTCTCCTGAGCTCGAAATGTTGGTGAGCTGTGCCTGTCCAATCGGTCTCGTTCCTGTGACCTCTGGATTTAAAGTGGAAGCAAGTTGGGGAGAAACACCGCAACGCGCCCGCACAAACAACGTAGCGCACCCGCACACCATCAAGCATCTTCATGCTGGTGGTTTTTGGTAACGCACCAAGGATGACCGTCATGTTTTCTATCCATATCTTCAACATTCCGGACGCCCTCGAGTAGTCCGCCCGAGGAGGGAACTCAAAGAGGATTTACCGTCGACGTCGGCGGGAAGGCATGTAACCGATTTAATTGCGAACTTGCTGTAGCAGCCCGGGCAGCTCCGACCGGTGTCCTTCCAGGTGAAGCCCTCGCAGAATTCTAGAATAGATCAAACTGCGGTGCTCGTGCTGGGAATATGACTCCCTCCTCCACTGACGTCCATTGAGGACTTGCCTGATCTCCAGGACGACCTCGGAACTTCCATGACCTCGTCTGAGCCGGACAGGTTGTGAACAACCCGGTTCTCGGTCGTCTTCATGGATGGGTTCGGCTTTCTGGATTTTACTTTTCGGACTTTCTCTCTTTGAGGTACCCACTCTCTGATTCGCGGATTGTTTCGTGGAAGGCGCCAGGATAGACGGTGCATTTGGCGGGCAAATGAAGTCCCAACAGCCCTGTATATGACGCTATCCGATGGTGGAACTCGCCATTCCCTGCCATCGCCGAAATCATCGTGGAGCACAACAATACTCTCGACAACAAGGCCGTTGAGTCCTTCCTTTCCTCCTCCAAAAAAACCGACCCCGGTTTCAGGTGGTATCGAACGCACAAATATTTCTCCATCACCCGGCAGGTGTCCCCTCTGCATGGAAATGAAGCTCTATGCTCGTGAGGAGGGCAGTACACTGTAGCGCTCGGGTTTTCCGCCATGGGAGATGTGCACACAAGACTGCCAGGATGGCGTGCGGGGAAGCTCCCTGGTAGAAGGGGGTGCAGCGATGGGAATGAATGCGATGCCGATTTGTCCGAGCGACGAAGCCTGATCCAAATCCAAGGAGCCAACTATCTCAAAAATCCACAGTCAGAGTGTTAATGAACCTGTCTCCGGAATGCGGCCCCTCGTCTTTGCGCAATAACTGCCAACGGTATGCAGTCAGAAAGTGGGGGGCCGTCCGGATGATGACGGCTGAAGGGGAGAAGCCGGCACCGTGCCGTCACATTACTACCCCCGAATGGAAATTCGGCACCCAATATCCAACAGAGGAAGCCCGGATGAAGTCGCCTCGGCGCAGAGGCCGGAGTGTGTGCGACAGAGAAAATCCCCTGGATGGAGATTCGGCGCCGAATTTCCATCCGGGCCCCCCAAAGGGAGTCGTGTCGAGGGGTTAGGCCGAAAACTGGACGGCATAAAAACATCCCCAGATGGAAAAACGGCGCCGAATTTCCATCCGGGGCGGTTCGGATGCAGTCGGGTAGGGGGGAGTGGCCTGCACTTGGCCGTCACATTTCAACCCCCGGACGGAAATTCGGCACCGAATATCGAACAGGGGACGCCCGGATGAAGTAGCCTCGGGCGCAGAGGCCGGCGAGTGTGCGACAGAGAACATCCCCTGGATGGAGATTCGGCGCCGAATTTCCATCCGGGCCCCCCCAAAGGAAGTCTTGTCGGGGGGTCAGACCGAAAACTGGTCGACATAAAAACCTCCCCAGATGGGAAAACGGCGTCGAATTTCAATTCGGGGCCGTTCCAATGCAGTCGGGGAGAAGGGAGAGGTCGGCACCTGGCCGTCATATTTCAACCCCCGGGACGGAAATTCGGCACCGAATATCCAACAGAGCGGCGGAGAGGCGGCACCTCTCCGACAGAGACCATCCCCCGGATGGAAATTCGGCGCCGAATTTCCATCCAGCAGGTAAGTGGAATCCCGGATGGATGGAGATTCGGCGCCGAATTTCCATCCTGCAGGTAATTCGAATACCGGATGAATGGAAATTCGGCGCCGAATTTCCATCCAGCAGGTAAGTGGAATCCCGGATGGATGGAGATTCGGCGCCGAATTTCCAACCTGCAGGTAATTCGAATACCGGATGAATGGAAATTCGGCGCCGAATTTCCATCCAGCAGGTAAGTGGAATCTCGGATGGATGGAGATTCGGCGCCGAATTTCCATCCAGCAGGTAAGTGGAATCCCGGATAAATGGAAATTCGGCGCCGATTTCCATCCAACAGGTAGTCGGATCGGTGGCGTATGGATATTCGGCGCCCAATTTCCATTCGCCATGTATTTCATCGCTCAGAATTACCTTCCTGCAGGTAATTCCCAGATGAGAATTACCTTCATGCAGGTAATTTCCAGATGAGAATTACCTTCCTGCAGGTAATTCCAATCGATGCCGGTAGGATGTTAATTCCTCGTCCAGAATTACCTGCACGAAGGTAATTCTGATCGACGAATTACCTGCAGGAAGGTAATTCTCATCTGGGAATTACCTGCACGAAGGTAATTCCTTGCTCAGAAATACTTGGCGAATGGAAATTCGGCGCCGAATATCCATACGGCACCGATCCGACTTACCTGCTGGATGGAAATTCGGCGCCGAATTTCCATTCATCCGGGATTCGAATCACCTGCTGGACGGAAATTCGGCGCCGAATTTCCAGTCATCCGGTATTCGAATTACCTGCAGGATGGAAATTCGGCGCCGAATTTTCATTTATCCGGGATTCCACTTACCTGCAGGATGGAAATTCGGCGCCGAATTTCCATTCATCCGGTATTCGAATTACCTGCATGATGGAAATTCTGCACCGAATTACCTGCGTGAGGGAAATTCGGCGCGCCGCCCTACCTCCGCGGATGGAAATTCGGCGCCGGATTTCCATCCGAGCGCTTCCGAATTACCTGCTTGAGGGAAATTTCCAGCGCCGCCCTACCTGGCTGGATGGATGGAAATTCGGCGCCGGATTTCCATCCGCGCGCTTCCGAATTACCTGCTTCAGGGAAATTTCCAGCGCCGCACTACCTGGTTGGATGGAAATTCGGCGCCGGATTTCCATCCGCGCGCTTCCGAATTACCTGCGTGAGGGAAATTCGGCGCGCCGCCCTATCTCCGCGGATGGAAATTCGGCGCCGGATTTCCATCCGAGCGCTTCCAAATTACCTGCTTGAGGGAAATTTCCAGCGCCGCCCTACCGGGCTGGATGGAAATTCGGCGCCGGATTTCCATCCGCGCGCTTCTGATTACCTGCGTGAGGGAAATTTCCAGCGCCGCCCTACCTGGCTGGATGGAAATTCGTCGCCGGATTTCCATCCGCGCGCTTCCGAATTACCTGCGTGAGGGAAATTTCCAGCGCCGCCCTTCCTCCGCGGATGGAAATTCGGCGCCGGATATCCATCCTGCTGCGCTCCGAATTACCTGCAGGATGGAAATCCGGCGCCGGAATTCCATCGTGCAGCGCTCCGAATTACCTCTACGTTGGAAATTCCGGGACTGTTTACGTCGATTTTCATCCGACATGGAGGGCAATAAATGTCGACGGCCGTCGGTTATTATTCGGGCTGGCGACGCATGGCTTCCTGGACACGTACCCTAAATCTCATGCTAAACTTGGCTTAACATGGTATTCCAGGCATGTACCCCAAAAAAGGAGATCTTTTTGGCTGGGACTTATGCCGCCTGAAGGGCGTGGCTCTCCTGAGAGAGACCTCACATCCAGACCGCGGCGGAAGTTGAAAGCTCTGTACTACGGACGACGGCCAATCTCTCGCATGGCCAAACTAAAGCTCCAGCAAGAGATTCCAGTGTCTTGCTCACAACCTGCGCCAACTGAAGCCGAGTACTCTCAGGCAAGCCACTTCTGCTTTCGGTTTGTTCGATTTATTTTTTGCTTTCGCTTTGTTACCTCGCTTTGTTTTTGCATCTTCATCCTGGTTTTGCTGTATGAGTGAACTTTAGATAGTTGAGTGAACCTTAGATTGTTTGCAATGCGTGTGCAAATCCGGCAGCTCTGGAGAAGGCTGTTTGTGCATGTCATTCTTAGGCAATGGTTGCATTTGTTTTCATTGTTGTTGCATGGCTCTCCATACTTCCTAAACTTGTTATGTTTTCATTTTTGCTACATGATTGTTGCTATGGTGGTTGCGCTGCTCGTTGCGATGCTGCTTTTTGCACCGATGTTGGTTTTCACGATTTTTGTCAATGACAGAGTGACGACGAGCCCGGCACGCTGGTGGTATCATCGACAGCTCCAACTCATCGCATGTTTGAATCGCCCAACTTGGGGCGAGAGGGCAAACTTAAACCTTTTGTTGGTGGACGGGAGGACTTGCAACGAGATTACGACAGAGTAGGCATTGGGGAGGTTGGTGCAGGCGGCATGGCACGTGAAGGGCGTGAGGACATGAGGACAGCAGATCCGGCAATGGAGGTTGTTCATGCACATGCAGTAGGGCCCGCCCACGCAAAGAAAAAGAAGAAAGCTAAGCACATGCAATCCCCGGCGAGAGAGCAGTCACGGGCTGCGGAGGGGGGAGTGAGCAGTGCGCGCGAGGGTGTCAGTTCGCCTCAATCAAAGGTGGTCGTCCTGGAGGGCTCCCCTGCTGCTAGCCCTAGTAAGAAACAGAAAGCCCGTGAGAGGGCAAAAGAGAGGGCAAAAGAACAGACGAGACAGAATGCTAGCTAGGAGGAAAGACAAAAGGCAGCTGAAGAGGCCAGGGGTGCCCAAATGACAGATGCCAATGTAAGCGAGGGACCCACAGAGACGGTGGATCCCTACAAGACACCACAGAGAGGCAGTAGCACACCGGTTAGACCATCGCGGGCAAGAGCAGCCCCCGCAATTACCCATACGGTGGAGAGTGGAGGAGAGGAAAGAACACCTGAAAGAGCACGGATTGTGCAAGTTCGAGGTGAAGCCAGGGAGAGGGCAGTAGAGACGACGAGAGTGCTGGAGGTGGTTTCGCAGGTGGCTGACCCTGTTGAGGAGGACGACATGGAGGTTTCTGACCAGGATGACATCCTCCCGGACATCCCTAGGCCCCAAACCCGGAGCATACAGGCTGGATTTGGCGGTCCTGGTGGGCTGCCGGAAAACCCCTCTGCAGCAGACGTCATGTCTGAGGCGGATATGAAGTTGGCCGCTGCCAAGATGTTGGAGGCAACCCACAGCAACATTGGCAGGGTGCTGGGGGGCATGGTGTACCCGGCCAAGCTTCGAATTCCCCTTTGCCGCTTGGTGTCATTGCAGGTGGTGAGACCTACCCTCCCAGGCAATATCGACAAGCTGAAATTCTCTTTCCGGGATGGATATCGAATGGGGTCTGCCGCCTTTTACGTTTCCATTGAGAACGACCACGGAGCTTCCCGTGCCCACACTTCCGATGAGGTGGACAAATGGGGTCCCCATTGACAAACGCGAAATGAGGAATTCGAGAGATCGATTGCTAGTGATCCTCTTTTCCAGCACATGTCCGGTAAGATGTTCTACGTGTGGGACGGCAATCATCGCCTCCTCGCATGGATGGAGCACATTGCCCAAGCCCACCCCAACGATCTCGATTGGCATTTTGCCGTCGATTGTGTTGTGCTGAAGGTTGCGGGGCCCAAAGATCGCAGTCTTCTCAAAGCTGCAATGGCCGACATCAACTCGTAAGCTACAACCCCTCTCGCTTTTGGACTTTGAATTTGGAAGTCATTTCATTGCGAATCCTCATATATGATGAAAATTCCCATTTCAGTATTGTTTGATGGAAATGTGGCACTGCAGGGTGACTGAGAATGCCTTCATTGCCACCAACTTGTCCCATATGCTCTTCCGAGTGAAGGATGTTGGGAAGCAGGGGGTGCAAGAGTTTGCCAATTCCCTCAATGCCGACCTCCTGCGCAAGTCGGAGGCAAAGGCAGACAGAACGTGGTATAGGCTGAGCGTCAACGCCATGGTGGACTACATATTTCGGGTAAAGCTCCTGACAGTTTTGTTGAGCTAATCTGTCTCTCCTCCCCCAATAGAAGAAATTGTGTTGAGCAGGATCTCTAATCTTATGTGCGCATTCTTGACAGACGAAAATACATCAGGATTTGGCACATGCGCGGAGGTTCTACATGGAGTCAGAGGAGAAGAATCCAAAGCTGCGGAGGTGAGGGCCCGCATAAAGTACAAGTCGCGGATGGTAAAGTACGTGGCCATAGCTGATCCCGCCCTTGGTGCCGACTTTCTGGTGGAGGTGGGGAAGCACTACTATCGCGCTCTGAAGCCCACGATGACATTGGAGAAGCTCCATCGTCTAGCCACATCCTGTGTGGATGCAACAGAAAAGGTGATACATTCTTAACAAAATTGTGGTGGCAACAACTTCTTTTTGTGGTGTTTGGCGCTTACGAATATGCTGGGTGGTTGGACAGACCGGTGGCTCCAAATCTGGAATGGTTCCCAAAGTACCAGGGACATGTGGAGCTTCCCCAAACCGGACAAACTCTCTGACCCCACATTCGACATGTGGATGAACCGCATGACATGGTGGTTTCAGGTACTTCCCCACGCTTCGTTTGGGCTTCTACTCTAGTAGGGGGTGGATTCATTGTATTTTTTGAGGAAAGCGATCTGATGGACAATCTCCACAGGTGACGACGAATGCGCAAGAGCAGCTGGACACACAAGCACATCAGTTCAAGATGGAGATATCTCCTGCAGCAGAGAGCCTACGTGACTATGTGACGAGGTACTTTCTGCTCTACAAAACCAACCTATTCTTTCGGGAGATAGCAGATGCTCGCCGGAGCCACGAGTTCACCGACCAGCCGAACGCGGACAAAGCAGCAATGCGCCTTCTGTACAGGTACATACGCGCTGCCTTTCTTTCAAGTCCTGGCATTTCAGGATGTTAGAGGCCTCAAGTGGTGTTAGGGAAAATGGCGCCGAATTTCCAGTCAGGGCTCCGAAAATGGCTAAGTCCCTAGACTGGCTGGCCCGGAACTGGAAATTCGGCGCCATTTTCCAATTCCAGGCCCTATTGCCGTTCAGGGACTTAGCCATTTTCGGCCTAAGTCCCTAGACTGGCTGGCCCTGAAGTGGAAATTCGGCGCCATATTCCAGTTTTAGGCCCTATTGCCGTTCAGGGACTTAGCCATTTTCGGCCTAAGTCCCTAGTGTGGCTGGCCCGGAACTGGAAATTCGGCGCCGTTTTCCAGTTCTAGGCCCTATTGCCGTCCAGGGACTTAGCCATTTTCGGGCTAAGTCCCTAGACTGGCTGGCCCTGAACTGGAAATTCGGCGCCATTTTCCAGTTCCAGGCCCTATTGCCGTTCAGGGACTTAGCCATTTTCGGGCTAAGTCCCTAGACTGGCTGGCCCTGAAGTGGAAATTCGGCGCCATATTCCAGTTCCAGGCCCTATTGTCGTTCAGGGACTTAGCCATTTTCGGGCTAAGTCCCTAGACTGGCTGGCCCTGAACTGGAAATTCGGCGCCATTTTCCAGTTCCAGGCCGTATTGCCGTTCAGGGACTTAGCCATTTTCGGGCTAAGTCCCTAGACTGGGTGGCCCTGAAGTGGAAATTCGGCGCCATATTCCAGTTGTAGGCCCTATTGCCGTTCAGGGACTTAGCCATTTTCGGACCTCATTGTGTTTTTCATGAATGCAGGTACTGTAAGTTCTCCCTTTTGGAGAAAGGTCATCTATCTTTCGAGCCACCATTCTTCCTGGCATGGAGGAACCCTGGGGCTGACTCCATGTACACTGACGATATTGTGAAGGAGTGGCATCTGGAACATTTGCGTGATTGCCCTTGGTATGTGGACCTTCCGCCCGGCTCGCTCGACCCATCCGAGTTTCAATTGAAGCTGGATGCTGAATTCCGACGAAACCGGGCTCCGCTGCCTCCGTTGGGTGCAAAAGAGGCAAAAGCGCTTGCGAACTCCAGGAAAGCGGCAGAGCTTGCTCAGGCAGGAATTCAGGAGAAATTGCATGAGAAGAGTAAAGGTCAAAGGAAAAGGACAAGGAAACAGGTGACTGCAGTAACACCCAAAAAGAAGAAAACCATCGGGGCATCGGAGGAGACGCAGGAGGGGACCCAAGAGAGTGACTCCGACGCCGATTTTGTTCAAGGTCCTGCGACTGCTGTTGCTCCTACCCAGTCACCGGTCGTCCGGGTTCCCAAGTCAGTTCGGAGTGGGACTGGCTCTGCCAAGAAGTTGGCATTTGAGGGCGAGCCTACACGGCGGTATTTGGTGGTGACGTTTACGCACAGGCCAAAGCTAGAACCTCCAACCATCATCCAATGCGTCAATGAGAGCTTCCTTGACGCTCTCGCTGCCAGGGCGAAGAAGGTGGCACACAACAAGTCTCTGGCGGAGCAGAAGGGGAAAGCCAAGAAGAGGGCTGCCGGTACAAAGCCTAAAGACACCCCTGGTTTTGAAGCCATGATGGAATTCTTCACGGCTGTGAGCACGAATTGCAAGAGCACTCGGGGGGGGGGTTGAGGTGGAGAGAGCTTGCGACATGATTCTCCTCGACATTCCAAATGGGGAGCTGCTGGAGGGCCTGGATGGTGTGCCCACCTGGAACAGGTTTACTGAGGACTACTGGAAAGCCGGGTTTGGGCTGGCGGGGATGCTTCTGGATGACGGTGGATGTGTGGTTGTCCTTGCCACGAGAGGGAAGACCACAGAGAATGCGGTGGCAAGGTGGACACCGAAAAGTGTCACCCCAGTCCTCCTCAGAAAATGGTTCTGCATCAGTATGCAGGGGTTGCGAACAGAGGGCCAAAGTGTAAGTTATCAATCTATTGCATTCACTTCATATTGTGGTGTATGTTAAGTAGACCCTGGAATTGATCCCTTCTTTGTTGGATGTGCAGACATTGGTGTTTGAGGCATATTGCTTTGTGAAGAGAGGGTCTACGTTCAAATTCCGCAACGACGGTCGTCTTGTTGATGCCGCTGTGGACCCTGTAACCTACGATGTCCTCTACAACTATGTGCCCCACTCTAGTATGCCGAAGGACACAAAGACAGGCAAACCGTGGCGGTACAGCCGGACCCGGAGCCCTGCTTTCATCCAAACCCTCATGGAGACGTGCTCGGATGTCCAAGGGCGGATTCTGGACCTCACATGCGGCACGGGTAAGCCTTCACGTGCTCAGTTTGTCCCCTGGCCCCATTGCAATTGCATGCCGCAAGCTATTAACCGCCCGCTTTGTTCCTCAGGTGCTTCAATGTGGGCAGGGACGTTGTCCGACAGGCATGTGTTCGCCTTCGAGCCAGATACTGCCCTCCACAACTCGGAACTTGCAGCGGCTGAACGTCTGCCGAAAGAGGAAGAGGCATCCTCGGAAGATGAGGAAAAATCCGAGAAGGAGCAGGGGGAGGAAGTTGGGATCGAGGCCGAGGAGCCCCCGGTTTACGAGTGAGTGGTGGCATTGTAAGTTGCCTCCAGATTTTGTGAGGCACCTCCCTCCGCTCTCTTATTTCATTGAAACCATTTCTGCTTGTGCTGGTACTGACATTCTTGAAGTGGATTTGTTCTTACTGTAGGATGCCAAGTACTGCCGGAGGGACGTCTACACCGGAGTTCATGGGCAGGAGGAACGTGCCTTTTTTTGCCAGGGGGGATTTCATGCCTAGTCCAGAAAGGGAGTACATCCTTCCTACTTATGCTGCCCGGCTTGCTTCGGTGTCCATTAGGAGGTGTTCCGAACGTAGTCGTGTACAGCAGATTTAGACGAGGCAAGCCTCAAGAAAATGAAGATGAGGGAGGAGGCATCAGCTATTAGAGCCCGTCGGGCTCGTAGATTTGTGTTGGATTCTGCTGAGGAAAGTGGGGGAGAAGACGCAGAAGATTCCCAGGAGGTGAGGTGGACAGTCCCCCAAGGAGAGGACGGGATTTTTGAGAGGCATAGTGGAACTGATGCATCACAGAGCTCGGAGGATGAGGGGGATGAGGGGGATGACGAAGAAGGTGGGGCAAGTTCCTCGGAGGGTGTAGGAGAGTAGTGCCCATTCCGGCTATGACAGTTAGAACACACTTGTATAGACGTGGCTTGCCACAAAATTTGCAATAAAATGTTGCATTTCAAGTCCACTGGTGCCACATTCCAACTTCACATGACCCTATTTCCGTGCCTCCTAACCCTATTTCCGTGGACTCACAATGGTCTGCTCATGCTTTTTTTTTTTCCGCTCATGCTCATGTCGCTCATGCTCATGCCGCTCATGAAATAGCAGCCCCCAAAACACACCTCAAAATACATTAAATACTTACTCAATTGAGTCATCATTGCTCTCTCGATATCCTCCTTGCCCGGGGGGTGCTATTCTGTGAGCCCAGAGGCGTGAGCCTGTGAGCCCAGGAATTCGTGAGCCCAGCACAGGCTCACGCCACGTCAGCATGCATACAAGGCCTATTTCCGCGGGTGTCACCTATTACCGCGGGTTGATTAGCCATTTCTAGGGAATGCAGACTGGATGTGTTACATCCATGTATCCATCCTTTCTATCCATTGTATCCATTTAGACGTTATCAACATACCAAGCCCCTGCATTGGAATCAACGACGCAATGGCGTGAGCGTTGCGCGTGAGCGCGCGAGCGTACGCTCACGCAGGAGTGACGTGGCGTGAGCGTCATGTCAGCATGCTGATGTGGCGGTAAATGATGACATGGCACTGTCCGTCATCTGCCACGTCAGCATTAACATGCGCCGCCTATAACCGTGGATGGTCCTATGACCGTGGAATTAATGCAGGGAATCTTGCCTAAATAGAATCAAGACGAGCGTTGAGGCCTACAATTGCAACATCCAACATTGTGCAATTACAAATGCTTGTTTCACTTTTACAATTACGAGGACGAAAAAATATCCTCACAAAGTGTGCGCCATAAAGGCTGCCACGGGAAGACCTTCCTCCCTCCTCAAATAACAATGAGAGTTAGGATCATCTTCAAAAGATGATTGTAGTGCATAGCGACAGCAAGACATGTAGACTTCGAACGGTGCAATGACAAATGTGCACTACCTAAAAGTTGTCACTCAGAGCTCACTCCGTATAGTTGGAGGCCATATCATTGCACCGCCGACGAATTGATGTGAATTACACATTTCAAATCATGGTCGTCCACATACCACATTGCATAGTTGATGCTACCCATGTGTTGTATCCCGCTGCAAAAGAGTATCAACCTCGTTGAAACTCATAGTGGCCTGGTGAATGAAGTTGTCACGTTTGGGATCGCAAACCATCCTCTTAAAAAATATGAAAACAAATGTTGCAGGGTAGAATTTACCTCCTGGCCCAAACTGGTTGATAGCATATTCAAAAATCAGGACATGTGCAATGGGAAATTGGAAACCGTGATGTCGTAGGTCCTGTCATGAACAGCAGATGTGGAAGTGATGATTGTGAATACCCGACCATATCCTGGATCGGGTACTTCGTGGTGCTTCCAACACGAGCTTGGAGCATTCTTGCGGACTCCACTTTGCCAAAGTGTTCAGCGGTTGGAGGGAAACGCCGAACGAGCTTTCCATCGTTTGGTTGGCCACAAGTCAGGATTTGCCGGGGGGCCCGGGAGGACGCAGAAGTAGTAGCACATGCATGGAGTTGGGGTTGTCTCGCAAGGGAAAAACCTGCCTCCTCCAGCATTTCAATCTCCTGAAAGCTGAGATGTGTTTCCACCTTCACGGGCCAAACGGTTGGAGGAGATGGCTTCATCACACGGAAGAAGGACGCACAGTTCCATGCACACATCTGGCACAATCATCTGCGCAGAACCAAACTTGTGGTTCTTGGCTTCTGGTTGACCGTATGGACGCATCAAGCCCGTGAAAGTCGGAGCAGGAGTTCGGGCACCACCTCTGGATATAGATGAAGTGGCACTTCTCGAAATTAGTTGCCCTGATCGCTGTACATTTCACACGAGACCTACACTTGTGCGTTCTATGTGCCAAACGTGGTCGGGGCATGCGGACTCAAGCACATCAAGGGGGTTGTTTCTCTCCTGCCATTTCAGTGGCACTGTTTGATGCTGGAGCTTGCCGTCGTGTTGGAGGTTCCTCCACAATGGAGGTTCCGGACATGGAGCTGTCATGCAGGGGAACACGAGGCTTCGAGAAGTTATCACGGTCTGCCCTGTGGGAATCTGAATCCGAACCAGGTGGAGTGTTCAATTTCCTCTTACAGGAGCCGAATCTCTCCTCCCCTTCAAGATGTGGACTCTAGAAACAAGTGGCGTTCCCTGGGCACATGCTCACCGCCCGTGTGCTATCTTGATTGGATCCCCAGATCTGTTTGCAGCACGCAACATCAACTCCCATTTGTCCGGACCCTTGCACCAAAACCCACCTCGTAAGAAATCACGGTATCGGGTTTGTTGTTGCAAGGCACGTATCAATCATCTGTTGTTGCCACATACAAATCCCGACCTCGTTTCCCAGACTGCAACCATGCGTTGTGCACAGTTTCTGCCAAATTGCAAGATGGCATGTCCGCCATTTCCTCAATGGACATGTTCTGCAAAGTGCAGAACCACACTTCAAAACAGTGAACAGAAAACAACATAAAGAAAGCGAGGACACAATAAAATGGAAAGCAAATGTATGAATAAAGCAATAAATATAAAGCCTCGTACCAATGGATGGCTGCTCCCCACTGTCTATACCGGAAGTGCCAAAACGCCAGCCAATCTTCCAATGCTCTCATACTCTCAAGTGATGCAGCTCCAGAAGAGAACCACCAGGCACGAATTGTCTGGAACAAGTGTCCGCCTCCTTCATTGTTCTAGCATCTTTGTACTCTTTGCACAATTTACGGTGCTGAGTCTGCATCTCTGGTTTGATGTCCGACTTTGTATGTTTTTCCAGAGATTGTGTCCAATGGAATAGACATGTACGCTCTCTTCCTGGCATTGGCACTTTTGGGTCGCCCCGATCCGAAGACAATACGAACAGCATTGAAATTTGCTTGAGCACTATCCGCCATGAAACCTGCGAAATTTGAGATGGAGATGGCAGCCCATGACACGTATCAGGGAATTCCACATGAGCTTCTGGGATTCCGTATCCTCGGATTGCATGTCACAAACTGCAATTGTCATAACTCGTTGGTACACTGGATCGTAGACATGACAAGCCATTGTCGTCCAATCCTTCACTCGTTTCACATGATCAAACATAAGAAAACAGTTCTGCAAGTCCCCAGTCTTCTGCATCCGCTTCACGAGGCTAACCCCACTGCCTCCCCAACAGTCGACATTTTGAAAAGAAAAACTTTGATGGCACCTTGACCTGGGAATACATTGTCCTGGATGTAATCGTACTTGCTCACTCGTTTCAATTCCAAAATATTGTCTATGTAGCCTCTGACCAGAGCCCATTCTCAATGCATTGATCTGATGCCGAATGTTAGGTGAACTTAAAGTGGAGAAATGATCCATGACCAGGTCCAATGCTGCACCGTCAAGTTTAGTCCCCACAGAATCCCCTTCACTCAAAATATGGCTTTCCAAGAAGGACTTGCTTGCGCCAAGAGCAATTGCAGATGTTGTTGCGGATGGGTTTCTCCCGAACTCCTGTTTAATCAACCTCGATACTGTCTCAACACTCTCCCTGTAATCCCCTTCGAGACAGGATGGTTATGGAATCCGAAATGCACACAAGCTCTTGTCATTTTCAAACGGTGGACAACATAGTACATTCTTGCTCCGCAGAGCGCCAAGCAGGATGGCACAAGTTTGCAGAATTTGCAGACGAAAGTGTTTGCCGGTGGAGGGGCAGTCCCAGGCTGAAATGGATTTTCCGCCAGACCTCCCATTCGCTTTGATTATGAACCCCAGACTGAAGAAAGTGTCTGCAATTCAAATTATCACACCTAAGGTGTCCATTGCAAACTGTCCTCCTGAAAACAAGCTTGTCATCATTCTGAATATTGGATGTTTTTGTTCTGCACCACGGGTGCCCGTCGTGTTTCTTGTCCATTCCATGCATCATGATTGTTACACCTCCAACTCGCGGAGGAGGAGGCAGCTCGAATAGGATATCGCCATCAAAAGTCTCCGGCAAGAACTTCACAGGCACCTGCTTCAAAGATTCCCAATCAATTCCCCGCAACTCACTTTTGAATCCAGCCATTCCCCCATCGCCCGCAATTTTGGAATGACACTACAAATCTCTTCTTCATCAGCTTCTCCAACCACAGTAGGAAGGACTGGATTTGGAATTTCACTTATCATCATCGGAAGAATCCGAAAGCTCAACGATTGGAGTGGAGGACGTCTGTTCTTTTTTCACCACCACCTCCTCTTGTCTTCAACGACCGAAGCAGCAGTCCCGGGCGTCACATATGACCCAAGGGACTTTCGCCGAGGCTCTCCAAGTACTCTGTATCGACCAGGACGCACTCTCCACTGGCTGATATGAGCCGTCTCATCACGGTTTTGGAAAGAGTATTTCAACAACTTCCCCTTTAAGATCGTACACCTCTTTCTCCAAAAAGATGGAGCCATTCTGCAGCTGAAAACGGGTAGCCAAGACATGTTCCAGAACAATTGCAAATCCATTGTCAAGGACTTCCTGGGAGAACGGCACTGGTTTGTCGTCAGAGAAGAACTCCGCTTCAGAGGAAGCCATCTTCCTTCCTCGCGTACGTTTGTACCTTGCTATCGCAGATCTAGTGTAAATCGGTTTACTGATGTCTCCAGAACACAGTTGAAGAATGAGCAGAGAATATGGCGGAGGAAGCTCAGACAACGACTGTGCATATTATGTTATTTCTTTCCAGATATGCAGCCGTCCATTTTAATTACTTTTTTTGTGGGCCCAGTGGTCAGAGTATCCCTAGGAGCAGTGTCGGCAGCTGTTAAACCGTTAATCAGAACCTCATCAATAAACCCAATAACAAAGCCGACTTCCTGGAAGCATGCCACAGGATCTGAGGATGGGATTGCAGATTAAGTAAATGTATCTTTATACTACTACCAATGATCATGCGCACCTGGAAAGTTCCAAATGTGAAACGAATGTGGGGTTTGGCTAACAAGGATGACCGTGTATGATATTCCAAATTTGTCATCAAACTCTCGTTCATTTACATTTATTTGTGTAAGACTGTGCGCCAAGATTTCTGGGATTCGCTGTTATTTTTAAATATTGAAACCGTTCTAATAAAGAACACGCCGTTTATTTTGGGCGACACACGTCAGACATCCATAACTGAATACGAACAGCTGTACACCAATTGCTGGCATGTGCACTAATAAGGGAACGACTATGTGTAACGGTCACGCGAGAGGGAATCCGATGCTTCTAGAGACACGCAAGAACGCAGGCAATCCCGCAAGAAATCGGGAGTCACTGCGTTTTTCTACTTTTCGCGCTTAGAGAGAGTGGTAGTCAAGCTGGAGAGGGTTCCTTCTACAATACGAAAGAGAAGAAAGTCTCTTTATTTTACTTCCCTTAGAGAGAGACGCAGAGCAAGAGAGCAAATGACGAGGCGTCGTTTGTTGGAGAACACAGGGCCAAGGCAGCAGGTGAACGCGGAGACTGATTCAGAAGAGCAGACGAGACTGAGGCAGCGCTGTGACACAGTCGGCGATAAGAGTGCGCCAGCCTGTGGAGGCAGAGATGATTCGCAGGGACACTGAAGGAGGTGGAAGCACGCGGAACGCCGAACCGGGAGAAGGTCCAGAAACCCTAGAGCAGACAGAAATTCCAGCAGATGTGAGAGGGAAGAGGAAAGCTGCAGAAGGGGATCCAATTTCAAAACCTAAGAAGGCGCCAGTAAGTTTTATCTAACTTACATTTCATTGTTGAAGATATGCGTAGAGATTGAGTGGAATGTCCCAGACAGGGATTGTCGCTACCGACCATCACAAAGGTGATTTGCTTTCTACTCCTCTGCTAAGGGTTTACCGCACAATGAGTGGTGACTATCGGTACAGTCATTCACTGTTGTTCAGATCATACAGTCTGTTGATTGCCTTTCAAGGAGTCTTTAGCAGGAACTACTGAATTGCGAGCGTCGTTAACGCCATTCGATTCTCCTCATGAGATTTATGTACCTATGTGTTTGAAGAGAGAGTGAGGGTCGGCATACCGTCAATCATCGTTGTTCAGACATACAGTCTGTCTGATTGCCTTTCAAGCAGTCCTTCTCTTCCCATGCTGGCGACGGTAATCACAGTGGAGTCAATCTGAATAATCTGCACTTACTGTCCGCCCTAAACTATACTGAATGTCGTTGCGCCAATCACTTGCACATAGATGTCATTACACAACACCGATCCGGCAGGTCGTTATCTTTTGTGATTGTCGTTAACGCCGTTCGCTATCGCTCTCGCTTTTGTTTTGAATACGGCAGTATCAGCTTTGCTTGTGTAGATTGTGCTGAATTGTTTCACACCATTCATAGTGAGTTTCTTTGAGACAGAGTGATGGTCGTTACCGCCATTCACTATTTGCAAATTACTCAGTCAGAACTGAATGGCATCGTGCAGAAAACTGTGAGGTCGAAGCCTACAGGATCAGAGGGGAAAGGATCTGGAGATGGGGACGAGTCCGCAAAAAGCTCAGAGAATACAGATGAAGCAGATGAATCTGAAGTGCACTACCTTGACAAGGTGAAAGAACTCATGTCATTCCAGAAGGTAAACTCTCAGGAGGTTATAAGGGACATGCTCGTATCTGGAGGGCGTCTGGACATCCCTCTGTGCCGGATGATATCAATGCCTGTTGTGCGTCCACCTCTTTCCCATGACATAACAAAATTGGAGAGTGATTTTGTGCATGGATAGACTTGGTGCACAAGTTTTTTATGTGTCACTGACGGATATAAATGGGAAAAGCACATTAGTGTCTCCAGAGATCAGTGATAACTGGGATGAGTGCTGGAAAGATGCCAATGAGGAGTTCGAGCTGGGCCTCATGATGGGAAAGAACACCCAGCAATTCTGCAACCACATGTTCTACGTCTGGGACGGCAACCACCGATTGCTGGCATGGATGGGATACATTCAGAAACACCATGCGAAAGACAAAGACAAGCATGTTGCTGTGGAGGCAATGGTTTTGGATCCTGGAAACGACATCGCTAGGCTTTTACAGCTATGCACGACGTGAACAAGTAAGTCATCCAGGAGATTTCATTCCCTCTGTAGTGTCTTATTAATCCTCAAAAAACAGTGTTAAGGAATGCAATGTTTCCAATGTTTTTGCAGATCGACAGAAGAAATTGCATGTGACAACGCTTGGTTCACACACTATTCCGAATTCAGAGGATTGGTCTGATGAAGCTGGATGATTTTTCGGAGAGTACTACCACCCAATATCATCAAGAAGTGCGAAACAGAAGAGCTGCAGCACTTGTATTCTTTGACACGAGAGGCGTTTTGGAGTACATGTATGCGGTAAGCCCGAGTCTGTACTCCTGTTACTTTTCGAATACATGTTTGTAGTCCCTTCGAGCTAATCACTACTTGAATCAATGCAGCAAGAACTGGCAGAGGCAGCTGAGAAGGGAAAATCCGAATATTACCTCACTACACCAGAGGAACTAGGACATCAAAGGGTGTGGAAGCTGCAATAAAGAAGGAGTTTGAAAGGCGAGAACCAAATTGATGTCCGCCTTCGGAAAGCAGCTTAGAATAGTAGATCCTGGACTGGTCCTGAGTTCCTTCAGCAGATCAAAACACACTATGACAAGCATGTGCATGCCGGAGATGCAGCAGGGAAATTGCACAAACCGGCTGGCCATATCGATGGTCGACCCACAAACAAAAATAAGTGGCTGGAGATATGGAACTCAGATCAAACAGTAAAGGACTGAATCAGTTTCCCAAAGAGCACCATACAGCCTGGCACAAAGGTGGAAGGAATCAGTGATTTGGTGTTTGATACTGGCTCCACAAGGCTACATTTTGGAATCAGGTGTGTATTCAAATTTCATTTTCTTCTCTCAAGTATGTATGAGTATCTTTTTTGCAATTCTGACAAATATACTATTTGCAGCTCGAAAAGCGGCGCTGTCATTGTGCTGGATCAGACTTTGAAGGACCTGAACATTTCGATTGTTTCCCCTCCCCAAATGTCATTTGGAGGCATACATAAGGAAGTGGAGAGGTCTCACCTGGAGATACTGTTTTTTTCGGGAGTTCTCCAAAGATGGTACATTTTACGGTCCAACAACTTTGACAGTCAGGTTGGAGGAGAGTGGGCCATGATGCGAGTTGTGTACAGGTGCAATGTCTACTTGAAACTCTCTAAACTCTACTTGCTTTTTTTTGGGAAAAATTGGCTTCATAAGGATTGCAATCATAGATCCAGATTGAATGTCGTTGACGACATTCACTTCTTTGTCTGAGTCATTCTTAAGCGAGTATATGAATTCACCTGGTTAGATCTAAGGGTGTAATTATAGTGTCCCTGATTAGAATTGATAATGTCCTTGAATGGCGTTGACGACATTCGCGTCCCGTTGTTGAGAATCCTCAGAGTTATGTAAATTTTTGTAATGTCCATAGAGGTTACAGTGAGGTTTCCTCACTTCATATTGCTGAATGTCAATGCAGACATTCAGTTGTTCTGCATTGTTTTTGCCTCTTACAAGGAATCTGGAGGCTTGATAAGCTCTGTTATGAGAAATCCAAAGTGAATGTCGTTGACGACATTCACTTCTGTGTCTGTATTATTCAACAGCGACAATTTGAATTTACATGGATTGGGAGCTAAGTAATTGGTTCCTTGTTGGTATTTTGGTGAATGCGTTGACGCCAGTCACAACAGTGTTGTTGTGAGGTCCTCAGTGATATGTTCATTATGAATGTGCATTGAGTTTTCCTGGAGGGTTCCTTACTCGAGTTTATGATTTCCATCCTGTGATTTTGCTTCATTTGAGGAATATTAGGCTTGATTAGTGAATGTCGTTGACGACATTCACTTCTATGTCTGTGTCATTCTAAAACGATAGTTTGCATTCACCTGGATTAGGGTGTATTTACAGTATCATTGAATGGAATGTTTTGAATGGCGTTGACGACATTTACATCTGGAGCATTCATGTGGTCCTGAAAGGTCCTTGGAGCAGTTCTCAGAGCCATTTCAATCTATGTTTTTTTCATTCTGTTTCTACTTGCATCTTACTCACTGAGCGCTTTTGTGGGTTGGGATTTATCTCCTTTTTTCAGGTACACAAATATGTGCTTATAAGGAAATCACCTGAGCGGAATTCCAGACTATCTTGACATGTGGTCGGACCTGCAACGATCCAACCATGTATACTGCAGGGATATTGAAGGACTGGAGTCCTTCTCACTTCAGAGACTGTGGGGGGTACCTTGACTGCCCACGGAGCACACGACCTTTCAAGACAGCATATGAAATACTTGAACAATAACGCTGAGATGCTGGCGCCTTTGACTGACGAAGAGTACCAACGAAACATAGCACATTGGCTGCCAAGGAGCCTGATGTTCAGGGAGTGCCGCAGAAGGGAAAGAAGGCGGGCCGCAAACCAAAAGACAAGGCTGTTGATGTCATAGCCATCTCACCAGCAACCAAAGGACAAAGACAAGTCCAAAGAGAAGGAAAATGACAAGGGAAAGGAGAAAGAAAAGGAGATGGAGAGTGGGCAGGACTTTACTGCTGGAAGATATACCCGCATTGTTCAGTGCGTGTTCGATGCCAAGCCACACCCTTCCCGTTCTGATTCGGCAGGAGAGATGAAAATTGTCAATGAGGTTGGCTGTCGATGATGCAGAGTCGAAAGAGGATACACTGGGGTGCCTCGCCTACCTGGGACAATATAATCTCATTCCTCAATCTAGTGAGAATTCCAGTTTCTTTTCCTTTTTTTTTCTCTGAAAGTTTCGTTGGCAGTATTTCAGTCTCGTTCTTTGAAAACATTCTTGCTTTCGTTCTTATAAAAAACATGTCTGTTGCAGGTGAGCACAGGTCCCACCTTCGTGTGCGGTGTGCAGAAAACTTATGCGGCCGACATTGTCATTCTCTCGACATTCCGGATGGCCAGCTGTGCCAGAAGTTCTTCCAAAGGGCAAGACGCCAGGCTGGAACAAATTCGAGGACAACTACTCTGGAGTTGGGTGTTCGGGTTCTGTAATAACTTCCTCTCTGATGCAGGGACACTTCTGCTTTTTCAGTCATGTGACAATGATAGTCGTCGGGCATTGGCATCATACCTCAAGTCTTCAGGGTTTGAAGTTTTGCGCACACGGAATTGTGTGAACAGCCTCTACCTTGTGAAAGGGGGTTTCCCTGGTCCGCTGGTATGCCGTCTCCCTTCTGCTTGTGCTTTCATGATGAGTTTTCAATGTTCTCTGCAGCTCCACTCTAGTAGAATCTGTTATGATCGACAATGATCATCACCGATTCGTGATAAAAATGTTTTTTTTGTGTCTGAGTTCTGAATAACCGATGTACACACTTCCACTATAGATTGTGTTTACCACACTAACCTGCTATCTTTGGCAGACGAGGATGTTCGAGGCGATCTGCTTGCGGAGGATTCGCACCTCAAAGACACCATCCTCCATCCGCAGCTTTGAGATTTCTGACCAGGGTTGTTTCGTCAACCCCCCCTATGAGCCCCATGTCGATGACATTTTGTACAACTTCATGCAGTCCAGTCAGACTCTGAAGAGACCAGATGGCACTCCCTGGAGAGGTGCAAAGGAAAAGTCCCCAGCGTTCATGCAAATACTGCTGGAGTCATGCAGCCACCGCTCTACACGGGTGGTCGATCTTTCTGTGTCCACAGGTTCGTTCTTTTCCCTTCCGAATTGGTTTTTCTTTCATTTTTCATCTGCTTAAATCCCCCCCACCAAACTGTTCATGTCCTCCTGTGTGGTGCAGGAGCAACTTACCATGCATGCAAGGCAGGTGGAAGAAGCCTTTTTGGCATGGAGGGTGATTCTGACCTCTACAACACAGTGCTCCTCCCCCTTTTGTCTGGCTCCACTTCAGGCACATAGACTGATCGGATTCAAATTCGAAATGATGACGATCCCGAAGATAAGCAGGTCGACAATGACTTTTCATGTGAGTGAGTGCTAAACCCTCTTTGGGAGCCATACTCAATTTCTCAATAACATCAAAGTTACAGTAATAACTTTTTCAGGCTGTCTTTCAGGAAAGGCAGCAGTGGATCTTCAGGAGATACAGTCATTTCTGGCGAGTCTGTTTTCGACAGCCCCCTTTCCAATTTTCTACTTCATGTTTATGCCGAAGCAATGGCACTTCATGCGACCGAGTCCCTATCCCCTGACTTTTTAGTGGCCAGCCGTAGGTGTATCCAGCGTGGATCCGGTGTTCTAAATACATAGACTTAGATGCAGAGGAAGCGGGGATACATTGTACTGACTCTCTGAGTCAGACTGAACTGTATTCTTTTAATATTCATTTTCATACTATCTGGAAAACGTTGAATCCCCTTCCTCCACCGTAGTTGTTCCTTTAGAACAAATAATAATTACATAATCAACTTTCATTTAAATTGCAATATGTATGAATCCATCTCACAAACCTCCCTGACTCTTCTCATATCCATTATGCATTCATCTACAGTGTATTCATGCGTGCTCCATTCATGAATTTTTTCCTTTGTTCAACATCCATTGTACATTCATCCTCTGTACTCTTTAATCCACCCCACAAACCTTCCACACTCATTTCATATACGTTGTGCATTCGTCAAAAGTTTTGGTCATGCATCTTCCTGTCATGAATTTTTGTCATTGCTCAACATCCATTATACATTCATCCATTTTACTCTTATCCATCCCTCATTCATCCATCTACATTCATTTTTCACACTCATCCATCTGTTTATCATCCAACTGTACATTCATCCATCCTTTATTCAATGCCTTTTATTATGTCGTCCAGCTTGTTTCCGCGGTAAAGGGTGCCAATCCGCGGGAAAACACTCCACTTCTTTCTGGCGCGGTGCCGCGGCCTTCACGTGTGATGACGTGGAGTGAGCCCCGTGACGTGGCATTTGTGCAAGGTGACGTGGCGTGAGCGCAGTTGCGCTCACGCACTCACGTGACCAGGCTCACGCCGAGGCATCCCTACATTGGAATGTGCCTACGTCGTGAGCAGATGCACACTCACATCATCCAAAGTGGATCCATGCGAAATCTTTTCTTACTCACCACCCTTGCGAACATGCCAGGTATGTGAGGGAGCATCTTGGATGCTCACAAGAATTGAGAATGCCTGAACGCTCTTTGATCACGTGGACTTTATCATGATGGATTTACCAAGCATTCTTCTAGCAGGAATGGTTTGAGACCCAACGAGCAAATGATGCGAGAATGCTCTACCCCCGAACCAAAGACGTTTGTTTGTTTTTGCAATGCACACAAGCCTGTGAGCTCCGCAAAACACTAAATAGATTGAAGGAACAATCCGGGCAGTCCATGCAACCCCCATCTCCAACGATAGTTTGTTCCCATGAATTTGCATCCCACGCACACATTGCAAACATGACAACAAGGACACACCACCATCCCATTTCAAAATTGGCCCGAATGAAAGCAAAAGAAAACTTCATATCAAGTGTTACAGTCATCAAAATCAGTATCGAACTCCTATGCTATGTCATCCACAAAGATTCCGGCCCCAACACCACGTCTTCTACCACGGCCGTCGATGGTTGGAGTGCGAGTGCCATGAATGGACATGTTTGCTGCGAGTGTCTCCGCATAGACAAGTAGGACGTAAGACTGAGGAGGACTTGAAAGAAGTCCAAAAAGGTGTGATAGCCCTGGAGGGTCAGTGGAAGCACGCGGACTCCTACACAAGTGGACAAAAACCAATTTTGAACACAATGATGGAATGCACAAGTCCAACGAAGAGGATATCTCCCATGTGCACTTTGCCTTAAGAACAGTGATTCTGGGTATTGAAACAACAATGCAAGCATCCACAGGTTGAACTTACTCACAGGCAAAGTCGTCATCCAGCTCCTTGTCGGAAGTCTCCCCTGTATCAATATCAGCGGGTAGGGGCTTTGGAAGGACTTGAGAAGTGTGTCCACCCAAACCCATCAGGAGGTTCTTGTAAATCTCGGCATCCCCTTCAATCCCAAAGAGATGTTGCGCACTGGCCTTGCAAGCATGGTATGAGGCACTTGCAGTGGAATACAATGAAGGAAACAGACATTGAAGACACATTTGGAACGGTGGGAAGAGCTGAAAGTGCAAGGTCAAACAAACCTCACGAAATGTGAATGTTGAAGAGACGAACCTGTGCCCATTGACAAATCCAGAACTCTGGCGTCTGTGTAGGTGCAACACTCCACAATCGTCTGAATGAAAGTCGGGCTCCTCTCCCTGGCCCCTCTCCAAGGAACCCCATTCCCCCTTCGCAAGCACACGTTGCTGTCCACGTAGTTGTGGTGCATGTCATCCGTGGGAGGATCTGTCCTCTCGTCTATGAACTTGCCCCCATGAGTGATGGCGAACTCCCTAATGACGGCTGGAGTCGTAGGTGGATGCACTCGGACGAGACAAACAGCTTCAAACAAACGAGTCTGCGAACAAGACATACACAAGGAACTAAGAAGCTTGAAAACCAGGCCCCTACATATTCATTTGAGCGACTTATGCAACTCCATCCGAGAACCACCAAGAAGAGGAATAAGAAGGCACATTTACCATCTCTCCGGGACAATCCCCCTTCGTCAGGTACATGCTGTTCACACAATTCCATGTCTTCACGACCCTCATACCGGAGGCTTTCAAATAGCTGGCAAGTGCACGGCGACAGCGAAGGTCGATGGACTGGATGAGCACCAAAACACCTACATCGGACAGAAAGAAATTGCAAAAGGAGAAAATCCACCGCCAGTAGCGCTCATCAAAAGCATTCCAACCTGGACAAGCACCCGATGGAGGGACATCTAGGACTGGCAACCCATCAAGGATGTCCAAGATGATGAGTTCGGCTGCATATGGCTTCTCCTTCCCGTTCACCCAGGATTTGGTCATTTTAGCCTGCAAACAAGCATGCAATGGAATGCTCAAGAGGATTGAAACGATCCATGCACACAACAGATAAGAAGCAAAAGACAACACGCACCGTGCCGAGGAACTCCACAATCCTCTCCCACACTGGTGATGGTTCGCCTTTGTAATCAGATTTCTTGGACTCCATCATGGTAAGGAACTCGACGTTGGCCATCTCCAACCTGGTAGGGCGAATGACCCTCGTGTAATGCTCCACTGCATGGTATGGGTCCTTGGGATCAACCACCCTCTTGTTCTTTCTCCCGGATCCCCTACCATGCGGTGGAGTCTGTTGGACAACCACCAGAGGGCCAGAATCTGCAACACTTCCCTACCCACCTACCTGCCCTTGTGCCCCCTTCCCCCTACCCCTTCCTTTCCCCACACCACCAGCAACATCCTTTCCCTTTGCCGTTCTACCTTTACCCGGTGTATCCTGAGCGGGAGGCTCCTTCTCAGCAAGAGTCCTCAAATTTCTCTCATGAATGTCGAGGTCGGCTACTGCGGCGGTAGCTGCTATACGCTCATTCTCTCTCCTCAAAGACACCTCCTGAGCTGGGGTCTCTGAAGTAGGGCAATCCAAATACCAACCACAAGCAGAAAGATGGTCTGGGCCCCAGTCATGCAAGATCCCCGTAGTAAACATGGTCTGGTTGCCAGCAGGGACAAGCCAAAGGTCCACGAAATCAGGATGTTTGTCCAAGCATTTCTCTGCCATGAGAACATACTTTATGTACCTGCAGGAACAGAGACAACCTCATTATGCAATGCAAATATTGTCTCCCAGCTTTTCCACCCCATCACGAAGACCCCCTAAAAGAGTATGCGACACATTACACTCCACCACAAACTCATATGAGCCAGCCAAAAACAGGTTGGATGGAGGAGATTGTGTCTATGCAAAACAAAGAAGCACAGTCCATTTCGCACCTGTAAAGGCATCGTTTCCAGGCTTCCTCTCCTTTCTCTTGCTGGTCAAGCTCATTTGTTCGACTAATGCCAGCATCCTTGCTGAACTCTCTGAAGAAACAAGATTGCCACACTGTGCTCTCCATTTCCTCATGTATGCTTGGAAGGAGACCTTCGGTTCTGTCATGGTGATCCCATAGTCAGCTAGTTGCGTATGTAGAACCGACCGGGCCCTTTCCTCCAACTGCAGACCAATACAGAAGCAAGAATGAACACAAAAAACAATCACAACCAATGTAACTTGGAAAAAAATGACAGAAAAAGCGAAAAGAAAGTGACACAGCAAAGGACATCATACCTGGCTCCAGTAAGTGGCCTTGTGAAGCCATGTGTCCAGCACATTGTCACTGACAGGAATGACACGCTGGGTCTTCTTTTCTTTCTCCGGCCTGGGGAACATGTGGGTATCCCTAACAGTGGGATCGGAGTTCCATATCTGTAGCCACTTCACCTTCTAATCTGAAGACACAACGGCAGTAGACAACCTGTGTAACTTCTCCTGGGCCATCTCCGGCTTGCCTGGCTTGTTGTAATGGTTTTTCACCTCTTGAAGGAACTCTGGTCCGAAGGTTGGGTCTGCAATTCTCAATTGTTTCACAAAAGCACTCATAATAGTCCTTCTTGTGGCGGTCATCTCTTTCTGGATGTGACTCTCAACACCCTTTGTTGTCCTTCTCTCCTCAGGGGTAGAGCTGTAGTATTCCAATTTGCCACGCTCTCCTGCATCTGCAATGTCTTGCTGCAAGGGAATGCACAAGAGTTGCATCAACCCAAGGGCAAGGGAAACAAACAGAAACAAACATGTGGAAGCAGGAATATCGAAAGGCCAGATGATGGAAGATGTATCTCACTGCGTACATATACTCCATGAAAGCCTCACGGGTCAACGAATACCACGTTTCTGATGTCTTGGAGCTTTCGCACTTCTTGTACGTCTCTGCTAAAGGATGGTCTTGAAGTTGGTCAAGGGCATCTGCTCGATCCTTTGTTTCCTGTACAGTGTGTGAACCAGACTCGTTTTGACATGCAATGTCTCCGTCCCTCTGCAGAATGATGTGTGAAAGTCAGAATGAAATTCAAGGACCGTCAACAGAGGACTAGAACCAAAGAACCACGAACCATAAGTGGAACATGTAGAATGAGAAACCAAACTGTTCACATCATTCATTGCCGTCAGAAGACCCATCATGTTCTCGTCACAATCCAGCACCATCGATCGAACAGAGTAATGCCATTCTTCCTCCTGTGAGTGCAGCCTCCCAATGACAGCCATCCATGCAAGCAACCGGTGGTTGCCATCCCAAACGTGAGACATCTTCCCTGAGAATGCCTGGGTGGAAGGTTTCCTGGAGAGAAGAAGTTCGAACAATTCGTTCACCTGTCTCCAAATGGGATCCCAGGAGTCCACGATTGACTCATCCACAAGGAGCTCATTGCCTCTGGAATCCTTTGTAGAAACGTAAAGACTGCGGATCCATCCAAATACCCATGAACAAACTCGGCCTCCAGCTTCAGGATGTCCTTGATGAGGGGTGGACGAACGACGGACATGGAAACCAACCTACACAGGGGAATCTTCGACCGCCCACCCGGGAAAAGCATACTTTGCACCACAAGCTAAGAGTTTACCTTCTGACCCCCCAACATCTCTGCAACTTTGCTTTCATAGAACTCCTCGTCCACATCAACAATGATCTCATTTCCCTGCCCCGAAGGGATCTCATCCGCCACACTTTGCATCTTCTCCTACAGAGTTGTTCATTCAAATTGATTAAGAGAGAGGCATGAAACGATGGTGTTTTGAGCATGCAGACAGGCCCTATGTGGCCCAATTTCTCATCAAAAAACAAGCAGTGTGGGGGCCAAAAATATTGTGCGTTGCCGCACAATGTTTCAGCTTCCAAATAGTGGTGTTTTGAACATGATATTTGGCCCTATGTGGCACATTTCCACAAAAAAAACAGGCAGAGAGGAGGCCAAAAAAGGGGCACAAACAGTGTGCGTTGCCGCACACTCTTCGTGCTACCAACTATGGGTGTTTTGAGCATGCATACTGGCCCTGTTTGGCCCAATTTCACATAGAAAAACAGGCAGAGAGGGGGCTCAAACAGTGTGCATTGCCGCACACTGTTTGAGCTTGCAATAAGGGGTGATTTTAACATGGCATAGTGGCCATGAGTGGCCGATTTTGAAATAAAAGTAAAGTCAGTGAAGGGGGCTCAAACAGTGTGCGTTGCCCCACATTATTTGAGCTTCCATTTCGGGGTGGATTCAACCTGCCAGACTGGCCCTAGGTGCACAATTTTCATGTCAAAAAACAAGCAAATCAGGGAGCTCAAACAGTGTGCGTTAACGCACACTGTTTGGGCTGCCAGGTAAGTGTGAATTGAACCTGACAGAGATGACCTTTGTGGTCGATTCTAAAATGAAAAAATAATGTCAAGTGTGGGCTCAAACAGTGTGCAATGCCACACACTGTTTGAGCTTCCAAAAAGGGGTGGAATGAACCTTAGAGAGAGGCGACTGTGTGCACGATTTTGACATTCAAGAAACAATTACAAGGGGGGCTCAAACAGTGTGCATTGACGCACACTTTTTGAGCTGCCAGGTTAGTGTGGATTGAACCTCACAGAGTTACCCTATCTGGACGATTTTATTATGAAAAAAACAATGAGAAGGGGGGCTCAAATAGTGTACGTTGGCGCACACTGTTTGAGCTGCAAAGAAATTGTTCATTGAACCTCACAGAGATACCCTGTCTGCACGATTTTATTATTCCAAAAACAATGAGAAGGGGGGCTCAAACAGTGTGCATTGGCGCAACTGTTTGAGCTTCGAATTAGGGGGTGGATTGAACTAGACAGAGAGGCCCCTGTGTGCACCATTTCCACACCAAAAAAACAAGGCACAAGGGGGGCTCAAACAGTGTGCGTTGACGCACACTATTTGAGCTTTCAATTCGGGATGAATTGAACCTGCCAGAGTGGCCCTATGTGGCCGTTTTGAACATGAAAAAACAAGCAAAATGGGGGGCTCAAACAATGTGTGGTGCCGCACACTGTTTGAGCTTCCAATTTGGGGTGGATTGAACTTGCCTGAGTGGCCGTATGTGGCCGATTTTAACATGAAAAAAACAATGACAAGGTGGGCTCAAACAGTGTGCGTTGACGCACACTGTTTGAGCTGCCAGGTAAGTGTGCATTGAACCTGCAAGACTGGCCCTATGTGGCCGATTTTCACATGAAAAAAATAATGACAAGGTGGGCTCAAACAGTGTGCGTTGACGTACACTGTTTGAGCTGCCAGGTAGGTGTGCATTGAACCTGCAAGACTGGCCCTATTTGGCCGATTTTCACATGAAAAAAACAATGACAAGGTGGGCTCAAACAGTGTGCGTTGAAGCACACTGTTTGAGCTGCCAGGTAAGTGTGCATTGAACCTCAAAGAGATGCCCTATGTGGCTGATTTTCAAATGAAAAAAACAATGACAAGGTGGGCTCAAACAGTGTGCGTTGAAGCACACTGTTTGAGCTGCCAAGTAAGTGTGCATTGAACCTCAAGAGATGCCCTATGTGGCCGATTTTCAAATAAAAAAAACAATGACAAGGTGGGCTCAAACACTGTACGTTGATGCACACTGCTGGAGCTGCCAGGAAATTGTTGATTGAACCTCATAGAGATACCCTGTCTGGACGATTTTATTATGAAAAAAGCAGTGAGAAGGGGGGCTCGAACAATGTGCATTGGCGCACACTATTTGAGATTCGAATTAGGGGTGGATTGAACCACATAGAGACGCTCCTGAGTGCACCATTTCCACACCAAAAAACAAGGCACAAGGGGGGCTCAAACAGTGTGCGGTGCCGCACACTGTTTGAGCTTCCGATTCGGGGTGGATTCAACCTACCATAGTGGCCCTATGTGGCCGTTTTGAACATGAAAAAACGCAAATGGGAGGCCTCAAACAGTGGTGCGGTGCCGCACACTGTTTGAGCTTCCAATTCCGGGGTGGATTCAACCTGCCATAGTGGCCTATGTTGGCCGTTTTGCACATCAAAAATCAGCAAAAATGGGAAGCTCAAACAGTGTGCGTTGCCGCACACTGTTTGAGCTTCCAATCCGGGGTGGATTCAACCTGCCAGAGATGTCGTGTATAGGCGGTTTTCAAAACAATACAAGCAAAGTCACAACTGGTGCACATCACCAATGAAGCACAAAGTCGGTCTCAAACATTGTACCTTTTTTTTTGCTGCTCCAGAAGACTCCCCAATCGCCGGAGACCCTTTGCGCTTTGGACTGCTCTCTACGTCGAGCATGTTCTGGAGCATCTCCCCCATCCTCTTTTCCACTATCTGGTTCTTCCTGAGGCCAGCATCAATATCATCTTCGGCGTCCGTCTCTCCCTCGGATTCAGTCTCCTCCTCACCTGTTCTTGGAAGTATGGCGGGCTGCTGTTCTTCTCCAGATTCCTGCTCTTCCATCGCCAGACTTTCCTCTTTGCCCTCTTCTTCCTCCTTTTCCTCTTCGTCTACTCTTTCCATCCTCATTCTATATCTGGCTCTATTCCTGTCCCTAGTGCTCGTGAAGTATAACGACTTCCTTCTCATCCTCCTCCGGTGGAAACAAGGGCTCCCACGCTGCCTCTGGAGCTCTCCAGTTTGACGTTTGCAACAAGCGTTGCTATGGCATGTAACCAAAGTAAAAATTGGACATTGTTAACCGTATTTGGATGCGGGTGTCATCATTGTGTGCGAACGGAATTCATCCATTTCGGCGTCTTTGTATTATCCAAGAAATAAAGTGGTGGAAAAAAAGTAGATCCGTTGCATGTACTTGTGATATATGTCAGATGTACTTCGCCGCCTGCCAATACATGGCAGCCTTCTTGCATTCTTTGAAATTCGGAAGTGTCGTAGAAATCTAATGCTAGTTCAATTTCGAGCAGTACTTGCAGATTCGCAATAATTGTTATGCTTCACATATGCGTCCACGTGTGTTGTACTGCCTACCCTGCGGTTTGCATTTCGCCGTCACCGTCGCAATGGGGTCATTCGGTATAAAGGGTTGTGTCGGCAATGGTCATGTGTTGCACACACTCATGCGAGGTGTCTCCCGGAGTGTCAGTGTTTGTGCTGTGCTCTTCTGGCACAACACAACCTCATTAGATTCGGGGTCTTCCTCTTTACTGCTCTCCAGGGTTGTTGCCGTCTTTCCATAATGGATGATTTTATGTCATGTTCAGGGTTTGTTTTTCATCCAAATACAGCACGGCTTCTTGTGGCTTCTTGTCTTCAGTTTTTCTGGTTGGTGTCTCTCAGTGTGGCTGTCTGCGAAGTTCGGTGCATGTCATTCCTACATCCTTTGCATGCATCGCCCGCAGTCTTTGGGTCAGTGCTACCCTTTTTTACCTCAGTTTGTTTGGGGTGGATCCCCTTTCGAGAATTACGGGCTATCAGTTCGGGGATTCCTCTGTGAATCGCAACTTTCTGTCAGTGTACGAAAACATGTCCAGGGAGCGAGATAGACTCGCTCGATTTCATTCCAATGCAGGTAGTCTTCCACTGACTGCCACTGTAGATGACGATGGGTTTGCAGTTGTTCATGAGGATGAGCTGGTTACAGTGTTCCCTCTGGAATTGGGTTCTCTGCTTGTTCAAAAAGAGGTGTATGACGAGGATGGGAATTTGGATTCTGGGCACTTGGAGAAACCATTGGTTGGCGAGTGTGGAAGGAAGTGGAGAGTCCTTCCAGGCACATACCGGGTCCTTGGAAAAAAGAGAAGACAATCAGCAGGATCAGTAGTTACCCCTGGCACTGCAACATCGGTCGTGCAGCAGAAGGGCACAGTTCATGTGAAACAAGAGGTGAGCACATCCACTACATTCGTGACTCTTTCAGACTCATCCTCGGAGGATGTTTATGAGATTCCTCAAGTTGCAGGAGATAACGAGTGTCGTTCCGAAATTGAAAGTCCTCGCAGGGGTGCCTGGGTGCAAGAGCGAGCTGCGTTTTGTTGATTGGGAGTCCCTTCATGTGCAGCGGGTTCAATACGTGCCAGCAGAGTTTGATGGGGACATCTTGTTTGAGCTCAACCCTCCCACGTCTTCCAGTGGACTAGCTGGGCTTCTGCAAGGCATGGACAAGAAACATGACGGACACCCTTGGTGCAGGACAAAAACGTCGAACATCCACAACGACATTGGATTGAAATTTTGAAGATCGGTCTGCATTGAGCATTGTAAGTACGTGAATATTTCTTGCCCTCGCTTGAGAAACAACGCTAAACCAAACGAAAGTGAGTGGGAAGGTGTGCCCCTGAATCCTTTCACCCCAGGGCTTGCCCTTTCCAAGACCAATACTTTTGTGTGCAGGTTCTGAAAACTTTCCCCGTCTTGTGTTTCTGTGTGCCACGCTCGTATGTACCATGTGGCACACCGATGCAAGACAATGACTCGTGCCTGTATTCATATGGGTACACACGAACATCCTGTGACCAAAGGAAGTTGCAGGGATAGCGTGGACATCGCTAGAGATCTGCTGAAGCAGGAGTTCCACAATGCCCCTTGTGCAACACCTTCTGCTATAGCGCTTGCAGCTAGCAAGGCATTCCTGGAAAAACACATACTGGGTGAAGAGGATGCGACACAACCAATGCTGGATGCAGATTCGCTTGAGGCATTGATGGACCATTTCTCTATGTTGAGCTCTCCCAATATTCGAAACCAGGTGAATGCACTTAGAATGGGCACAGGCACTGCTGGATTCATGGACAACATTATGGACCTCAAACAGAGGAGTCGCTATGAATTCATTCAAAATAGTATCTTCCCTGGCCAGGGCTCGTCCAAGGTGTATTTGTTCAAGATGTCCACAGTGGGCGAAGGCAGTGGTGTGAGCATTGTCCGCCGAATGCAACCTGGAGGAGATTTGGCAAAATGTTGGTTAATGTTGAATCACTGCAAACGGGTGAAGGGTTGGACAACCATGGCGTGCCATGTGTACGATCCAACGTATCAACATGTGCTCTCCATAGCAATTTGTGATATGCAGTCGGAGGACACTGAATCCCAGATGCTCATGTGGAATTCGCTCCTGGCCGTCATGCAGCGCAATGGAATACAGAACACAAATTTTGCGGGCTTCATGGCTGATAGTGCACAGGCAAATTTCAATGCAGTGCGGCGCGTGTTTGGTTTAGGGGATCCTAAGGTCCCAATGGAAAATAGGGAGCGCACATGCCTCTTCCATTGGAGTCAATCTCTGGCACGTCATACAAAGCGCTGCATTCGCCCTGACCTTCAGTTGGAGCACAGAAGGCTCTGCCTCAAGTACAAAAATGCCACCTCAATGGGAGAAGCTGAGAGCACTTACCAAGCAATCCGGGCTTGGTGGTTCTCCTCTGGTGCTGCTACTGGTATCCACCTGAAGGAGTTGGAGGACTGGTTGGTTTTCTGGCACTTCAGGTTAAGACAGTGGGGAGCTTTCATGACGACGGTAAGCCTCTTCAATCCCAGAAACACAAATTTCATGTCTGTTCATTTGGGGTTGTTGGATTGTCACTTGCAGAACCTCTTCCATTTTCTTTCGTTCCTCACATTTCCATGCAATGCCTCCTGCAGGACATGTCCTTGGAGGACTTGGCCGACATGCCATCCTGAAATTTGGCGGAGACTGTTCACAACGCCTGGATGCAGCAGTCTACCAAAGCAGGACGTGACTTGTATGTGGCCACTGCTGATGACATGGTGCGGGCACTTACACAACAAACCAGGTACCGCAATTTTCTGATGGGACGGGGCGGAGGCAAGGGCCCTGATACAACTTTGTTGATGCTAAGGGCTGCGAGTAGGTCTGGAGACCCATCGAAGATGGCCAGAGCTCTGAACAGGTGCACTAAAGGCTCCCCTTTGCAATCCAGGCTCCCCCATTTGGAAGGCGAGGAAAGATTTGGATCATGCAAAAGGAAATTGAACACTCCTCCAGGGTCGGATGGAGATTCCCATCGGCCGGACAGGGTCAATTTCTCTGTACCAAGGGTGTCTCCAGTGCAGACTAAGTCGTGTGCCCGCCCCTTCCCAGGTGGGTCCTCCTCCAGTGGAGCAGGTGCAGATCATGCAAGCACAGCAGCAGGAATCCCATTGGAGGAGGTGGTGGCCATGGTGCATGAATCTGATTGCATTGATAGTGAGTGGCATATAGAACGCACCCCACCAGGATCTAGAGTGGCTTGCATGGCAATTCGGACCCCCTCTTTCAAGAAATGCAAATCAAAAATATGCAAAGGCTCCAGGGGGACTCCAGCTCCAACATTCACAGGGTTGTTCCGACCTTATCATAGTGGGGAGTAAAAGGACCACATGTTCTGGTTCTGCCCAGACGATATGGCACGATGCGTCAAGGGAACAGTTTGTCCTTCGGTGATAATGAAGCCCCCTCCCCCCGCAATTTGGCCTGTGAAACTTGGGACGTCGCTGTCATCAACCGAGATAAGCATGCTGGAGGAGGGAGGGTTCTGTCTTGCACGGTCCCGGGTGGTGCCCTCATGCACTGTCGGCACAGATGTGCCACATGCTCCGGCAATGCCTCCACCCGGTGCCAACTCCCACCCAACAAAAAAAGATGGAAAAACAGTGCGTCGTGTCGCTTTGGGTGCAGATCACGAATGCAAGATGGAATCGGCTAGAATTTTGCAGGTTCGGGTGACTCGTATCACCGAAGTCCCTGCCCCGGGGTATGGACGGATTTACACAGTGCTGTCTATTGGCTCAGTTCTTCATGGCAAAGAATATCAGGTTACCGTGGGGAATTTCCCTACGTGCACTTGTCCGGATTTTGTAACGATGCGTGAGGGCGCTCTCGGCATGAGAGGGAAGTGGGTCCCCTGCAAGCATCAATATTACATATACCTTGTAATTATGTGCTGCAATGGTAAGAGAGACCAATTCATTCACCAAGCCACACTAGGCTACGGAGAAGTAATCACCCTTCTGCAGCGGGACACCTCACGTAGGGCTCCGCCAAATTCTCTTTGAACACATACGAGCCATGCCCGCTTCCCATGCTGGTTTCCAGGTTACCGTGTAAAGACTTTGCATTTAGGACAAACACATACATTTCGTTCGCGGAACCAGGGCAAATGCACATGCCATTCATTGTAAGCGTCTATCTGTGAATTGAAATAAAGTGTGTCAATCATTCTGAGCTCAAATCTGCCATATTTTCATATTCCTCTTTTTGTGCAGGCATTGCAGACATGGTGCATGGTGGCCCCCTTTGTTTTGTCCAAATAATAGGCCCTCTTCCTGCAATCCTCCCCTATAGGACCTGCTTCTCCAACAGATTTGTGCCGCTCACGCTTCCCTGAAGCGTGAGCTCAGCTCACGCTTTGCAGCTACAACGTGAGCTCAGCTCCCAGGCTCACGAGGCTGGGCTCACGCCGTAGCTACGCTGTCCTTGCCCTTATCAATTGCATCTTTGAATTCTTCATAATCTGTACACCAAGACATTCAATGAATTAGTATTACGAAGTGTTGCAAAAAGCACAAAGAATAACAAACTTTGGGGTGCTTGAGAGAAGATATGTACCTAAATACTCGATGTCTTCTTCATCATCCTCACTGCCAGTGTCCGAGCTCAGCTCCTCTGGATCAGCGGCAGAGGGTTCCACAATGTTCCACAACTTGTATCTATGTTCTTTTTTTTTTCTTCTTTCCCTCTGTAACCTCTGGAGAAACCTCAAGTGGAACCTTATGGTTCTTCATCCAACTAGGCGTAGCCGGCTCTACAACAACAATGGCATCAGGAAGCACAGGAAGCACCATCGGTGCTGCAACTCTAGGTGGAACAGTTGTTGTGCGCATACGTATCGCTACACAACTTTATCGCTGTCCAAACCACACCACACATATATGCACAATAAAGTAGTCTGCCACAATGAAATGAAAACTAAACTCACACTGTCTGTTGACACAAAAACACGAAATACAATACAATCACTCGTTAAAATAAGAGTCGAGCCAGGGGCACCCCAAGCTATGGGGACTCCACCCCACAACATCCTACTCTCCCTCCATAAGTACTCTCAGATGCTAAGCAGCGAGGGAGCTCGGTCGTGCAGGCTCAACTCGAGAGAGATGAGCCGCACGACTGACGAGCTCGTGAAGATAAGATGGTTCAAGTGTCAAGCTAAACTTGACACCTGACTTAACACTTGAACTAATTCCAAGTGTTAAATACAAATAACTAGATTTATTCTAGTTAGTTTCACACTGTGTATATTTAACTTGACAGCTGTCGTGCGCATACGTATCGCTACACAACTACATTGCTGTCCAAACCACACCACACATATATGCACAATAAAGTAGTCTGCCACAATCGCCCCCCTAGCTGGTGGTTAGGTCCCTCTAACTCCAGATAGCTACAAGATGTAATAGCCACAGCCGTAGTAAGTCCTCTATCACTGTCCCTATTGTACTCAAACTCTATAGACCAAGAGGCCGGGTACAAGAGCAGCCCATCGTTAGTTGCCGTCTTGCAATCTGTGAACTTGAGCCAGGATCTCGTGTGTTGGTCTCCTAGTAGCTTAGCCTTGCATTTCTTGTTAGCCTTCCATGGTTGTATCCACTCTCACTATCCAATGCAATGCGAACATAACCAATCCCCATCAGGAACAATCTCAAGAGGTGGAGTCAAGCATCCCATATGCCAACCTCTAGAGCATTGATCACACACCAGCATGGTGGTTGCCTCTCTAGCAGACCCACACAACATGCACCTCAAACTTGCAGGTACCACTGTCAGGTTTGGGTCAATCCTGCCATCGACATTCGGAAGGTGACATGGCGCGCAATTACGCACATGGTCCTTCCAAGTCATGCCATCTCGACCCTCCAAGATCAAGACGCCTGAGGGCAATACCTCTCGAACCCTCAAAATAACACGTCCTGCAGTCACATCCAGGGTCGTTGGAGCAGTTTACTGCAGATAAACACAGTCACCAGGGTGAAATCTCCGAACCCCAGGACGATAGCCCCCACCACGTATGGTAGCATACCTCAACGTATCACGATGTTGTGCAATGGCAAGGTTCTTGAAAGCCATGGGCATGACTTTCTTAAACAACTCCGCGCGCTGACCACATGCACGTGCCCACACGTCCGGATCGTCAAGATTGAGGACTATTTCCGCCTCCCTGCGAATAGATGTAGGCAAGTCTGGCCCTCGGCCAAAGAGAAGGAAATAAGGTGAGAACGATGCAAGTGATGCTTGCTTGCTAAACCTGTAGCCCATGGCTAACCAAGGTAACTGAAGGTCCCAATCTCCTAGGTTTCCCTTCTGCAAGCCATACTTGCACAAACCCCTCTTCACTGTCTGAACAACCCTCTCTGCCAAGCCATCGGCCTCAGGATGATCCCGAGAAGTAGTGCGGTGGTCTATCAAGGCTTTGTCACACAATGCCTGAAACTCCCCCAAGAACTCTCTCCCTCGGTCCATGAGTACCTCAGCTGGAGCACCGAATCAGCTAAGTACACGATCCAAAAATGCATACGTAGCCCCCTCACTAGCCTTATCAGGCAATGGAACCAATTTGATCCACTTGGAGAAGTGCTCCACCATCACCAACACGTACTTGTTGTGGCGCATGGTCAGTGGCAATGGCCCTGCGAAGTCTAGACTCCACCTGTAGCCCAATCCCATGATCGGAAGAGGGTGCAATTGTGGTGTAGGGGCGTTGAATGAAGCACACACCCTGTCACACACCATGCACCTAGCCACAAATTGTTGCACCTATGTGTGCATACCACGCCACCAATACTGCCCCTGCAGTAGACTATGAGTGCATCGCACCCCAAAATGCCCCAACTCCTCATGGGCATGTCGCACTAACCGTGCCCGCTGTGTTGGGTGAGGCACAATCCTCATTCGACCATCCTCCCACACTCGAAGCAGGTGTGTCCCCTCCCACTTGAACCTCTTGGCTCGTTGTAGGATCCGATCCCTCTCCTTGGCAGTCACAGTGGCTGCCGTGTCTCCAGTGCGGAGATAGTCCAACACAGCTGAATCCTCTTGTATATCTTTGGCGCCACCTTGCTCATTGCTGGCCTCAGGGTCCTCAGACACTCGGTCTACAGTCATCCCTGTTGTAGGTCCAACCTGGCCTTCCGCTGCCAAGATACACAGAAATACAGATGCATGCCATCCGAGCACCATCTCCTCGTCTGTCTCACCATGCCACTGAGCTCCAGTGTCATCCTGCTGGCTCATGCATGGATTGCGACTCAACCCATCCGCATCCTGATTGACCAAACCTGGTCGGTGCACAACCTGAAAGTCATACTCTTGAAGTATGAGTGCCCACCGTGCAAGCTTCCCCGTAAGCTTGTCTGACTCCATCAACCACTTGAGTGGCTGGTGATCCGTGACAAGGGTGAAGAGATTGCCGTATAGATAGCACCTGAAGTGTGCCATGGCCCACACTACAGCTAAGCACTCCCCCTCATATGAGCTATACTTAGCCTCTGCAGCGTTGTTCGAGCGGCTAGCATAAGCCACTACGAACTTTCTTCCCTCATCATCCACCTGTGTGAGCACCGCTCCAAGCCCCAGCATGCTCCAATCTGTATGCAGCTGAAAAGGACGCCCCTTGATAGGTCGTCTTAAGATGGGCGTCGAGGTCAACCTCGCCTTGAGCTCTTGAAAAGCTCGTTCTTGCTCATGTTCCCACTGCCACTCCTGGTCCACCTTGGTCAGCTTGGTTAGAGCCTTTGCAATGGCACTAAATCCCTTGACAAACCGTCTATAATAGTTTGTCAACCCCATGAAAGCTCAAACTCGGCTCACATCCATGGGGCGTGGAATCTGTGCAATGGCCTCTACCTTAGTCTGCTGTACCTCCAATCCTCCAGGATATATCATGTGACCCAGATACTCAATCTGGTTGGGAAAAACCTGCACTTCCCCAGATGTAACTTCAATCCGTGCGCCCTCAAGCGCTCAAATACCACCTGAAGGTGTCTGTCATGCTCCTCCACCGTAGCACTAAAGATGATGATGTCATCTATGTAGCACCGAGCAAACTCCACCCCTGCTAGAATCCTGTCCATGACTCTCTGAAACTCTATAGGAGCGTTCTTAAGCCCAAATGGTAAGAACCGCCACTGGTATAGGCAATCATTCCCGTGCTCATTGATCCCCCAGAATGCCGTCTTCTGCTTATCCGCCTCCTTGATCGGAAACTGGTGATATCCGGATTGTAAATCCAAAGTGCTAAAAACCTTGGCATGCCCAATGGCATCAAAGATCTCCTCTGGTGTTGGCATGGCATACCTATCGGACTTGGTCTGACGATTTACAGGTCGGTAATCACCGCACATACGTCTCTCCGTCCAATTGCCATAGACATCCTTCTTGGCTAGCATCACTGTGGCTGAAGCATACTCTCCACCAAATAGCTCCACCAAACCAGCCTCCTAGAGGTCATGAGTCCTCATCTGAATCAAGGACCTCTCCATGTCACTGCATCTATAGGGTCTCCGAAAGATTGGCGTGTCAGTGGCCAATTCAATGCGAATCTCTTGACCCTTCAGTGCTCCCAAGTCCTTCAAACTGAAGGCAAAGCAGTTCCTGTAAGCCCTCAAGAACCGCCGTATACGTCGCCTCTCTCCTCCGATTATTATAGGTCCAACATCAGGCTCCTAGTTGTCCTCCGTGACTGCAACCTTGAGTCCAGCAGACTTAGAGGTAGAAGACATGTCCCGTGGTTGCTATGCTGCAACCTCTTTAGCAGTGATCACTTCCTGCTCTGTCAGTGACAATGTCTCATCCTGCCCCACCATCTCATCCTTGAGGACCTCCTCAACCCGAGAAAAATCCCCAACCTCATCCATCACCGTCGCCTTGGCTGCCATCTCCCTCCGAACCTTGAGCACCTCCCATGTGTGCCATGGATGCGGCCTGCACCTCGTTATCCTCATTTGTTCGCCCCTACTTGCTGCCTGTACCATCTCGGTAGGTAGAGAGACTATCAAGGGAAGTGTATTCCGTACTCTGCGCTGCTCAGCCATAGCCAAGCTGATAATCCAGGTCAAGCAATTGAGATCCATTGCTTGCCCCAACACCTGACGACGTGATGCCTTAGAAAGAGATGGCACCGCCATGGTACCAATGGTAAGATCCATCGTCCGCTCGCGCTCGTCAGCATTGGGTTCCACTAACTGCTGCAACTGGCTATCCCACAAGAGGACCAGGTCCACCATCCCGGAAAGCATGAGATCCTGGAAAGTTGAGCAGTGTAGGCAATGCTGCTCGTGGGTGACCCACCTTATTGACCACTGCCAAAGGTGATCGGTCATCGTGTCTCACACGCTGAGATTGTCTCCCTATGTCCAAAATGCTATCCACCGTCAGGTTTGGTGGCCGCTGCATCCCATCAAATGCACGCTTGAGCAGTGCAGGTGGCATCAAGTTGGTCCACCATAGTCGTGGGCGATGAGCTCGTGACCCCACTGCAGCTGCATCCAGCAACACTGCAGACCCAAGCCAAGACCGCATTTGATGTACACTGGCCATCACCTTGGCCCGAGAATCACCCATCAATGGCACATTCTCCAAAATATATGCCGGAGAGTCTGTCTGCTAAAGCTGTAAATAGCGCAGGAGCCTCAATATCTCCCAAAACAGGCGTGACCTTGAGTCTTGTAACCCATTGCCATGCCTTGGCAGGGCCAACCTGCCACTACCAAGTGAATAGGGCCAAGCCGCTCCAAATCCTGCGCCCCCAGCAAAGAGATGTCTGCTGGCAAGGCTTGCTGGTATCCACGAACTGCAGACACTGGCAACAAATCAGGGTACTGCTGCACCAACAGAGCAACATGGCGCAGTGAAACGCATCGTATAGTCTCATCCCTCTCCACATATAGGTAACGTTGAACTCGTACACCTGCCTGCACCACTGCAGCCAATCCAGTGCTGATCCCTCCAAACAAGTCCAGAAGACATATGCCTTCATCCGGGCATTGCCACACAAGAGGTGTGGTGTCCAATGGTGACAACTGAGGTGGTCCTGGTGCAATCACCGCACTCTCCTCCTCTCTTGATGGTACAAAGGCCTCTACCCAGGCTTGTTGCACACGTCTATCAGCAGCCTGCTGCAAATCCTTGTTCGTACCCCACAATAGAGTGTGAGCAACCATGACAGACAATTCCGCCATACCATGCATGTCATCCTGCTTTGCTGGAGGTGGCACATCATCTGCATGGGCATTGCCCTCCAACAACTCTCCAGGCCAACTAACTGCAGTTGTGAAGGCTGCTAGTGTTGGCATCTTACCCCGCTGGGTCGCAGCAACACCCCCAATGAATGTCACAGGGAGCTGTACACGACAACCATCCCCTGACTGCCATCCAGGCCTGTAGAATGCTGACTCCTCCCAAAAATCCAGGGTGAAGCCTATGGGATATAATACTGCCCCCACCAACGAGGACATCGTAAGAGACCGCGTCTTTCACAATGACCTTGGCTCACATCACTGAGCCATCTATAGGATGATCCGGCTGTAGTCTAATGGCCAACTCACGCCGTGTCATGCCCCGAGCCTGCTCTGATCCTCCTAAAGATGTCTGTATCTGGAAGGGACAAGGCTCCATATCCGCCTCCATGAGGCCCAAACCTGCAATAACGGCTCTGCCCAACATCAGTGGCTGAGCTCCCGAGTCCAACAAGACCCGCAGTGGTCGGTACCTCTTGCCTGCCGGTCCACTCAAAGAGAAAATGCCATCCTGGTTGTCTAACAAGACAACTCCAGGTGTCACCATGGCAAGCTGCAGCTGCCAGGTTGACGGAGCTGCCAGCTAGGCCAGCCTTTGAACGCGCCTGCACGACCGAGCTCCCTCGTTGCTTAGCATCTGAGAGTACTTATGGAGGGAGAGTAGGATGTTGTGGGGTGGAGTCCCCATAGCTTGGGGTGCCCCTGGCTTGACTCTTATTTTAACGAGTGATTGTATTGTATTTCGTGTTTTTGTGTCAACAGACAGTGTGAGTTTAGTTTTCATTTCACTCGAGAGAGATGAGCCGCACGACTGACGAGCTCGTGAAGATAAGATGGTTCAAGTGTCAAGCTAAACTTGACACCTGACTTAACACTTGAACTAATTCCAAGTGTTAAATACAAATAACTAGATTTATTCTAGTTAGTTTCACACTGTGTTTATTTAACTTGACACAGTACTGTTTGATTTGGGTAATGCAACAGTGGGAACCTTAGCAATCTTTGGCTCACGGAGTGCAGAACTAGCAAGTGCTCTTTTGGGTTCACCAAGGCTCTTAGAAGTTGAGAGAATTTATGGCACTACATTAGAGTGGGTAGGCGGAGTAGAAGCCACAAAAAAAAACTCTCGGAGAAGTATTGCCAATGGGCTCTATATCAGCCAACCCTACAGCCACTCCACTGAAGGCAAGTGGTCGTACTACAGACGACGAGTCCTTTGGTGACAGCGCACACAGAGAGGGAAAAACTGGTTTTATAGCCTCTCCCTGTGGAGGTGACACTAGACACAAATTTGGGAATTGGTAAACGGGTGAAGCGCTGCTTCCTATCTCTGCAAACAAAAAAAAAAAACAAATAGTTTATTGTAAATTGAAAAGAAAACAAGTATTGCAATATGAAATATGAAATTGCAGTGAGAATGGGAACAATGTACTTTTGTTGTCATCGGTAGAGCCAAGATGGCTTGAAGATCCATATTTTGTTTCACTCACATAATCTGAAATCTAGCAAAGCAACAAAGTTAGTATATGAAACATAAAACATTAGACATTTATGCTAACACTACTAGAGACCACTAGCACTAGCACTAGCACTAGTACTAAAAACCTTATGTACAGCAAAGCCATGCACTAAGCCCTAAGCACTACACAAAGCACTAAAGCACTAAGCAAAACACTAAGCACTAGCACTAAAAACCTTATGTACAATCTGATTTCCAGCAAAGCCATGCACTAAGCCCTAAGCACTACACAAAGCACTAAAGCACTAAGCAAAAGTACTAAGCACTAAGGGCACAACCTTCTTAAGCACAAAACAACACTAGTACTCAAGCAAAGAAAGTGAACACAAAAACTACATACTTACCTAAAGTTCAGCAAAACAAAGAATTTGGTAGACCACTACTACAATTGCCAATATTATTAGTATTGTTGTACTATTAGTACTATTGAAGCATAAAGCAATAGCAAAGCCCTTCTACCACTAAAAAGCAAACCAAATGAAAGGAAAGGTGCAAGAGAAAGCACTAAAGCAATAGAGCAAGGCCTTCTACCATTGAAAAAAAAACAAAAGCATGCAAATGTGCAAGACAAAGCACTAAAGCAATAGCAATGACTTCTACCACTCAAAAGACAGCAAAGGTCCAAGACAAAGCACTACAGCACTAAGACAATAGCAAGACCTACCACTCAAAACAAAGGAAGGACTCGACTCTCAACATATTTGAACAATTTTTTTCTAGCCAAATGAGAGGACAACAACCTTAGCTCCAAAGCAAAACAAAACACTCAAATTAAAGCCAAAACATGTACAGTACTTTCCACTTACCGTGTGTAGGAAATGAAGAGGACAAGACCCGAGTCTTCCGTAATTCTAACCAAGACAATCGTCGAGAGGCATCACTTGTGATAGACGCTTTGTAGGCCTTAGTAACCTCGGGAGGTACATCTCCAAGTCCCATGGACACCCACCATCGTGGATGCATGATTGCTCGACATGACCTCAAGGCACACCGACAACTACTAAGCAAATGGGAACGAAGACAAAACGCATGGTATGTGTGACGGCAACTAGCCACCACTATATTCCTGTAATGAAAGAAATCATCACAAATAGGACATGCGATTATCACAATGAAATCGCTCGGAGCAGTGTTATGTGGCGGGTTCACTGTAGGCACTGGAATCAAACTTAAGCCCTCTTGGCCAGCATCCAAATGCTTCAGTTGAGACATCACAAAACCCAATGCCAATACTGCCAAATCAAGGCGACATTGCGCCCGAGAGATGGCCATCTCATTCAGATCATGACTCCTCAATAGACCATTGTGCACAACCTGTTGTTGCTCCAAATGCGACTCAAAGTATGAACCCATAACATGAGCTCGAGATTTCTCTTCATCTAAGGCTGCAACCCGGGCTGCTAGGACATCAACAGCCTCCTTGCTCGATACCACGTTAGGGTCTTGGTCTGTCTCGGGATTGAAATATTGCTGACTAGGGAGTGAGGCAACCAATCTACTCACCAAGATTCCCAATTTCTCTCGCTCAAAATGTAAGACACGTTTCTCTATAATTAACTTTCCAGAAATCAAACTAAGGCTGTCTTGAGACTCAATAAGACAAGAACGCCTATCGGAAAGAAGAATGTCACTCTTCCCAATAGAATCCTTGAATCCACGTCGAGCATCAATCAACTCCCAACAGTCTTGGTAGCAAACGCTATCTCGTCCTCTCTGGACATCACCTCTTCCTTGCAAATGTCAAGCATCACAGAAGAACTAGAAACTTTTGAAGGCATGGTTTCCAACACACTTTCAGCCACCTCTATCTTAACATGAATGGGATCAGGAGCAATAGGCTGTACCTCCAATGTCCCTCCATTGTGGAGATTCTCTCCAACCCTCTTCTCCTTGTTTCTGGATTTCCTCTGGATGGACTTAAACTGAGTTTTCGAAACAATAGAAGCAAATAGAGCCCAATTTACCTTCAGCCCTTTCTTCTCACCAAGGAGACCCCTTGCAAACCCCAAACCGATTTGGTTCAAAGGAATATCTCTCCTTTGATAGACTACCATGTGGAGAGCTTCAATCTCTCGCTGCAAATTCTCCGGGGCATTTCGATACTTGTATGCCTCAAGGCTCTGAATCCCATCCTTGGAAACCTTTGTTTCCCGTACACCAAAAACGGTATCACAATCCTCAACTGAAGGGAGATGTGTAGCCTTGGTGTTCCTCGGGTCATAACCAGTTGAAGAGAGTTTCAGGTAATCCCTGAAATAGGCCAATGGTAAGGGTTTGTCTCCAAGGTTCTTGAGGAATTCTTCCTCGGGTACAAGGATCTCATCAACCTTAGACTGAATCAGCTCGCTACAAGATCCTTTCATTGCACTAGTACAGATTAACGTTTTTATGACTATGGATATCACTACATTTGCAGTGATAAGTGCTTCTATGACTACCTCACTCTGCAGTGACAAACACGAAGTCAGTTCTACCATGACTACGGAGTGATAAGTGCGAAGTCATGGTCGTCACTGAGGACGTGGCGTGGGATAGTGATGTAGGGTTTGGTGATGTAGTCATAACAAATATGACTACATGACTGAAAGTTATGACTGAGGTTACGACTACATCACTACAACATTGCGCCTACATGGAGAGGCCTCTGCATGACATGTGGGATCCTTGGGATTTGACATGTGTAATCATCGTCTGGTGGTGCAATGGAGTAGTCATATTGGAGCAGATGTAACTGATACGTGTTGATCATGTAGATTTTACAATTTATTAAATATTATTTATTTTTAGATGACTAATTTAGATATTGAACTATATTACATTAATATGAAATTTAATAAACCATACGGTGGAGCTCTCATAAGCACAACAATTGGCAAAGAGGAAAGGCCATCTATACCAAGACACAACCCCTCTGCAAGGAAAGAGAACATGCATTAATCTTCCAATGACCAAAGAATCAACCCCCAACCCTGCTGGCAATTGCAAAGAGTGGCAAAGTAAGATTCTACCATCAACCCTATTGCATAGACTGGCAGAAGCAACAATATGATACAATATGAAAGACACAACTACAATCAAACATGCCATCCATAGAAACACGACAACACAACCTCAGAAGACATTGCACCTTCGAACGATATTGGATGTTAATACATCAGACACTGACATGGTGTTTAAACCAGTCTGCCTATATATATTCCCAAAATATACTTCATTCTTCAAGCACGATGTTGCTAAGCACTACCACAACAAGAAATTGACCACCTACCCATGCAGATTTCTTGTAGCTATCATTCCACAGGCAATCATAGGTAATCTGGAGCTTGAAACCCGGCCCTCTTGGATGAATCTGGACCTACACTCTATCCCTGCTCCTTCAGCTATCCATGCTTCTACATAAAATCATGCATACATCTTTGCCTTGCTGCTAGCAGCTGACAATGACAGCCTAGATTTTTTCTAGGAAACACCCAACTCAACTTATCACACTAGTTCCTATGCTCAATGGTATCTGCTACTCTCTGTAATCCAGCAGGCATTCACCTTTTTGCCTCAATTGTCCCACGGTCAGAAAGTATTCATTCCACAGCTTCTCCTCGTCTCTGTTACCTGTTTTTGGATACTTTCCTATTGTCACATTGGCAGTTTCATGTCAAAGTCACTCCAAACTAAATTCACTCAACCAGCTAACTTGCAGAATTCAACATGAAAATTTAGGGCCGATTCTGATAAGAGGGAAAAACAGGGTGAATTGTGTTGAAGAAGGTGCCTTGATTACCAGTGCCTAAATTTATCAATTGTGCCGCTGCTCTGTGGCTTCTAGTTGACCATCTACCCATGCAGGTTTCTTGTAGCTACCCTTCCATATGAAATCATAGGTAATCTGGAGCTTGAAATCCAGCCCTCTTGGATGAATCTGGACCCACACTCTACCCCTGCTCCTTCAGCTATCCATACCTCTGCACAAATCATGAAGACATCCTTGCCTTGCTGCTAGCAACTGACAATGACAACCTAGAACTATTCTAGCAAAAACCCCACCCTACTTATCACACTAGTTCCTATGCTTAATAGCATATGCTATTCTCTGTAATCCAATAGGCATTCACCTTTTTTTGCCTCGATTGTCCCACCATTGATTGGGGGCAGAAAATATTCATTCCACAGTTTCTCCTCGTTTTTGGTTCACTCAACCAGCTAACTTGAAGAATTTAACATGAAAATCTAGGGCCGATTCTGATAAGAGGGAAAAACAGGGTGAAATATGTTGAAGAAGGTGCCTTGATTAGCAGTGCCTGAGTTTATCAATTGTGCCGCTACTGCTGCGGCTTCCAGTTGATCATCTACCCGTGCTGCTTCCACAGGGAATCATAGATAATCTTGTGCTTGAAATCCGGCCCTCTTTGATGAATCTGGACCCACACTCTATCCCTGCTCCTTCAGCTATCCATGCCTCTGCACAGATTATGCATACATCCTTGCCTTACTGCTAGCAGCTGACAATGACAGCCTAGATTTGTTCCAGCAAACACACTCCAGTTATCACCCTATGCTCAATGGCATCTGCTACTCTCTATAATCCAACAGACATTCACCTTTTTGCCTCTATTGTCCCACCATTGACTGGGGTCAGAAAGAAGCTTTTTGGACTTCCCCTCTCTACTTCTCCTCTGCATATGAGCAAGCAGACCAGAACATCCAAACTCAATTGCAAGACTGAGTAGAACATCTCAACTGGCAACCAGCAACTGAACTGCTCAGAAACACATTCAAATTGAAGTTGGAACACGGAGGGAGACAAGCTAGGATGGAAACATAACGGAACCCTTAATGTCAATGATACATGGAACATACAGTACTAACATTCAACATGTCAGACAAAAGCTCCATGGGTTGCCTTTGAACATAAGACCGAGAAACATGAATGGCCAACACTCCATTTGCTTGCTCCATTTTTTCTGTGTAAAATTTCATGTAAACCTGTACACCTACATGTACAAAGAAGTAAGTGGAAGGCTTTTGGACATGGTGATCGCATATTCATAAGCCAATTTGACACGATCGACTCAACTAATTACTAGTTTGCTTTAGGATTGGTGTCTGGGAATGTATTGCTTGGGAGATAATAGATGCTCAATGGTGTGTTGGCAATCTCAGTTTAGGCACAAAAGTCTAGGATTCAGTGAGTGCATGTGGGCCAGTTACTCATGGCACTCAGTATCGCAGGTCGTGGCCCTTGACTGCTTTTTAGAAGCATCGTCCGTTGCTTGTAGCAAGAGAGGTGGGACACAAAGCAGCTGTAATTAGTTTGAGCTCGTAATATGTTGCTATGACAGTGATGTCATATCCGCGCGAGACCCTGCTGCACATTTGACACATCGATGGGGCAAACTGAAAAGACGGTGGCCACCAACAAAGACGAACGAGACCTGGATGGCCAACGCACTTTGCGATGCTATGCATGCACAGTGTAAGGTTGCAGAGATGTTTCTCTCCCCGGGAATGGGGCGAATATTTCATATGTCCACGGCTGGGTCCGTTGCGTGCAATGATGTGTACACAATGATAATATCTGAGTTCCCAGCGTGCAACTGTCCAGATTTCCTTGTAATGGAATCCAAGAACGGAGCATATTTCCCCTACAAACACCTGTACTACATATATCTGAAGCACATGAAGTGCATTCTGGCAGTGGACGACTTCATCCATGCTCCAACACTGAGCTTCAACGAGCTCCATAAGGCCCTTAGGCAGGATACAGGGAGAAGTGGTTGACAGTCCACCATCAAAATTCTGATACTGGAATTTGTGTATTGGGTAGTTGTAGGCTACGGTGGACCAAAAACGGCGTAACATGGCAGTTTCTGCAGTGATCTCCATTCATGGTACCTTTTATAGTAAAATCACAACTCAATATTTCATTCAACTTTAAGAATCCATAGCTCTTTCATAGATGATCATTTTTACAATAAAAAAATTGGAGTATGTTATGGACTGCAGCGTTACACATGAAAAACCATATGGACTAAAAAAATATCATATACACCTAAGTAATAGCAAAAAAGAAAACACATTAGGGGTGCCATTTTTGAAAGCTACCCAAATGCACTTTTATATGGACTAAAAACATCAAGGAATGAGAGGTATGGACTAATTTATACTAAACACTAGGCCCAAACTGGGCCTATTTTCCCTAATGTACATCATCCTCATTTAGAGGCTTTTGGGATATCATCATTACTAAAAAGGTGTAACAACCCATAGACTTGGGCTCTGGATGTTGTTGTGTCTGCCAGCAGATCCCCTTCAACGCCACACCCCTACCAAGAAGAGGTGCCAAGTGATATATGGAAAAAATTCAAAAATCTATAATTATTATAAATAAAATTGATTTTCTATTTTTTCAGAATTAAATACTAAAATTTCTAATAAAACAATTCTAGCCTATTTGGGGTGAGATTTTTTGCAGAGTGTGATGGATGCTCATCAAGTGTTCAATGAAATGCCTGAGCGAGATGTGATCTCATGGAATGTGATGATTGCAGGACTAGCTGAGGAAGGGCATAGCGGAGAGGCAATTGAATTCTTTCAGCGAATGCAACAGACAGGCATGAAGCCTAACAAGGTCACATTTATGAGCATCCTCAAAGCATGTGGCAGCCCAATAGCTCTGGAACATGACAAGCATTTCCATGCGAGCATCATCAAGGTGCCCCATTTCCCAGTGCGAGATCATGAGAGGATTTGAGTCAAATCTCCTTATGGGCACTGCCCTTGTCAGCATGTACTGCAAGTGTGGGGATATGGTGGGTGCAAGCCAAGTGTTTGACAAAATGCCCAAATGTGATCTCATGGAATGTGATGATTGCAGGATTAGTTCAGCAAGGGCAATTCCAACAGACAACTGAATTCTGGCAACGAATGCAACGAGAAGGCTTGAATCCAATGTTTGCATGTACAATCTCTTTGTCTATGGGACTTCTGCCTCACATCTATTTTGAACATATACTTGTAGGAAACACCACATTACAAGGCAAAGTTTCTGTTCAGATTTACCATACTTCAGCAGCAAGTTATGTATACCAAGAGAGCATTTAGCATCAGGGTACCTCAACATTGCAGCAACCAGAAATCAATAAGAGTTTTTACTGGCATGCAAGTGTGACAGATTTGTGCATCAGGTAGAAATGCTTTATGTTTAACAAGGTACATCAACATAGCAACCTGGCTATGCAATACATGCTGTCTATTATCAGAGTGTCAAATGGTAGCAAGATAAACATAGCGTCTCAGCTAGCTATACAAATTAAAGAAGAATTTATCGTCTCCACAATGGCTTGGCCATACTGCATAACAGCGGGCAAAATCTGGGGCAAACGAGCGGTGGGAATTTCTCGCACGGCATCCCCGCTTGAAGGCGATGACGATCTGGAATTTCTTGGGCTTCCACTGCTGGAAGACACATTGTGCGGCAACATGACGGGCCCTCGAACATAACCATTTTAGCTAGTTACATGAATCAAGGAAGAATTGCTCATAAGGCCTAGTTACCTCAAAATATGCAGAATGCTAAAGCTAGTTGAGGTTTCATACTGGCATGAGACAGATTTCTGGAAGAACTAGGTATCAGGTATTGATGCCAGTCTTTCCAAAAGGTCTTAAAAACTCCAATTACTGATATATGCTCTTGGCATTTAAAAAATCTTGCTGGGATCTTATCTTCTGCAGAATGTTCGTGTAGGTCTTATGCACTTGACGAAGCATCTCATGTTTTGGTGGATGCTAAGTCAGTGTAGAAATTCTTCATTGTACCAAAAACATTCCAATAACCTGTCATTTCTAGCCTTGACAGGTAAGTCCAAAGAGCCAGACATCCTTGAGACTCTCTAGATGTAAGGTACCCAAAGCAACTCAGCAGCCTGTCACATGTAGCTCTGACAGGTAAATCCACCGAGCCTAGCTATCATGGAACTTCTGCCGATGTTAGGCATTGGTATAATTGCCATATTGGTACCATATAACATGTCTGAAAGTTACCCAAAGTAGTTCAAGCTACTGTGAAAGATGGGTGCCTCCACACATACTTCCAGGTTTTGAACACCAAATCATGAAGAGGCATTAGGTAAACCAGGTTTTGGGTATGATTACCAGAACCAGAAACTACAAAATCTCTAATTCAAGAGTGATAAACGCTAGAAGGAGATAAAGTCTTGAAGAACCATATTGTTCAACAAACTCAGCTGAACAGACGGTTGGTTGATGTGCTTGTTCCCTTCAGCGACATCGTGTGATCTCGCAAACTGAAAATCAACACGTCAAGTGGAAGTCCGAGACCTGCGCCCGTCCCAAAAACCCCCACAAAAAATATTTTGTGTGTTAGCGAGGATGCGTCAGGTGAGCAATAGACTTCCACATTTGCTATCAATGTCCAACATGCAATTTTACAACAAACATAATCCTACGAGGTCAGGGAAGCAACCCAAATAGCAAAACACCTTTTTGACAGTTTGGGGAATCAACGCCATAGCTCCAAGACAGCGGAAAGTAGCTCAAGGTACTTGCAGACTGAAGATCAGCTGAAACAGTTCAAGGTACTTGCAAACTGAAGAGCAACAAAAACAATGAGACTACCTGCAATATTAAAGAGAATTAACATGGAAGAGCGTCTTCCTGTTTAGTTTCACGAGCACCATCGTTCATAATAGCTCCAGGGAGGAATTAAACGTAGGGGGTCCTTAGAAAACCGAAACAGTAGGTAAACTGAACTGTTGCGTGATCCCCTCGGCTTGGCTACACCAGCAATCACTCTGACATGGAAGGGTGCCTTCCTGGATGTCGTGAAGATCGCTGACGTCCATGAGGGAGGCATTCACGGATCCCCTTCAAAAAGCAGTAAGCATAACTGCTCGCATTACCTTCTTCGAGCTGCCATCGCGTAGGGACCTTCAAAGCGCGCAACAGATATGGTTTGCATTGACACTCATCCAGGCACATTATGCCATTTGTCCAATCCAGCATTGTTACCTCACTGACATTCTGTCAGTCGATGGAATTCATTAAAAATAAGCTGAAACGGGCATAATCCGAGCATTCCTCATTACTGTAACGAGGAAAGCATGATGAAAGTGGGTTAAAACAGGATGAAGCCAAGGTGGAATTTCATCAGAGTATCATGAAACCATAAGGTTAAGTGTAAACAGGGATGAAACCAAGGTGAGTTTCAGCCATTTAGCACTAAAATTTTCAAAAAATATATATGGAAGTAGGTATTACTTAAACCATATGAGTATGGAGAGAGAGGGAGAGAGAGAGGGGGGCAAATAAATAAATAAATAAATAAGGTGGGGGGGGGGGGGGCAGTAGTAGGGTCTGCTGCTGCCAAGTCCCCCCCAACCTTCTGTTATTTTTTTTTGGTGAGCAGCACAAAAGAGAGGGAGAGAGGGAGAGAGGGAGAGAATGAGATAGGGGGCAAAGAAAAAGAAAAAAAGTGGGGGAAACCCCCTAGTGTCCCATCCCCCGTCCCCACCCCCTCTCCCTGCCCTTTAACTCAAACAAAAAGGCAGCCCCCCCTAGCGACCCCCATCCGTCGCAAGGAAAAAAAACCCGTCGCAACCCCCCTTTGCCACACCCTGCCGTCGCATATCCCGCGCGCCCTTGGGCCCCCCAATACATGCTGACAAGGGTGTTCCCTAGTAAAACGTCTGGCTCGAACCCACTCTTCATGATGTGATCATCAACCCCCTTCCCAACTGCCAGGGCTTGCGTTTCACCACACTCCTGCAAGAGACGGCCACAGGTCTCTGATTATGCCCCAAAACCTCTTTGCTCACTCCCATCCAATAGCTGCACTGCCTCCTTCAGCTGCCTCTCCCATGTTTTTCCACCACTGTATCTACTTCTTTCCTCCCCAGCTCCTCTTTGCCTGCGCCCTACAAGGAAAGCCAAGGTGATGGTAGCCGTGCCGCTCCCAGATCTCTCATGCCCAACAAATAATCCCGTCTAACTCCAGACTAAAACTCCACCACCCTGCATCATACCAACCCACCTGCGAGCTTTGATCCTCTAGGACAGGAAGTCCCAAAGGCACCGAAAGGCCATTTCAACGAACAACTGTGGAGATGCGTTGCACTGCAAAATTCAAGGAGACACAAGCTATACAACTCATCCAAATGCTAACTCTATGCTATCAATGTATGCAACTATCAGATACAAAATTTAAGGAGACACAAGCTACACAGTTCATCCAAATGCTAACTCTATGCTATCAATGTGTGCAACTATCAGATATTGAGCTGTTCAGAGTCCATATACATCATGGCATACACCTCTCGCAATCTTCCAAAAATCAACCACACACACCATTGCCAATTACTGCTATGATCAAAGGCAAAAAATTACTATCGCATTGTATAGCGCTGCAACCATCTCATATGCTACTGATGAGCTTTCAATCAATTATCATGCTGCTATATCCAAATCCTACAGCAATCAAAATTGTTGTTTTATAGAACAACCATACACTGGGACAAGCATACCAGGAAACAAAATTGTCATCACATTAACAAGCTGTCCTTAGGCACATCAATATGTGAGGCAGTTGCCTTCACAACGAGAAACCACACCTAAATGTCGAGTGCATATGCTACCCATCCTTGAAACCACTAACTACTACTCTGCTCAAAAGCAGTATCCACTGCTACACAATACACTAGAACTGTCATGGCTGCCACTAAAGGCCACACATGCACTTGCACCACCACTACAAAAGCAGCCTATTGTACTTCGCTCAATAGAGCTCAATAGGTGCCTTGCGGTCAAAGATGCTTTGTGGAATTCCCTGCAGGGGTTAGCTGCAATCAAAGGAGGACTACCAAAACCTCTAATCAGCGCCTGCCTGCAAGAGCCTCTCCACTCTCCCCTCTGCAATCTATGGTGACAGCCAACCCTGCCATCGCGAGCGTCTGGAACCTCTTCGCCGCTGCTGCCGGATTTTTCATTGTTGACCGAGATTTAACACCTCCATGGAGGAGGTGTTAAATCTCGCCCTCACCCCGTTACAGCGTTTAACAGCTGTTAGTCGGCCGGTTATCTAACCGGCTTCCTAATCGGCATGTGCGGCTGTCTACCTGCTGCTAACGTCAATTAATTAACTTGATTGACGTACTAATAGGTGGCCGGGGCCTTATTCTACACCAGGTGCGGCCAGGGCCTTGGCCCTGACCAGTATCTCATAAGGAAAGCCCGTCGAAATCACTATGTTTACCAAGGGATTTTTGGAGCAATGCTTTAAACCGCAACATCTCCAATAGCTAACCTGTTTTCAGTCCAATAACTAACCTGTTTTCAGTTTCGATGGCACCTGCCACAATTGATTCACGGTAAACCATCCAGATCGCAGTGTCCGTGGCGACCTCTATGCGAAAAGTCGCGTTGAAATTAAGTACAGCCTAACACCGGCTTGCAAATGGAAATCCGCCACAAGGAGTTAAGGTTGTGTCGAGCGAATAAAACCCTTCGCCAGGTCTGCGCCACTGCAACGTCCCACTCCCTGCCTTTCTGCCGTGCCCTAGCCTGCCTTGCCTTTCCTTGACACCCGGCCCCCTCCCCCCACCCCATTCACCATTATCACTCATACTATGTGCATATTCCCGAGTGTTTTGTCATCATTCTTTGATCAAACTGTGAAAAGGGGATTTCACTAGTTTTCTAATGCGCGAAGAGCGTTCCTTACTCTCTGGAGTTTTTTAAACTACTTCCGACGTTTGTCATTGACACGCCTTTTCCTCTGTTTTCTTTTCACCTAAACCCAGTGGTCCTGTGTTGTCTCTTGTGCGGGCATTGTTTAAAACCTGTTTCGCTCAGGCAAGCCTGATTGTTTGTCTCTTGGCATACCGTTCTCATTTCACCTGGATGCACACATTGCCAAACACGTCGATGTGAAACATACGTGGGGCACGAGCAAAGTGGTAGATGGGTAAAGGAACTGCAGCAAGTTGGCGGGTATTGATTTGCGTTAATGAGTACAGCTTTGATTTATCTGGTTTTCTCCTTGAACTGCTTGATGAAATGAGTATGTAGACTTCGCCGAGGTGAAGTTGGCCAGGAAAATTGTGAACAAGGGTGAGCATTGAAGAGCTGACACACAGTGCCGCATGACATAGATTATCATGTCACCACGGTAGCAATCTGATTATTCGGCCCTATTTCGTCATGTAGCGAAGAGCCAATTCAAACAAGCTGTTTCTGCTGTCAGGAAGGTGGATGAAATGATATTTGCTTATCTGCAGAGACACGACTTATGCAGAATGAGGTGAGGTGGCAGAACAAGTGGGTGGGCGTAAGGGGTGAAAAATGGAGGGGGGTGCATTGGACCGTGCCTTGTGGGTGGCACTGGCTGTGGCGGCTGGAGTCGCAGCAGGCACAGCTGCAGCGGTGACAGCTAGTGCCTTTCCGTATGCATTTGGTGCTGCCTTCAGTGCACTGCGATCCAAGCGGAAGAAGGAGCATCGTGAGCATCGCCATCGCCACAAGTCGGACAAAGTGAAGCGCCCTTTAAGCAAACCTAAGGAAGGCCAAGTCTACCGCGATGCCATTCGCAGATCCCTGTTGGAATGGAAGGATATTGACGTCTCTCTAGACTTCTTTCCTTATTTTCTCAAGTAGGTGCCCAAACCTAATTTCATGTTTCAGTTCTGAGGGGAGAGATCTTTTTCAATTTATCAGGGACTCGGGCTTTTATTTGCAGAGTCTGTTATGAAGTCGGTGGCATGAGCATCGGGATTGCGGTTTGTTCATGTGTGCAGTGAAAATACAAAAACAGCGTTGCTGGACTCCATGTACGTGTATTTGAAGAGGCCGGAATACTCCAAATATACATCTGAGTTGGCAAGTGTGAGCCCGCGCATTCTCTTGACCGGTCCTCCAGGTATCTCCCATTTGGGTAAATCCAAATAGTTCATCTCCGTCATAATTGTGCTATCAACGCCTATGTATAGTGCTGGCTGTGTCTTTGGGCCGGAGAACTTTCCAAATCTGGGTTAGGCCAGGTGCTTTGTGCCGACGTAGTTGCGAGCTCTTGGTTTGGGTCACGCCCCGAGAATGAACATACCATATCTGATTCTAGATTGTCCTTTAATGAACAGAGCTTTTACACAACTAGTTGTTTTCACAATCCTGAGGGGGTGCTTGTGTGGAAAAGTTGTGAGAACCATACCTGTTTCTGGCTGGACTGTAATGAATTCAATTGCGTCCTCAAGTGCACTAAGGAAGTTACTAAGCAGATTAGCAACTGTCTCGCAGTCCTTTGGACCTGCTATATTGTGTGTGTGTACGTGTGTGACAGAGAGAGAGGGAGGGAATCAGAACAGTGTATGGATTGCATTGCCACAATCAGACAGAGAGAGAGAACGTACTCATGCCGTTCCCTGCTAACATAGGCTTGCCACACCCTTACGGCCCGATCCCTTGGGAAGTTAACCCTCCTGTAGCCTTTTGTGGAGTTCGCACCCACCAGGGTTTACCTTATCCCCGGAGCTCAGCTGCAATTATAAACTTATTTTCCTTCAACTGCCATAAGGTTTTGTCACGAGAGAGAGAGTGCTTGTCTTGTCATGACAAGAAAGGATCTGTCTTTGCTAGACCAGACCATTTTGTTTTTTTTCCAAAAACAAAGACAAAATACAGCCATGTTACCAAGGCACCATCACCCTTCTCCTAAACCACAGTCTCGTTCCTGATTTGGAACCAATACCATCAGGTCCACCAGCTTTATATCCATTTAAATGTTCAATTGCTTCCACAATCTCAGAAGAACTAATGGGAGCATTATAAGCCATTGAAATATACTCCAGTTCATCAGGGCTGTTTTGAATCATAGGAACAGTTTTTCCAACTGTGTCCCTCCATTCAGCAGAAGACCCCTCACTGTTAGACCTAGAAGTTCTGCCAAGGATACTGTAGTGAGTTTCAAAGGTTTTGACAATGTCAACCGATGAAGTCACCACTGCACCTTTAGTAGTCTTCAGCGCTTGTACTTGCTGACCGTTTTTCGGCTTGTACAAACGTTGAAGGGCCAACCAGAATTTCTTGTCATTACCACCATGGTGGTTTGAGTTTATTTCACTGTATAACTTGTCCCAGTATAATTTCTTCTGAGACCTAACAAGCTGATTGATATCTTTACGGAGCTGGTAGTACCTCGCCCACAATTCTCTGTTGGTTTCCAAATTGCAGCACTCTTTATAGAGGGCTCGTCTCTCAGCTATCTTGAGTTTAATCTCATTAGTCCACCAATTAACTGCTCTACCGCAGACAATTAGTTTCCTCCCAATGATCTTGTCAGCCACGGAGGAAACGAAACTCTCCCAAAAGTCCACTGCTCTTTCGACTTCATTTCTTGCGTTAACAGAGCGTGACTGAAGTTCTTGGAGCGATTGGACAAAATGAGGGAGAGCCTCTTGCAAGGCCTGGACGTACTCAGCCTTGACCTCCTCATTGTGGAATTTTTCTATGCGCCACTTCCGAATCGAACGTTTCACAGATCTCTTGGTGGTGGGAAAACACCTTTTGATCTCAGTCCAAACCAGGAAGTGGTCAGAGGTACCAATATCAGTTCTGTCGATCAACACATTGGCACACTGGGGGAACAAAATTTTGTCCATTATGATATAGTCCACATTGGAACGTTCCCCAGTTTGGGATTTCTCACGAATCCACTGCACTTGGTCACCAGTTGTCCTGTTATTCAAGGTCAAAAGCTGAAGCTCTTCTAGACAGTTAATTAACCGTCTGCCATTAGAATTCAGCTCGTCCTCACCAAAAGGTCCAATGATATCGTCCTGATGGATCCCTTTGCCCACCCGGGCATTGAAGTCCCCCAATAGTACCACCTGACCTTTGGCAAGGAACGAAGCGCAGTCCAGCTTTACATCTTCGAAGGCCTTGTCTGCGTCAGCACTAAGGGTCCCCTCTGTGGGCATGTAAACACAACCAACAAAGAGGTCCTTTGTACTCCTGCCGCCCTTCAAATTCAGTTTTAGCCAGATACTATGCTCGTACCTCAAACCCTTGTTGATAATTTCACAATTGTCAAACAAGAAATCACGGACAAAGAATCCGACCCCTTTTTGACCGCGTTTGGCAGAGGCTGCCTTGAGAGTACACATCTTACCTGCCCATTTATAACCAATGACATCTCCAACCAGTTTATCCGACGTTTCCCATGTTTCTTGCCCAGCACAGATATGAATATCATTAGTCCGAAGAACTTGTCCCACTTCAAGTTGTTTCCTTTGGTTGGTCAACCCTGAGAAGTTGAAAGTGGCCAGCCGCAAGCCAGCCCTTTGCGTGTGAATTGTTTGTCGTCTAGGTAGCTTGTGATTGCTCCTGGACGGCCAACCGTTCTGCAAAGGGGGACAGTTACCCCATGTGTAGATTTTGCTCGTCTTGTGTAAACTTTGAGAATTGGTAAACCATTCAGGGTACCAAATCTTTCAGTTACACGACGCACAGGCTCCGCACACATAGGGGCAGATTGTCCGTCAGACTGCTTGGGGACAATTACCCCGTGTATAGATTTTGCTCGTCTTGTGTAGACTTTGAGGATTGGTAAACCGTTTAGAGTACCAAATCCTTCAGTTACACGACGTTCAGGCTCTGCACACTTAGGGACAGATTGTCCATCTGACGGCTTGGGGACAATTACCCCGTGTATAGAATTTGTTCGTCTTGTGTAAACCTTGAGGATTGGTAAACCATTCAGAGTACCAAATCCTTCAGATTCAGGACGTTCAGGTTCCGTACACTTAGGGGCATCTTGTCTTTCTGGCTGTTTGGATTCAACCTCATCCAGAGCATCAAACCGATTAGAAACTCTCAAGTTGAAGTTGTTGCCCTTGGTTGTCTTCCTAGAGCGCCCCATTGAATCACCAATGTCTAAGACCGCTCTCCAGCCAGTCAAGGGACGAACTTCTTTGAGATTGAATTGATGCGGGACTCTATTAGAAGCACTTTTGGTCATTGCAACCTTCAACGTACCCCTGTTATCAAGTCTCGAGATGGTACCATTAGCCATGAAATCCAAGCCTAAGCTAGAGCATGTAGTTTTAAAGGACACATCGTCCATCCTGGGATTCACCCCAAAAACTACACATGAAGCCCTAGATTTGGCATAAGTAACCAATTCCCAGGGATCACCCTGAGGAGTGTTGATGTTGATAGGAGCTAAATTTTTGATTGTTTTCGCAGGCCATAAGTTTAAGCACAGGAACCAACCCGAGCCCAAGTGCCGAGTATGCTAGACAGAGCATACGACTGCCCAATTTGGGCGGAGGGGCTGCCCCCAAGCGGTAGGAGTCCGCTTGTTACCATTCAGAGATCACACTCCAGGGAGTTGCAGGGAATGGCCCGTGTAGGCATATTCTAAAGAGGGAAAGGCCCCAAGCTTTCCAACTAAATCCAATGCACTACCTTACCTGAAGCAAAGCGCTTCAGGTCGAAACAAACAAGGACACGAGGTCACAAGGCGGCATTTAGTCACAGAGACATTAATGTACTCCCGTTTCAAGTCCACCCAATGTCAATAGGCTTCCTAGAGGACAGGGAGATACAGAGAAAAGAGAGAGAGAGAGAGAATGTACTCATAAGACGACGTTTGCAGTAGCCTTGTGGCCATTGACCCCGCGACCAGTTTGAGCGGAACACAAAGGGACAGAAACTACCTTTGTCAGGGGCTGACGCCAGTAGTATGACTTACCTTGGAACAGACAATTTATCCGAGTTTTCCAGATACCCTCTAGAAATCCCTTTACACAAGCATCAATCTGCTGTGTGTGATTTGCCCAATAACTAGGCCCCAAAAGGGCATGGGCTTTTGGCTCAGCCTCGAGATTTTCAAAGTTGGTAAACAGAGGTACATGCACAAATCCCTTGATGGATTTGAAGAGGGCCTCTCTCTGGTGAGATTACCAGGGCAATGAATCAGAAAATGAATATTGTCTTCAGGTTGCCCACACAGCGGGCATTTGCAATTCTCCTTTTCCTCTCTCCATCTGTTTGCTGTTCGAAGGTAGGCTTCCCGCCCTGAGTTTAAATTTCAGTCTAGTGCCGAGAGTGGGTAAACCCTTGAGGGGGAGAGAGAGAGAGAGAGAGAGAGAGAGAGAGAATCGGTCAGTCAGTCAGTGTAACTTCTGGAAGACTGGCCATAATGTAGGTATGCATTTGGTGCAGGTTCAGAAATATATCAAGAGATGTTGGTGAAGGGGTTGGCGCAACATTTGCAAGTCAATATGCTCGTGTTTGATAGCACTCGCGTCTATTTGGAGGTGCAGTTCACTTCTTTTTGCTGTCAAACCAGTTGTTGTGTGGCATTGTTACCCCAGCAACCTCAACATGGTCCGACTTCTCTAATGAAGTTGTGAAAATTCGAAGACTTTCCTGAGACTGCACTTTGTCTTTCTTGCAGTTTAAATTGCTTGGCCTGTAGAGACTGTGAACTGGCAGTGTGATCTATGTGGGAGATCTTTTGTATTAGAGTCTGAATGTCCAGAGTGGAAAGGAAGGCGTTGCTTCAAGTGTCATAGAAATAATTGAATGCAACATGCTACATTGAATGTTACATGCAAAGCTAATGGCAATCAGGGCTGTTGGGCAGGCAAGTGAGTCGGTACCAGGCACTATAGAGAGGGTGGCTGAAGACTCAGCAGCTGCAAATCAGCATTGCACAGATACGCCTGTGCAACACTTGGATGACTCCAGTGGTGACTTCAAGGAATTGGTAGGGTAATTACTTCTCACATATCATGCTAAGGACTGACAGAGCTCGGCTTTTTGATACTAAGGGGAGTTCTTAGTTCCACGCCAGGCAGATGTATTGGGCGTTCCTACCTGCAGGCTGGAACCACGGTTCGGTCATGGTATAGAAATGACAAAGCAAATGAGCCTTCCTAATATAAGACCTACCCAAAATTCCATCATCTTCTCCATTTCCTTTGAATGGCTGATGTGACCTCTCAGTCACCCTGATGCTATTGTTGAGGAGCATGCCTCAACTATGTTCGCCATGTGTACAAAGGAAGTATGGAATCAAACAGGATGAATGATGCTATTACTCAGGGCAGGGCCTGTGTATCTCTGTGTTTGTAAGCTGCTGCTGCAGTACGTCCTTCAGGAAGTTGTTTGTGAAAGTAGTGACCCCTGTCTCTTATCAGTTACTCCTGAAGTTTACGAAATCAACAGGCTTTCTTATTAGCCATATTTATCTTGCCCTCGTGATGAGCAATGCTTGGATATGGAAGGATAGGACTGGACGTTCAGAGTGCACAGAGGGAGGGCTGTGAACTGTGTTTGGCATGTGTGTGCAGGCCAGTGTGGGCATGCAAGTAGCATCAACTGAAGTTAGGTCGCCTGACACTACCACGTTGATTAGAAGTTTAGAGTCATCAAGTTGTTGCAACAAGGAGGTAGGGACAGAGGCATCTGGTTTTGGGCCTCTTTCACAGTTGCACCCCAAGGGCAAAGGGGAGAATTCTAATTTGGACTCCAAAGCATTGGCTACTGCTGTGGCTGCCGGTGTTACTGCCAGTGCCACGGCTGTTGAATCCCGGCGCCTAAAGAAAGGTAAGGTTGATATAAATGTATCCCTCGTTCAGCGGGGATGATTAGCAATTTGGATGCCTTTGGCAAGTTGCTTGGTTCTTGGCTTGTATCAGTGTCGCAGTTCTTGGATGCCTTGGCACTCAGGTTGGATTGGAGGAAGAGTAGAAGTACATGCTTTGTCTGGTAACCTGAACTGCTGTAGTTCTCCAGCCTCAGATGATCTGGTGGATTTAGAGGGGTAGATGGATTGGAGGAAGAGTAGACGTACATGCTTTGTCTGGTAACCTGAACTGCTGTAGTTCTCCAGCCTCAGATAATTTGGTGGATTTTAGAGGGGTGGATTTCTCGACTTAAAAGGTACCTTAAGACAGTGAGAACCAGGGGGGTGAACATCCTTTTGAATTTGAGAGGCATGATGAAATATGTACTTTCTGATGTGTAAGTGTGTGGCATATAAAGTGGCGAGGTTGTTATGAGCCAAGGATTGTTAGACTTCTCAGTTTGGAGGAGGAAAATTTGGATCTTGACAACACAGATGCACTTGCAATTCACCTTTTGTCCCAGCCATGGACTTTTGGACCTCTCAAAACTACAAGGTAACTGACATTTGGACAATTGTGATGAAGGTGATCGGGTGAAGTATGTGGGATCCAGTAGTGCTGGCTTGGCAGGGGGGCTCGCGGTCTTAAATCATGCAGGCCCAGCTGGGTATGTTACTACACCTGCCAGATAAGGCCAAATTGAGTTGCTATGGAGAGGAATGTCCACATAGCTGTGTACCTTATTATACTTCTGAAAGGGTTGTGGTCGACAACCCTATGAACGGGCAGGTAAGGGATTTGTTGATTGCAACTGCTGTGTAAAACGTGGCCATGAGCTCCAAAATGGTGACTAACTGAAAGTGCAGGCAGTAGAATTGGAAAGAGAAGATTGATAGCCTGCTGACGCCAGTGTTTGGATTATGAAGCAGAGGGCCATCCATTGGCTCCAGAGGCCGAGTGCTAATGATGCTGGAGGACAATCCTAGTAAAGTTGGGGTGCGCTTTGACAAGCCTGTCTATGGTGGCAACAACCTTGTTGACCTCTGTGAGGATGGCCATGGCTTCTTCTGCAATGGTAGACTCTCCCCACTCTTCTCTTTCTCCCGGGTCTCAGCCTGCTGTGTCATAAAAATCCTTCCACAGTCCATTCTGTCAATTGGGCCTGCTATATCTTCACTTGTCTCTCTTTCTGCTCTCTAACTCTATTCTTACCTTGTGCCTCACCACCTTGATACAAATATGGGCTGCATAAGGGCAGACAGAGGAAGGGTGGTCTCAGGTAGCAGGGCAATGCTTTGCTCAGGGATATTCTTGGTGCTTGCTTGACAGCTGGCAACAAATCTCTCATGCAGTGACGGAGCTTCGGCTGGAGCACTCTCCTGGAGAAGATGCCGACAAACTGGTTTTGGAGTCTTTGCTTGAGGCACGTTGTCCTACCTGCATGTCTGTATCCAATTAAGTTCCAGGCTTGCTGTGGTTATTATGACAAGTGGGCACATATCAACTGGTACTGGAGGAGGATTTCTTCCCGCTTTTGCGAAGATCTAGCAGGTTTGAATGGTTCGTGTGCTTTGTTTCACCAGTTAGTGTGATGTACTTGTTCAATATATTGAGATCAAACATCCTATATATGAGATATAGCTCCAGCTGCTGACCATGTTAAGGATCTTGAGGGTAAGCAGCAGCAATTCGGAGTTTTATGAACTGTCTTTGAACTTCAGTCTGGATCACTGTTCCTGAATGTTGGATTATGCTGCAGGTATTGCTAGCTGAAGCACCAAAACAACCATTGATCCTTTTCATAAGGAATGTAGAGAGATCGATTATTGGAAATTTTGAGCGCTATATGAAGCTAGAGCGCCTGGAGAAGACGGATGCAAAGCTGGTTGTTATTGGGTCACACACATCCGACCATCAGAAAGAGAAGGTCAGCCTCTGTGGTATTTGCCCCATGGTATCACCTAACTGCTCAGACACTCCTTTTGTTATGTGGTCAAGCTGGGCTGCCAAGAGACAGTGGCGCTGTATTTCTTTAAATAGTCTTTGTACGGCTCACCTGGTATGTTTTATTTGCAGGGTAACCCTAGTTCTGCGACCTCTACAAAACTGGGCAGCAACTTTACAGCTCTTTTGGATCTTTCTTTTTTGGTAAGTTTCCTCTCTAGCTCTGAGATGCCAAATGCTTGCTTGCTGGAGGTAACGGGATGTGCAAGTCGATTGCTAGTAGAGGGAGGGAAAGAGATAACTCGTGAGAATGTCGGAAGTAGCAGGATCATCTGGCATCACGGATGGAGGACTACAAAGGGGAAGGGCCGAAGGCGTCTAAGATGCTGGTCAAGCTGTTCCCAACCAAAATCCACCTCCAGCAACCTCAGGTGCTCATCGGCACCATAGCACCTGCCATTTCTTGTAGGAGTTTTGCCACAACAGATCCATACTGGTGAACGCTGCTGCCATTATCATCCTGTCTCTGCTCCTAAGGATCTTCCACTTCTACGATTGTGAGCAAGTATTTTTGCCGCCATCCACCATGGCTTCGGCTCTAAACATTCCAAGTAGAATGGATTCAAATTTTCAATATAACTCATAAATACTAATTGGCTGGTTCCTGACAGACCTGTCATGCTGTAGTTGCTGTGACTTCAGGCTGTACAGAGTGGAATCTGCAAATGGAAAAAAATAGTTCTGTAGATCTTGGCTTTGTATGCAAGTGATTTTATGTACAACACATATACATCTGTCATATGCAGGAGGAAACACAATTGGTGGATTGGAACAGACAGTTGGAACATGACACTGAGAAGCTCAAAGCAGAGGCCAATAGGCAACAGCTGCGCATGGTCTGGGCTCTCTGATGCTTTTTGCTGTTGCCATGAGCTTTGCCATTGTTTGAGTAGGGCATTTTGGCAGGGATTATTAGCTGTGCTTCATACTTGAGGGTCTTCCAGGGATTTGTTGATGAACTTGTGGTTTCACATTTTCAGACCAGATTGAGGTCTTAGTACTTGTGTTTATCTAGGATGAAGTTCAATCGGGAGTGTCATGGTGATTCTTGCAGGTAATGGGAGCTTCAAGTGTGGAGTGTGATGATCTTGCAAGCATTCAAATCCGAACTCATGTATTAACACATGATAGTATGTCCATCCTCAGCTTCTTCTGTTTCTTGTTGATGATGTGACTTTGTTGTCCGGCCTTACACATGGATAATATATTGAATATTGGACTTGAAACGGGAGTACATTAATGTCTCTGTGACTAAATGCCGGCCTTGTGACCTCGTGTCCTTGTTTGTTTCGACCTGAAGCGCTTTGCTTCAGGTAAGGTAGTGCATTGGATTTAGTTGGAAAGCTTGGGGCCTTTCCCTCTTTAGAATATGCCTACACGGGCCATTCCCTGCAACTCCCTGGAGTGTGATCTCTGAATGGTAACAAGCGGACTCCTACCGCTTGGGGGCAGCCCCTCCGCCCAAATTGGGCAGTCGTATGCTCTGTCTAGCATACTCGGCACTTGGGCTCGAGTTGGTTCCTGTGCTTAAACTTATGGCCTGCGAAAACAATCAAAAATTTAGCTCCTATCAACATCAACACTCCTCAGGGTGATCCCTGGGAATTGGTTACTTATGCCAAATCTAGGGCTTCATGTGTAGTTTTTGGGGTGAATCCCAGGATGGACGATGTGTCCTTTAAAACTACATGCTCTAGCTTAGGCTTGGATTTCATGGCTAATGGTACCATCTCGAGACTTGATAACAGGGGTACGTTGAAGGTTGCAATGACCAAAAGTGCTTCTAATAGAGTCCCGCATCAATTCAATCTCAAAGAAGTTCGTCCCTTGACTGGCTGGAGAGCGGTCTTAGACATTGGTGATTCAATGGGGCGTTCTAGGAAGACAACCAAGGGCAACAACTTCAACTTGAGAGTTTCTAATCGGTTTGATGCTCTGGATGAGGTTGAATCCAAACAGCCAGAAAGACAAGATGCCCCTAAGTGTACGGAACCTGAACGTCCTGAATCTGAAGGATTTGGTACTCTGAATGGTTTACCAATCCTCAAGGTTTACACAAGACGAACAAATTCTATACACGGGGTAATTGTCCCCAAGCCGTCAGATGGACAATCTGTCTCTAAGTGTGCAGAGCCTGAACGTCGTGTAACTGAAGGATTTGGTACTCTAAATGGTTTACCAATCCTCAAAGTCTACACAAGACAAGCAAAATCTATACACGGGGTAATTGTCCCCAAGCAGTCTGACGGACAATCTGCCCCTATGTGTGCGGAGCCTGTGCGTCGTGTAACTGAAAGATTTGGTACCCTGAATGGTTTACCAATTCTCAAAGTTTACACAAGACGAGCAAAATCTACACATGGGGTAACTGTCCCCCCTTTGCAGAACGGTTGGCCGTCCAGGAGCAATCACAAGCTACCTAGACGACAAACAATTCACACGCAAAGGGCTGGCTTGCGGCTGGCCACTTTCAACTTCTCAGGGTTGACCAACCAAACGAAACAACTTGAAGTGGGACACGTTCTTCGGACTAATGATATTCATATCTGTGCTGGGCAAGAAACATGGGAAACGTCGGATAAACTGGTTGGAGATGTCATTGGTTATAAATGGGCAGGTAAGATGTGTACTCTCAAGGCAGCCTCTGCCAAACGCGGTCAAAAAGGGGTCGGATTCTTTGTCCGTGATTTCTTGTTTGACAATTGTGAAATTATCAACAAGGGTTTGAGGTACGAGCATAGTATCTGGCTAAAACTGAATTTGAAGGGCGGCAGGAGTACAAAGGACCTCTTTGTTGGTTGTGTTTACATGCCCACAGAGGGGACCCTTAGTGCTGACGCAGACAAGGCCTTCGAAGATGTAAAGCTGGACTGCGCTTCGTTCCTTGCCAAAGGTCAGGTGGTACTATTGGGGGACTTCAATGCCCGGGTGGGCAAAGGGATCCATCAGGACGATATCATTGGACCTTTTGGTGAGGACGAGCTGAATTCTAATGGCAGACGGTTAATTAACTGTCTAGAAGAGCTTCAGCTTTTGACCTTGAATAACAGGACAAGTGGTGACCAAGTGCAGTGGATTCGTGAGAAATCCCAAACTGGGGAACGTTCCAATGTGGACTATATCATAATGGACAAAATTTTGTTCCCCCAGTGTGCCAATGTGTTGATCGACAGAACTGATATTGGTACCTCTGACCACTTCCTGGTTTGGACTGAGATCAAAAGGTGTTTTCCCACCACCAAGAGATCTGTGAAACGTTCGATTCGGAAGTGGCGCATAGAAAAATTCCACAATGAGGAGGTCAAGGCTGAGTACGTCCAGGCCTTGCAAGAGGCTCTCCCTCATTTTGTCCAATCGCTCCAAGAACTTCAGTCACGCTCTGTTAACGCAAGAAATGAAGTCGAAAGAGCAGTGGACTTTTGGGAGAGTTTCGTTTCCTCCGTGGCTGACAAGATCATTGGGAGGAAACTAATTGTCTGCGGTAGAGCAGTTAATTGGTGGACTAATGAGATTAAACTCAAGATAGCTGAGAGACGAGCCCTCTATAAAGAGTGCTGCAATTTGGAAACCAACAGAGAATTGTGGGCGAGGTACTACCAGCTCCGTAAAGATATCAATCAGCTTGTTAGGTCTCAGAAGAAATTATACTGGGACAAGTTATACAGTGAAATAAACTCAAACCACCATGGTGGTAATGACAAGAAATTCTGGTTGGCCCTTCAACGTTTGTACAAGCCGAAAAACGGTCAGCAAGTACAAGCGCTGAAGACTACTAAAGGTGCAGTGGTGACTTCATCGGTTGACATTGTCAAAACCTTTGAAACTCACTACAGTATCCTTGGCAGAACTTCTAGGTCTAACAGTGAGGGGTCTTCTGCTGAATGGAGGGACACAGTTGGAAAAACTGTTCCTATGATTCAAAACAGCCCTGATGAACTGGAGTATATTTCAATGGCTTATAATGCTCCCATTAGTTCTTCTGAGATTGTGGAAGCAATTGAACATTTAAATGGATATAAAGCTGGTGGACCTGATGGTATTGTCAACGAGCTTATCAAGCACGGTGGCGATCCCATGATAGAGGCCCTAGTTCTCCTCTTTAACCTTATCTGGAAGACTGAAATGATCCCCTTTCGCTGGCGACAGGGGGTCATTGTCAATCTATACAAGAAGGGTGACAGAGAAGAACCGGGGAACTACCGTGGCATCACGCTCCTCAATGCTGTTGGCAAGACATTCTGCAGAGTTATAAGTACTCGTCTCGAGGTTGATCTGGAGTCTAGAGGTTGTTTCCACGAAGGCCAAGCTGGCTTTCGGCGAAACAGGGGCTGTGGATCATATCTTCACTCTAAGCCAGTGTGGAGAGATGGCCTATGGTTCCGCCTCTGGTCTTGTGGGATCAAGGGAAAGATGTGGAGAGTTGTCCACAACTTGTATGCTCACACCAAAAGCTGTGTCACTGTTAACGGACAGAAGTCCAACTTCTTTGACGTAGACCAAGGTGTAGCTCAAGGATGTACTCTCTCCCCTCTGCTCTTCAATGTTTTCCTCAATCAACTCCTCGAGGATGGAAAGTGAGGGATTTGGGTTAAGGGTGGGTGATACCACCATACCAGCCCTTATGTTTGCGGATGACTTCGCAGGCATAGGGGAGACTCCAACCAATCTCCAGGAGTTGATTGATTGCGCGAAGAGATACTTTGATCTTTGGGGGCTAGAGGCTAATGTCAGCAAATGTGCAGTGGTAGCATTCAACGACAGAGGAGAGGGAGGAAGTGATCTTAAGTGGCAGTGGGGTAGCCAAGAGATCCGGGTCCTCCCTTCCTACACTTACCTGGGCGTTGAGTTCTCCTCCAATTGTAATTGGGATGCACATATCTGGAAAGTTGTTCAAACTGGCAAGGGCAAAGCTCTGGGGCTCACTAAATTTTTCCACTGCAGAGGGGTCAACTCTGAGGTTAAGAAAACCATGCTTTGTCGCGTTATTAGACCTGCCTTAGAGTTCGGATCTGCTATATGGGTTGATAACTCCAACCAGGCTAAGTCTCTAGAATCCATTCAAGTGGGGGTGCTTAAGGAGTGTATGTCAGCATGCTCCAAAACAGCCAATGTGGCTGTTCGGGGTGAGTTTGGCATTCTGTCCTTAAGCTCCCGACGAGATGAATTCAAGGTCAGATGGTGGGGTCAGCTGCAACATATGCCCAACACCAGATATCCTAAGTTAATCGACTCTATATCTTGGAAACAGGACCGCCCTGTCAAACAGGCTAAGTCCTGGCAGAAGAGAGTAGAAGAGATCCTCAAGGACCTGGACCTGGATCCGCAAGTCTTGACCCTGCTGGATAAATCTGACTTAGAGGCTGTAGTGTCCTCAGCCATGTCTGTTGCCAGGAGATTGTCTGATGAAAATGAAGTTAGGCAGAAAACTTCCCTGAACTTGTTTCCAGTCTGTGACATGGGGGAGGACATCTTGGATGACCTCAAGGGTCTACCCACTCTCGGCACTAGACTGAAATTTAAACTCAGGGCAGGAAGCCTACCTTTGAACAGCAAACAGAAGCAGAGAGGAAAGGGAGAGTGCAATTGCCCGTTGTGTGGGCAATCTGAAGACAGTATTCATTTTCTGATACACTGTCCGGGGTTCTCTCACCAGAGAGACGCCCTCTTCAAATCTATTAAGGGAATTGTGCCTGTACCCCTGTTTACCAACTTTGAAAGTCTCGAGGCTGAGCCAAAAGCCCAGGCCCTCCTGAGGCCTAGTTTTTGGGCAAATCACACACAGCAGATTGATGCTTGTGTGAAGGGATTTCTAGAGGATATCTGGAAAACCCGGATTAATTCTATATATGGAGGTAAGTCTTACTACCAACGTCAGCCCCTGAAAGAGGTAGGTTCTGTCCCTTTTGTTCCCGCTCAAACTGGGCGCGGGTTCAATGGCCACAAGGCTACGGCAAACAACGTCTTATGAGTACAATATATTGAATATTTCATGTCAGTCTGTAATCAAGCAAATTTTCGATTCGTCCCTATTGGTGTTGCAGTGGCAGAGAAAGTGGTAGGGTGGGGCATCAGCCATCATTTGCAGAAGAATCTGGAGCCTATTTTGCAGAATGGGAAACTCCTTATCAGCGCACAGAGGTCTGGCTGCTATTTCTTGTTTGTCTTCTATTAGGCTGAAGTTTAAAAGTCAAAAGGAATCTGCTGAAACATATTTTGTTGTTGTGAACCTGTATGCATGGAAGCACTCAGCCATAAATCTCTACTGTGATGAAGCAGATACAGATAACAGGGAATTTTCCAGTTTGAGATTATCTTGGTATTTTCATCTGACCATGCGCTGCTGTACCCAACAAATTCACGCTGTAAACATCTGAGATTGGTCAGTTTTGTTCTGTTCGAGGACATGCACTGTGCTGGGGTGGTAAACATTGTGCATTTGGTTGATAGTGGCTGGCATTGGTGTGTGTCAGTCTGCAGCATAGTCTGGTGGAGTTGCAGTCAGTACAGCGTGGTTCCTCTGTTCGAAAGAAGAGCCTTAAGGTTTGAGCCTTCTCTTGATTGGTAGGGAATGCACAGTGTTCTGTGGATATCTGTTACTGTTTTGAGAAACCATGCGATGTTTGACATGCTTGGCAAGGCTGGCATTTCTTCAACCACGGCATGCAGGATAAATAATTCTGCTCCTTCTAATGGCGCTCTGGGTGCTACTTGACGTGCTAACGTAGGTTTAGTTTTTGACTTGAGCACCACCAAGTTGGCTCCTGTTTAATTATATATCACTAGATATAGAGGTGCTATCAGTAATGACTAGTACCAATACTACCTCTGTCTCTCTGTTCTCACCAGACCATTGTGGCCATTGAGTATCCAGGTGGGTGAGAACATGCACTTAGGTAGGTTTCTGGGCAGAGGCTGCCCTTAGTAATCAATTGTTGATTTACTATCATACATGGTCCCCCTCAATTATATCATGCAGGATATCATTAGTTCATGATACTAAAGTAATCCCCCTTATACATGGTCAGACTACTCAAAATGGCAAAACAAGTGACTGAAAGCCTAATAGAAAGTTGCTAACCTCTCCTCACTTGCCTGATAAACCAACAACAGCAAGGAGGGCCCCACTTTTCAGGCCCCTATAACCGGGTGGCTCTCACACATGGAACCCTGAGTCTTGCCATTGGCTCCATCACTTTAATTGGAGGCCTTCGATGTTCTATGGGCTCTATGTTTGGCTTCTAGTGGGTTTTGTCTCGCTTATGCCATGTTAACACTGGGAATATGGACACTCCAAGAGCATGGTTTACTCAAGAAATGTAAACAGTGTGCTCCCTGCAAGAACTGGGTCACACTTCATGGGTAACCCATGTTGCAATGGTTGCATGTGTATGCATGGGTATCCTTTATGATTGCATTGTCTGGCCAGTGCAGGACATGTCTTCATTTTTGCAAAGCCTGGAAAGGTGCTTGGCTATTGATGTCTGCCTACTAAGCCTGTTGACTGAAATCCAAGGATATTTGTGGCTGAATTTTGGCATGCAGCCAGTATTGGTGATGATGGTGTCAGTGTTTAAACTTTGTTTCCTGCTGTTTGGTGTAAAAAGAATTACCTGCAAAAGTGTAGTTTACTAACTCAGTTGGGATGGGTTCAACAAATCTGCAGTGCGTTCACCAGTATGTTCTGTTGTTGCCTGGCATGATGTAAACATGTGATGGCAGCAATTCTTTACATGTAGCACAGCAGTAAATTAACCAGGACAAAATGGCAGGATGTGGTGTGTGACAATGAGTTTGAGAAGATGCTGTTACCGGAGGTCATCCCACCTGATGAGCTCGGGGTGACATTTGATCACATTGGTGCCCTAGACAACGTGAAAGAGACTTTGCGTGAATTGGTGATGCTTCCCTTGCAACGTCCTGAGCTCTTTGTCAAGGGTCAACTTACCAAGGTGTGAACACCATTCTGTCAGAAATCTTACTGGACTAACAAGCAATCTTATGTAACAACAGAAGCTCAATATTCCTTTGTTGTGTCTTGCAAACTCAGTTGACTTTGTTGTGTGGACCTTTTAACTAAATATTGGTTGAACCCTTGTTTGTTGGTGTCCATAAGAAATTATGTTTCTGCTGCTATTGTGTGCAGCCTTGCAGAGGCCTTCTGTTGTTCGGGCCTCCTGGTACTGGGAAGACCATGCTCGCAAAGGCAGTTGCAACTGAAGCAGGGGCAAACTTCATCAACATCTCAATGTCCACTATTGCTTCAAAGGTTTTGTGCCCTTTTTGTCAGGATCATTATACACGTTAGCCAACAGTGACCTTAGGTGATTGTAGGTGTTTAGGTTTTATCCATCATTTAAATTATTTCTGCCTCTGGTATGATGATTGACTGCAGTGGTTTGGAGAAGCTGAAAAGTATGTGAAAGCAGTGTTCACACTGGCAAGCAAAATCTCACCAAGTGTCATCTTCATTGATGAGGCAAGTATATGACCACATGTGCATTTTTTTATTTCTTTAATGTAGTTTCTACCTGTGTTGTAAGCATACTTTATCTGTATATGTTGTTTTTCCTGCCAGTAGTTCGGACTAGCTGGTGGACCCTAATGAGGCCGCCTGGGAAAGCAGTGCATTATATGTGCCCCATCTTGGTGCCGTGATGTACGTTGGACAAAACCATGTCTTGCCTCATAGGCTGCACAGTAATGTGACCTTTTCCCATCTTTTCCTCCCCACCTCTTCTTGGATGTTATCTTTGCAGCACAGAAAGCTAGTGGTCATTAAAATGTTGATCTCTACATGAAAGTTATCGCTGATTTCAAGGGTTGCCTCCCCAGATGGCTGTCAACTTCATTAGGCTTGCAGATGTAGTCTATTTTCCAGGTGACCTTCACAGCTCTGTAATGTTAATCCTGTTCAAAAGATCTCTTTTCACTAGAGTGGGCATGTGGGGAGTGTGCAGGTGGATAGCATGCTTGGGCGTAGAGGGAAAGACACGGAGCATTCTGCCATGCGTAAATTAAAGAACGAGTTCATGGCTAGCTGGGATGGGCTGCGAACTAGAGAAAAGGAGCGTGTGTTGGTGTTGGCGGCAACCAATCGACCCTTTGACCTCGATGAAGCTGTTATCCGTAGATTTCCTCGCAGGTCTCTTCCTGCCCTCCTAGTCATTGGCTCTCCCCTGTAATATGTTGGATCTGCCTCTATGCCAACTTAAATAGGCCAAAGTGAACTGGGGAACAGATTACACTGCCTGTACATAGACAAGCACATTATTTCTCATCAAATGGGAGAAGTGATGCCAGCTGTAGCTTCATTCAGTGGATCTGTGTTGACAAACTGGAAATATGTACACAGGTTGATGATCGATTTGCCCGATACAGATAATCGGGCAAAGATCATGAAGGTCATTTTGGCCGAGGAGGACGTGTCTTCTGACTTTAATGTAGAGGAGTTGGCTGCTGCTACTGATGGCTATTCCGGCAGCGATTTGAAGGTGTGACTTCGTCTGTTTCGAGCTTGGTTTGATCCGTTGAGGATGCATGTGTGTTGCTTGGCAATCTTTAAAGTTCTGTTTGGCCAAGGGGATGCAAAGCAAGGATGACTAAAACACACTGTGTCGGTGTTGTTGTCTGCATGTGTGGCAGAGTTTGTGCACCACTGCGGCATACAGACGAATACGGGAATTGCTAGATCAGGAAAAGAAGGTAGTGTTCAGTATCTGGAGTTGCAGCATCTGTATTTTTGGAAGCTGCACACCTCCTGACAAAGCGGCAATTTTTTCTGTTTATTGCTAGCAGGATAGAGAGAGAGCCACAGCTGAGGGGTTGGATCCACCTGCGGCAGAGGTCGGAGTGACACCCTACATCCGCCCGTTGAACATGGCTGATATGCGCCAGGCCATGGAAAAGGTAATGCTTGTTGCGGGTGGCACCTGTTGCATTCAGTGGATACAGAAGAGGGTGTGGACATGCCGTGGTAGTTATCCAGATTCTTATTGGTCCCCGTCTGGGGTATTGGCAGGTGCGGTCTAGTGTTGCGTCAGATGCAGGGAGTATGTTGGAGCTGCAGCAGTGGAATGAGCAGTATGGAGAAGGTGGTACTAGGAAGAAAACCACTCTCAGTTATTATATGTGATAGCAGCGCACCCATGTGAACTAAACCTTCACTTCACTTGGGGCTGAGGGGAAGAATTCTCTGTATGTTGTTATACTCTCGTGCATCACGTCTTACAAAGTGGAAATCATTCCAAAGTTGACCATTCTCTACTATTGGAGAATCTAGGTCTTGTTGGATGGGATGGTAATGTGGTATAGTGAGTGGATAGTCACCAAGCAGCAGTAGAGGAAAATTATGTTGGTCCAAATTTGCATCTGTAGACAGTTCTAAAAGTACTTAGCAGCAAAGCCTTTGTTGGCTCTCTTTGTTGGCTCTCTTCATGCATCATGTTGAATTCAACGGAGAAAATGTGGTCAAAGGACCTTTACACTGTGTCAAGGCTGTGATTGGTGTGTTATGCTGCTGAGTCATGTCCCTTAGTTTCACCTACCCCTTATGTTTTGCCACAGCAAGAGGGCCCGTTGCTGTTTGAGGCTGGTTACTTTTGTACCTATACCTGACCAACCCTGTACATTACCTTGTACCTGCACTTCGCATACACCTGATCAACCATTCTTACGGTACATCTATCACATTTTTAAGGGTATGCAGGTTTCAAGTAAATGCTCTAATCAAATCAGCAAAAGGGTGGGTACTGGGTCCAAAACGGAAAGTCACCTACCATCATTAACCCCTAACCGACGGAGTGATCCCTCCCCTTTCGGATCCCTCAGGTTTGCTCAGGTTCACTTAACCGCAGTTAACTTGCTCCTCCGATTGACCTGCTGTCAACTACACTTTGTGTAGCTTAGAGAGTTTGGCACTTTCCAATTGGCGCAGTGAGTGGCATGTCAGCTTGTAGACCATCCAAAGCTGGACTACTCAGGTTCTTCAGAAAGATGATGAAACCTTGTAAGACTTTATTTTCAACGTGTACAATGGGTGAACGTACATAGGATTAGAAGTTCCCAAAAGGGGGTGGGGGGGAGGAAAACAAGAGAAGAAAACAAAAAGCTATAGTAAGCTACTCAGTTAGAGAAGAAAACAAAAGCTATAGTAAGCTACTCAACCATAGAAGAAAACAAAAGCTGTAGTAAGCTACTCAACCAGAACGACCCTCCCAGCCAACAGCCTGGAGGAGATCAGGCAAGGAGATAGACAAAGTGTCAGGCATAGGGGGAAGATGATATAACGCGGAGCTAGCCACATCAGCCCGATGCAAAATAGATATGGCTTGTGCTATCTGCAAAGCAACTGAAACACGCTATCGATAGTAGGCGACAAGGACAGAGGCATGTGAGATGCCAGTGGACCCGCTCTTGGCTGCATGATGTACATATGTCCGCAGAAAATCGTCGAAGTGCAGGTGCAATGAGCCAAATATCTCGACCGCCAGCAGAAGAAATCTGTCAGTGGGGTGACGATCGTTGTAGTCGCGCTCCTTGGCTTGAGCTGCTACAGTGGCTGCCATGCCTAGTGTGGTAGCTGCGCGAGATAGCAGATTCGCTCGAGTGGGGTCAGCGTGTAGAGTGGGACGTGAGCGTGGGTCGTAGATGTGGTTGTTCACGCAGTACATGATACCCTGCCTCCCGAGCAATAGATGTCACCGCATCGTGAACCATATCATGAGACGCAGTGCGCTCACCACCACATGGGCAGCGGAGGAGGTGGATGACAAGGTCATCGATGGGCTGACGACAGACGCAGCGCTGAAGGCCCAATGCCGAAGGATGAGACAAACCGAGTCGAAGATGGAGCGCAGTAGTGAAAATAAGGGATGAGAGGCAAAAATGTGCGATAGTGGGTCGTGCTGCCAACCATGCCCCTGCTCCGGGTCCTGCGCATGATAGAAGTCAGGCCCGATGCAACTCAGAAGCAGCACTTGAGAGCATGCCGAAAACGGAATGACGGTGCACGCGCTCAGAAATGGACTCCTGAAGATGGTCGAGGCCTTGAGCAACCAACTGCTCAAATGGTGGTAGACATGCTCGCGCCAGTGCCAGAAGAAGATGTCGTGCAGAGCGGAGATGCTGCTGGAAGGGTAAAATGCCACTGTCGACATGTGCAACAGCGTCATACTATGTGTAACTCAACTTCTGAACAAGGGGCTACTTCATGAGAGAACAAACAAGTCTATGAAGAACGCAAGCAAATGCCCTATGGAGAAGAAAGCACAAGAACCATGAACTGCAAAGAGAAAGCATGGTATAGAGAGGAGAAATGAGATACCAACACTACAAGGAATCGCTGTTTTTCGCACCCGACTCGCGGTTGCGATTCTGTCCGAAATGACTGCACCTGTGACTTAAGGTTCTGAATGACGACTTGCCAATCGTTGTAGGCAAATTTATGCCACGCTGGCATGGCGGATGAAGATCAGAAGTCGCGGAAACCACTACCGCCGATTTATAGGCCGATTTCTTAAAAACAGGAAAAAACATATTCTTTATATTATGAAAATTTGCAGTTGTTTTAACGACTGTGGGTTGGATCCTCCTTGGGACATTTTATTAATTGTAACCCATATGACACTATTTCTTAACTACAATGACACGCGTTGATTTTCTAAAGAGTAAATGAGACTCTCTCTACTCCGTAAGTAGGGGTGAGGCGGCTGAGGACTTAATGAGATTTGCAAGTCAGACGCGACCTCCATCTTGTCTTCCCTTCCCTCCTCATCTACTACGACAAGTGCATCTACTGCAACGAGTGCAGCCCCCTCTTCCTTCATACCCTTTTTCTTTTCGTGCATATCCGTTCTTGACTCAGAGATTCTGAAGCAGCCTTCTCTCGAGGTTTTCAATCCCAAAAGCTTCCTCTCTTCGCTCCCCTTAGCGTTAGCTCTTCACTCTGCATTCTTGGATGGCGTGTTCTTAATCCTTGGGAGTCAGGCGGTGCTTTCTCCTTCCCGCCCACTGCCACCCCCTTTGTACATCGACACAGGAAGTACATCACCCATGTTTGTGTTTGCAATGCGTGTGCGATCCTGGCAGCCCTGGAAAAGAACAAAGAGGTCCATGCTGACATTGTCAAAGCTGGAATCGTACCAAATGTTGTTCTAAACACTGCTCTGATGAACATGTATGCGAAATGTGGGAGCATCAAGGATGCATAGGGAGTGTTGGACAATATGGCCGAACGAGATGTGAAGGAGATGTGATGTCTTGTAACGCCATGATCACAGAATATGCACAGGATGGAGGCTTTGGAGACTTATGAGCAAATGTTTAGGGAAGGGGTGAAGCCCAACAACATAATATTTGTTTGCGTTTGCAATTCGTGTGCAAGCCTGGCCACCCTCGAAAATGGCAAAGAGGTCCATGGTGACATCGTCAAAACTGAAATTGTGGGACAATTGTTATTGCAAAGTGTGGCTTTTTCTTAATGTACGATGTGAAGAAGTTTGTCTATCCTCCATGGATCATGAGACAAGGTCGGGAACACTGTGGTGAAGACACATTCTTCTTCAACCTATTTCAGCCTGTTTTGCCCTCTCACCAGACTCGGCCCTGAGATGCATATTGAATTTTGTAAGTTAGCTCTATGGGTGGATCTGTGGTGGTTTGGGGTGACTTTGACAGGTTTCTGCCGATATGGAAGCAAGAAAGTATCCAGAAACAGATTACAGAGATGAGGAGAAGAGTTGGAATGAACACTTTTCCAACCCCAGTAATGGTGAGACAATGGAGACACAAGGTGAATGCCCGTTGGACTTTGAGAGAAATAGATGCAATTCAGAATTGTAGCAAGTAGGGTTGGGGTGTTTGCTGGAAGAACTTCACGCCGTCAGTGTCGGCTGCTATTCACGTTATTAGTGTTGGATGTATTCATGATTTGTACACAGGCAGGGATAGCTGAAGGACCAGGGGTACATGTCCAGATTCACCAAGGGGGGCCGGATTTCAAACACAAGATTACTTCTGATTCCCTGTGGATCAATAGTTACAAGAAATCTGCGTGGATAGATGGTCAACTGGAAACAGCAACGGCAGCAGCACAATTGATAGTACAATGCACTGCTAATGAAGGCACCTTCTTCAATGCATTTCAACCTGTTTTTCCCTGTTTCCAGAGTCGGCCCTAAATTTCTGCAAGTTAGCTCATTGGTGGATCTATGGTGGTGTAGGAGTGATTAGGAGCTCTTCAGGAGTTCTTTTGGGACACATTGTGTGTCAGAAAAGACAGCTTGTAGATCCTAGAAAGACAGAGGCTATTAAAGCCTCTCCATCACCAAATAACGTTAAGGCTCTAAGGAGATTCCTTGGACAAACCAGTTACTATAGAAGGTTTATCAGACGGTATGCACAGATGGCTGCACCATTGAGTAAACTCTTAAAGAAGGATGCAAGGTTTGTATGGACAGCTGAATGCCAACAAGCCTTCGAGGAACTTACATTGTTGGACCAGTAACAACTACACCTGTGCTGATTAACCCACATTGGCATATGGTATTTCATGTACATTGTGATGCCTCAGGAGAAGCATAGGGAGTTGTGTTAGCACAAAATGTCATAGGAAACATAGACTCGTCTGTATACTATGCTAGCAGATTATTGAACAGTGCTGAAATGAACTATAGCACCACCGAAAGAGAAGCTTTGGCAATGATTTATTCAATCAAGAAGTTTAGACATTATTTGTTGGGAAGGAACTTCATGTTCTATGTGGATCATTAGGCTCTGATTTAGTTGGTGAACAAGCCTTTGATAAGCGGAAGGATAGCAAGTAATTATACTGTATGAGTTTGAATTTGAAGTTGTTTACAAACCTGGACGTTTGCATCTTGTGGCAGATCACTTGTCACGCCTTTCAATAGGAGAACCCACCACAAGGGTGGACGATCACTACAAGAAGAATTGGTTTTTGTCATAGAATGGGGTCAGATTTTGCACAATCCACGGATCATATGACACATGTGTGGACTAGAAAAAAGTGTGGCACAACCGGAGCTGATGTGTCACAACTTGTGTGGCTTAAGTCATACTAGAATAGTCAACGGTATGAACCTAGGGTTGACCCCTATATATTTTCCGAGTTGGCACCCTGGTAAAAAAAAACCAATGCCGCATGGCATGCCCTGATTCATCCAAGTTCTGAAATATCTGACTCAGCGTCTTACCCGCAAAAGGGGATGCGTGACATGAGCGTCCTAAGACAATGACAGTGACAATGACAATGACAGCTCATTATTGATGAGAGTGCGCCGATCCGGGGGTTTGGCGTCGCTTGTGTCTCCTGCTACTCCAGCTTTTCTTGCAACTCGTGCCTTTTCTGCTGCACCTCATGATAGGAGGGCCTTGTGGAGGAAGTGAAAGATTTCGGGGTTAATGGCTACGGCTCCATGATTGGTCTTATTCACCTTCAATTTAGATGACCTATCCTTCATCAGACGTTGAAAGGAATCCTCGACAGCGTGTGGAAGTTCGCCTTGCAGAGCAGGAGAGTCACATAACATACTTGGAGGACGAGAATCTAACCTTGAAAGAGCGCATGTTCTTGTTGCAACAGGAGCTTAATGAGCTGCGAAAAAGCGCAGATGGAGGCGGTGCACGGCGCTCACATTTTCCGAAATGGATTCAAGCCTAACGTTTTGCTGCACAACACCCTTGTCAACGTCAGAAAAGACTCGCCTTCCTCCCTGGTCGTTTTCAGAGACCACTCTACATTAATCTCCAGACTGCAAATTACATAAGCTGGGTCAGCATCTATGTAAGTCTGGACATGTTCGTTGTTCATCATCGTGTAGAGCCCAATGGAGCGCAAAACAACTTGCATGAATGTTGTTGAAAGCTCACTAGCAACCCTCAGGACCTTGTCAAAATGTTGATGCTGTCGGATTTTCGAGCACAAACCTCGGAGCAGACCTCGGAGCACGGAGCAGACCTGGCATGAGTTTTTTAAAGCTCCTTCACGATGGTGGGACAACCGCGGAGTACGGAGCAGACCTGACATGAGTTTTATAAAGATCCTTCACGATGGAGGGACAACCGCAATCGCAAGGTGTGGCTTTTTCTTAATGTACGAGGTGAAGAAGTTCGTCCATCCTGCAAATATGGGCTCTTGGCTCCTGTTAGTACCATGATTTGGTATTCTTCCTGATGTTTACAAGGTTCTTGGGAGATTCAGCTTGGTCTTAGCAGGCCGTGTTTCAATCTCTGCCCGATCAGCTGCACCGTGGTGGTTCTCACAGACCAATCCGACATTACCTGACTACAGACACAAGCAGCACACACAAGAGGTCCTCTTGGGTTCATGGTCAGTCAAATCCTCCATGGGCCATGACACAAGGTCGAGAACAATGTGGTGAGGGCACCTTCTTCTTCAACCTATTTCAGCCTGTTTTTCCCTCTCATCAGACTTGGCCCTGACCTGCATATTGAATTCTGTAAGTTAGCTCGTTGGCTTCTGAAAGAGGATCAAGAGAAGGAGTCCATAATGCTCTTCTGGCTCTTCTGGACATGTGAAGATGCTTTGTGAGGCAGGGAGACTGAAAGAGGCTCTACAGACTTTAACCAAAGAGCATTTCAGCAGATTCAGATATGTATGTATGTCTCTTGCTTAAGTGCATCAAGATGAAAGGTCTGGAAGCTGGAAAGCAGGTGCACACCCACATTATCCAAAGTGGATTCATGCCAAGTGTTTTTCTCCTCAACACCCTTGTCAACATGTATGTTAAGTGCGGGAGCATCATGGATGCTCACCAAGTGTTCAATGGAATGCCTCAACGATCTTTGATCACGCGGAATACAATGTTGGCAGGATTTACCAAGCATGGGTGTGGTAGGAATGCTTTGGAGACATATGAGCAAATGCTGCGCGAGGGGGTGAAGCCCAACCACATCACATTTGTTTGTGTTTGCAATGTGTGTGCAAGCCTGGGAGCCTGGAAAAGAGGAAAGAGGTCCATGGCGACATCTTCAGAGCTGGAATTGTACCAATGTTATTCTGAACAATACCCTGGTGGACATGTATGCAAAATGTGGGTGCATCGAGGATGCAAAGGGAGTGTTCAACACTTTGGCTGAACGTGGAGTGCGATGCTTGCAGGGTATGCACAGCAGGGACGTGGGATGGAGGCTTTGGAGACCTATGATCAAATGATGCGGGAAGGGGTGAAGCCTGGCCACATCATGTTTGTGTGCATTTGCAATGCTTGTGCAAGCCTGCAAAGAGGTGCATGGGGATATCATCAAAGCTGAATTGTACCAAATCATTCTGAACACTGCCCTGGCAGCTCTGGAAAAGGGGAAAGGGCGACATCTTCAGAGCTGGAATTGTACCAAATGTCATTCTGAACAATACCCTGGTGGACATGTATGCAAAATGTGGGTGCATCGAGGATGCAAAGGGAGTGTTCAACACTATGGCTGAAGGAGATGTGGTGTCGTGGAGTGCGATGCTTGCAGGATGTGCACAGCAGGGACGTGGATGGAGGCTTTGGAGACCTATGATCAAATGATGTGGGAAGGGGTGAAAAAGGTGAATGCCTGTTCGAATACAGAGAGTAGCAGATGCAATTGAGCATAGGAATTAGTGTGATAATTAGTTGAGTTGGGTGTTTGCTGGAACAAATCTAGGCTGTCATTGTCAGATGCTAGCAGCAAGGCAAGGATGTATGCATGATCTGTGCAGAGACATGGGAAAGGGAAAGGGAGATTGTCAATGCCGGATGTGCGGTTGGCCTGAAGACAACATCCATTTCCTGATACAATGTCGAGGGTATTCTCATGTCTAATTGCTGGGCAGCTCACACACAGCAGATTGATGCTTGGTGCCCAAAATAATTGCTTACATCAAGTCAAGTCCTACTTAGCTAATTAGTCCTACATTTGCTGTTAACATGTTCTTCTTCTGTTTGGGAGGCCCAACTGATGCACGACGGGGTTATGCTGGTGGTGTTTGGCCACTTGGTTTCCGTGACAGCTTTCCGTAAGACAAACCCTGGCCTGCTGCTCTCTCCTCCATTTTCCTGCCTAGGTCTATTAGTGTGGGATGGTTGTATGGTGGACTCATCATTGTTCAAACTGCATGAAAGGGGGCAAGCAGAATCTGCAATATCGTAGTCAAGTAAGAAGAGAACTAGCATCAATATGGTTGCCCTAGAAATACAAACAAAAAATATTAGGCCCTGCAGACTTGTTGGACTTAGATTCAGATCCTTGAAAATCTCTTCTACCCTCTTCCGCCATGACTTAGCCTGGTTGACAGGGCAGTCCTGCTTCCAAGATATAGAGTCGATTAACTTAGGATATCTGGTATTAGTCATACGTTGCAGCTGACCCCACCATCTGACCTCGAATTCATCGTGTCGGGAGTTTAAGGGGGAGAGAGAGAGAAAGAGAGAGAGAGAGAGAGAGAGAGAGAGAGTTCTTTTTCTCCTGATACCTTTTCGAAAAGGGCAAAGAAGTCCATGGTGACGTCGTAAGAGCTGGAATTGTATCAGATGTCATTCTGAACCCTGCCTTGGTGGACATGTAATTCAAAAGCGGGTGCAGCAAGGTGGTTTAACTAGATGTAGTCTTTTGACAATATGGCTGAACGAGATGTGGTGTTGTGGAACGTGATGAATGCAGGATATGCATAGGAGGGGTGCGGGATGAAGGCTTTGGCATAGAGACCTATGAGCAAATGATGCAGGAAGGGTTGAAGTTGGACCAGATCAAGTTCGTTTATGTTTATAATGCATGAACAACCATGCAAGCAGCCCTCGAAAAAGGCAAAGAGGTCCATGGTGATGTTGTCAAAGCTAGGGGTATATCAGGTGTCATTCTGAACAGTACCCACGTCAACATGTATGTCAAATGTGGGAGCAACGAGATCTGTTATTATTATTATTGTTTTTTTTCCTTTTGTCAAGCCGGGTGAGGGCTTCTACCCTACTACGTATTTGGGGGGGGGGGGAGAGAGGAGGTATGGGCCGGTTTGCTGCTGTCTCTCTCCCCCTACTTAGGCCAAGGAAGACGGGGGAGGGAGAGAGGCAGCAGCTGCTGCACACAAATCCCTTCCCCCCCCCCCCGGGAGAAAAGCGAGAGAAGAGATTCAGGTTTACTTCATGGAGTTTAAGACAACCATATGGTCAACCCTGAAATCTCTGGGACTCCGTTGTGTCATATTTTGCATGTCGAATTCAGGGGGATCTCAACCTCTTTAGGAAGGCCTAGAATTTCTCTAACTTCCTGGTTATTGTTGATAAGTCACTTTTGGATGTGTTACGAGAGGGTATCAAGTCTGGCCAGATCCTTTCTTTGTACCGGGGACTTGCAACTAAAAATCTGCAGTCAGTCATTTCCCAATTCAACTACTTTTATATCTCTACCTCAAACAACTTTGGGGCTCCGCTATATGTGGGATCAGTTGCATGAGCTTGTCCCACGGTCAATTTCTGGGCGAGCCGACTCTTTGCTGCAGGCTTTTGAATTCGCTATTGTAGTGATGACTTTTTGCAAATTGCAATAGTGAGTTCATATGGACTCCCAACCAGGCAAGACTCAGTTGACCCTCAAGCGCTGAAGTCCTCTGGCTCTTATAGAATGAAAGTTCTGGGAATTATTTGTCGGAACTCTGGTTTGAAGACTACAGCAGTATCATATTTTTTGGGTAGGGTAGACTTTGTTAGTGACTTACAGCATTCGCACAGGGTAATGATACTGTGCTTTCTTAGTCTAGAGTGGATTTGTGCTTGAGATTACAAAGCTGGCTATATGCACTTGCTTGTTGGTTCCTGTTGATTTATGCAAGCCAACACTGAGTTTCTGGCTGGCTGCAGTATACAGTCTTTGAGCAGTTGCGAGAGGGCCTGCTCCAGTCTAGAAGAGCTTCGCTCGTGGGCAGAGGAATTGTGTCAGATGCTGCTCCAATTGCATTGTCAGCCTTCCAAGCTTTTCTACTGGGAGCCTTATCCAAGACCATCGCAACTATTATCACATACCCTGCCTTTCAGTAAGCCCTCTCTGACCATTTCCTTCCTGTCTCTTGACTGCAGGCAGGAGTTGGGTGCCCTTGGAGGAAGGGATATCTGGCAGCGTGCATCATCCCGCTGTATCTTAAATCACAAGACTAGCCAACAATTACTACTGTCTGAATGGAAGTTTGAGCAGCAATGCTGAGGGATAACTCTGGTTGCACAAGGCCATTGTGGTGTTCTTTTTCATCTCGATCAAAAGTGCCTGTGTTTCCAAATTTGGGCAATTCATTAAGCAACAGTCTTTCACATGCCAGTGACTGTTCACCAAGCATAGTGGTCAAGTAAGCCAAGCTCAGCCAAGTCAAATAAGCCATAGCAGGTAAGCCAAGCTCCACAGTTGCCGGCCAGCCCGCTGGTGTTCAGGTGGGGATGGCAGAAGCCAGTCCTCAATCGGGCGTGGAGCCCAAGCAAGGTAGTGGTTGTCCAAACGTGCCTACCATCAATTAAACTTTACTTCTTTTGCTACTGCTTCTCAATTTGGTCTTAGACTAACTTGGCATGAACTTTTCTTATCAGACTCGCAAGACACAGAAGAAGAGCAGCAGCAGGAGGGAGACGGAGCACACTGTGGTGACGTTGATTTCTTAAGCCTAGTAGGTTGTTGCTGATCTGCAATTGGCATTGACTCAATGAAAGAGCTGTTTGCAGTTATACTCCTCAAAATGCGTTACTTTGCCTTGTCAGTTTAGCATAGAAGTATTGAATATCACCTTTAAAGAGATATTGCAATATGGGTACAGTCCACACTGTTATGAGCGCCCTCCTCAACATTTGCTTTAAGTCGGTTGATTTGTGAGAGTTGCATGACCCAAGTTTTGTGATTTTTCCCATATCCCGACCCGTGGCCGACCCGCGGGATATGGGAAAAATCACTAAACTTGGGTCATGCAACTCTCACAAATCACTGCCTCATCCTGTATCTAATCAGGGTTGTGCATCCAACCTACATTCAACCATAATGTATAACCGCAATTTTGTCATGATCAACCGACTTAAAGCAAATGTTGAGGAGGGCAACTTCTGGGTGAATAAACCCTAAGTCATTGAGGAGCAATAATCAGGTAGAAGTCATAGTTTTTGTGTTTCCACAAGTGTATTCTCTCTTGTTCTTATTGTTCGTCCTCACACCTAGTAGAGGGCCTCAGGTCTGTTGTGGTATGACTTGTCTCAGGTTTTGGTAGTAGAAATGATCCCACTCAGGGTAACAATTGTTCAGCTATCATTTAGGAAAGATGAGATAGTTAATGCCAAGCTAATGAAAGGAACACATCGGAAGCTGGACCTGTTCGTTGGACTAAAGCGAGGATTGGTGTGTCACAGCTTGTTACCAGATCGAAAGCTGAAATACCTTGCTCAACAGCCCCTGACAGCTTTGCATTCCTCAAAGGAGGTGGATTATGTGCTACTCTACTGGTACTGGGAGGACTGCCTGAAACGCAGGTGTGCCATGCAAATGTTTCGATTGTAGGATGTTTGTCAAGTAATATAACAAGCATGGATCATTGTAAGACTTGAAAGATGAGGGGTGTTGATTGTTGTTAAGTATGACTTGTAGTGCTCTTCAGCACTTCCCGGGTTGCAATCCAGAGTAAACTACTGTCAGACAAGTTTTAACAAGGCACCAGGAGGGGTTTGAAAGGAGGCTTTAAGCTGGTCAACATTTGGAGTTCGAATTGCCATTGGGCTTAATATGAACATTTCAATGAAGCGTCATTTGGAAACCGTTTGGTAGCAAGTAGATCTATGCGCAATGTTGCATGCCTTTGCCATGCTGCTGCTTCTGTTCGTGTGCAGGGTCTGTATACTGATTTTGTGTATGTGTAGTATGTACGCATGTATGGAATTTTAGAATTGCAGTATGTTCCTATGAGCAGCACTACATTTCCAGGAGTGTACACAATGTCACAGTTTGACATGCAGAAGCACAGTCAGAGTGTGAACAATCCCTCACCCTAGACTCCCAAAATCTGTGAACTTTCCCACCCACATGTGGAATCACCCACATTGGCGTCATGTGGCCACAACCACCTCCTCGCACATGTCATTTGCGTCCTCACTCCACGTGGCCCCCCTGGTTTTCCATAACCCACGGCCCCCCCTAGTTTTCCATAATCCACGTGTCATCCCCAAATTATTCCACGTGGCCCCCACAACCATGTCCAAAAATTCACGTGTCATCCCCCTATTATTCCACGTACCCCCTACGCCATGTTCAAAATGCCACATGTCATTGCGACATTATTCCATGTCGCGTGGCAGGAGCGATCCAGGGCTGCCACGTGCCGTCTCCTCCACGTGGCACGTGGCAATGTCCAGATGGCGCGCCATGTGCGCATGTCCAGGTGGCATGACACGATGGCATGCCCAAGTGGCCAGCCACGACCACCATTGTCCATGTCAGCTGTGGACAAAGTGTGGCATGGTCGTTTCCACAGAGCCACCGTTTGCAACAGGTGTCTGAATCTTCACGTCTGTTTACACACTTGATGAGGGTGTGACCCCTGGCTGTTTTCACACCAAATTGTGTGAATTAGAACATGGCAAAAACCAGTTTCTGTTGTAGTGGATCAACTACCCGATGCTAGTCTATTCGCAGTAGAACTGCGGGCTGATGATTGGTTAGATTGGCAGTGACCAATCAGATACTATTTGACTCATGGACAGTGCCCACCTAGTTATGGGAAGGAGCAGAGAAAAAGAATAGCCATCAAGGCTTTACCATACTCTATGATAGGATGAAAACTTTATAAGCTAGGACCTGATGGAATACTGAAGAGATGCTTGTACCATCATGAAGTTAATAAAGTCTTGGAAGAAACTCATAAAGGAGTGGCTAGAGGACATTTTGGAGAAGACACTACCAGTAGAAAAAAATATTACTTGCAGGATACTGGTGGCCTACATTATTCAAGGATGTACAGAATTTTTGCAAGAGCTGTGATGAGTGTCAGAGGCTAGGACCTTTGCAGAGATCTAGGAAGATGGCTTTGCATCCTACAATGCCTACTGAACCATTCCAAGAATGGGGATTGGATTTTGTTGGCCCAATCAACCCACCAGCCAGGAACACCCAGAACAAGTATATAGTCACAGCGACAGATTATAAAGTATGACGCCTCCCGAAGGGAGCGTAACTTATGGTGTCTCTTCACCACAAGGGCTACTGCCTTCCAGCTGAAAGGTGGACACCTTCATGACACACCAGACCGTGGTTTGAACCCACAACCACATCCAACGTGGTATGTGCCCATTACCACTGGGCTACATGTTGGTTGTCGCCACAGATTATACTACTAAGTGGGTAGAAGCCAAAGCAATGCGAGATAACACAACGAAATCTACAGCTAGATTTCTTTATGAGAACATAATCACAAGATTTGGTTTCCCCTTAGAATTCCTCAGTGATCAAGGGAGTCATTCATCAATGAGACTTTTGAACTACTGACCAAGGAATTTATGATTGTGCACAGGAAGAGTACAACCTATTACCCACAGGGCAATGGGCAAGCAGAGGCCACCAACAAGATATTGTGCACTATCCTTGCTAAGATAGTCAATGCTAACAGAACAGATTGGGATACAAAGTTGTTAACAGCTTTGTGGTCTTACAAGACTTCATACAAAGTCACTACAAAGTATACACCATTTCAATTAGTCTATGGCATGGAAGCCCTACTTCCCGTGGAATTCTTGTTACCTACCATGAGAACTGAATGGGGAAGGAGAATAGAATTGGAAGATTCAATTAAAGTAAGGAAACATGAACTATATCATGTAGAAGAAGTTTGTGCTGATGCAGTAGATAACATGACCAGAATTCAGATGAAAAGGAAAGATCGGTTTGATGAAGGCAAATTTTTAAGACATGAGACTTGGTACTGTGGTTGCAGAAGAAGGGAGAGATTAAATCTTCTAAGCTTAAGTCACCATGGAAGGGACCTTATGTCATACAGAAGATGTATGATAACAATACAGCCATATTACAAACGATTAACAAATAAATGCTTAGTAGAGTCAATGCCAACAAATTAAAGGGATACAGTGGTATCCATGATAGACCATTACAACATGATTTGAATTTCAAAGCAGAGAATGAGCAACAGACTACACCACCACCACCACCAGAGCATGAAGTGCATGTCATGATGCCTCATATGCATGGTCATACGAGAGAACACAGGGGTTCTCACAACCAGCACAGGCCAGCATAGGCCACACAGGTAGACACGAGTTAACAACGGCGAAGTGGCCAAGAAGTAAAAAAAACAGTTTGGGAGTCAAACTCGGAGAATTTGCCACGGGGCCAAAAAGAAACGGGAGAGTGTTTGAACTCAAACACGTGGCTTAAGGCGCATGGCTCTCCGCATTGCATATACTACAATAACGAGCGCCATCACACTAAAAGACAAACTGGGCCGCCGAAGTACCCGCCCGGTACTTCAGCCGAAATCTATCACAAACCAATAAATGCATCGAGGGGACAGGAGAAGAAAAACCTTACGCGATCGGCAAAGGGTAATCTTTGCCGAATATATACTCATGTTGGTCATTCAAGAATGGAATATGAAAAGAACAGGGTAATATTGAAAAATTACCTAATGACCCCACGGCCAATCAGCAACGAGAATTCTGTTGCGGGAACTCCATTAAAGAAACAAGAACAAGAAGTTAAGAAAATTATGTGCGACAGAATTGGTGTTATCCCGGATAACCATTGCCTCGGAGGAGCAATCAAGACTATGGCCCTACAGCTATGGCGGGCATTACGGACTACACGTTAGCTCTACTCCTTACGCAGTGGCACAAGGAAGGACAAGACGAGCGTACCTTCTCTCTCAACCATTGTTTGCAAGCCCTGCAGGCTTACACACATTTGTCTGTTCCATTTTGCGCAAACCATACTTTCATGTTGTACGCGTTGCAGAGCTTCTTGCAACTATTCCAAACAAGACCTTCTTATTTGGTTGGTATGAAGCGAATCAGAGATATGGAGGACATGTGGGTGAAGAGCACACAGGTATTTCAAAAGCAGAACATTGCCGCTCCAGAGGCAAAGAAAAAGAAGAAGAAGAAGACTACGGCCTAAACCGGCGTAACTAAGAGTCGCTTCGCCTTGCGGCTATTGCCCCTTCTCAGGGGTGGGCCCTATAAGAACAGATGTCCATGGGACATCATATGTCAGGTGATAATGGGGGAGGAAGGGGAAGATGCACTTATGGCGCTGAGGGTACCGCGTGGTACCCGTGGGCCCCAAGGCGTACAGGAGTACCAGGGGTACCCAGCAGCTGCCAGGAGGCCTAGGGAACTGGGGGAGACTTGATTCAATCTGTCGTTTGTTGGTGATGATGGCAGTGAGAGATCAGAGCGCGGTGAGGTGGATGGCTTTGGAGCACTTATGGATAGAGGTGAGGGGGATTTGAAAATTGTTTTGAAGGGCCGAGATACTGTCATTGCGGATGCCTCCTCTGGTGCCGGCCATGATGACAGTAAGTATGCTAGTGGCCCACCCCTGCTGACGGATAGCCAGGATAAGAGGTACGTATTTTTGACGTTTTTCAAGAATGGCGGGGCGGGAAAGCGGCCATGGCAGTACGTAAATTCGATGAAATGTATGGTGGTGGCTGAGGAGGGTGTCGAGGGGGGTGGGCTGTTGATGGGGAGTCCCTGAGCAAGAATGATGTCTGGGCATAGCCTAGCAGGACAGGTGCATGACAAGTGAGGCCGACATCTATAGGGAAGCAACCAAGCAAGCACCGTATGGTCCGGGGGCCTGCCTTGATAGGTGCCCGCGTTGATCAGAGTGAGCTATCTAGTTTTCGGGCAGCGTAGTAAGAGTTTATGAATATGCCATACGGCGTGGTTATGTCTGGCGATGCGAAGCCCATGTATGACTGGGTGAGGGCATTCGCTGAGAAGATGGGGCCAGATGTCTCGTGTTGCGTGGATGTGGGAGCATAGTGGGCAATGCGGGGATGGGAATAGGGACGGCCAGAAAGTATGCTTGCATTGATGGCCCATATATTGGGCGTATCGGAATTTAAGTGTTTGTCGTATTTGTGCGTTAGACGCAGCGTTGGTGTTCCAAAAATGGTTTGATAGTTTGTGGTGTAGGACATTGGAGAGGGTCCATTTTTGGATATGCAATTTGGTGTGGCTTAGAGGGGGGATGCTAGAGTGTGAGCCTAGCCACGTGAGCCCAGGAGCCTGGCGTGAGCCCAGGACACGTGGCATGATTTTGGGAAAGATGCGGCGTCTATTTCCGTGGAAGAGGATCCATTACCGCAGAAACACGTCTTCATCCATATTAACCCTGCAACCCCAAACAGAAACCCTAACCCTTGTTAGCCTTAGGGACCCACCTCAACCCCGACAGTGAACCTCGTCATCCCGCCCCTGTGCATGATATTGCGCACTGACATCATCCATGGGACCATCCATGCATGCAACATTCATCCACAGTGTACATCCAATCGGGGTTCATCCATCCAACCAAATTTTGGTGTGATGGCATATGTCGAATGACTGTCTACTGGACTATGCACATATTCATCTTTGTTGAAAAACTTTTATTGAATGCACACGGTTGAATTTGAGAGCAATGATTAGAATGAAAACACTTTCAAATTCGCAGGACGCGGGGGAGAGAATGTTTCAATTCAGGGATGTGAATTTCATTGTAGTCCGTGGTCATTACAACGGATGGTGGGAAGAAAAATGGTGGTGCAACGGAAAACGGAGAGTGTGTCCCCTCATGTTCCATAAATGAATGCCCTCAAGTACATCCGTAGGTGGTATCAACACTGCTACTGTTACCACCTGAATCTGCTGAACTGCTAGAAGTACTGCTACCACCTGAAACTGTTGCACTATCATCTATGAAGACGTGTCTGAGCGTCTTCCTGGAACTCCAACGCAAAGGTAGGGGAGAAAGCACAGCTGCTCGCACACGACCAATGTCTTCCGCGTAATCGGGAAGGACATAATTAGGAGGTAGGCTCCAACACAAGTCCCTCAAGTATATGGAAAACAGGGGCCACGGGAGTGCGTTCACATTCCTGCAATCAGAAATGCACCATTTGGGTAACAATCAGACAACAGAAGGGGACCCGACAGAGCATATACACAGGGATCAAATAGACAGAAAATGAACTTACTCACATGAAAAGTCATTGTCCAGGTCTTTGTCGTCACCGTCGAGGATATCAATTTGCGCAGTGACATCCTTGACATTGGAGGTAGACGAGGACTCGGCGAGGAGGCCAGTGAAAATATCTGCATCTTTTTCCATACCAAACAAGTGCCTGCCATCTGCCTTGCAAGCATGGTAAGAAGTGCCTGCAAGAGACAAATTGAAGGAATTAGAGTTTTAGAATATTGAGTAAAGAAGGTGCAGAAGAAAAGAAATCGATGACAAAGGCAAGAAGAGAAACATGTGTCGAGAGTGAGATCTATGATGCGGGCCCCTGGCCGAGAACAACTCTCAATGATCGTTTGGATAAAAGCCGGGCTTTTTTCACGGGCCCCTCTCCAAGGCGTTCCATTTGGCTTTCGCAAACATACGTTGGAGTCGACATAGTTGTAGTGCATGTCGTCGACGACAGGATCGAACCTCTCGTTTATGAAACATCATCCCCCATGAAGCTCAAACTCTATCACTGTGGTGGGAGTCGACAGTGGATGTACCCTCACGAGACAGACGGCCTCAAATAGACGGGTCTGCGATGAAGAGGACAATAATTAGTGAGTAATGTTTCATAGCACATTTGATCATTTTTTTTTTTTTTTATTTTTTGGTTCCCTCCTCTCCTTCCCCCCCCCCCCCCCCCCCCCGAGAGAACTGAGTGCGTCAACGCACTCAATTTCTTCATGATCATGATTTCAGGATGATCATCGACGACAAGTGCGGGTCCGGATTTTCACCCCGGATACCCGGCGGGTTTTGGGGGAAACCCAAACCCCCAACCCCCCCCCCCCCTTGAGAACTGAGTGCGTCAACACACTCAATTTTTTCATGATCATGATTTCAGGATGATCATTGACGAACTGGAGATGGGCAAGTTGGAGGACGTCGGCTTTCGTCTGCACCGATCTGTGGCGTAGACTCTTGGTGGCCTTGCTGCTATGGTGCCTCCTCCAGACGATACTTCGCATGCCACAAGAAGGAATGGCAAAACAGTGCATCGGGTGGCTTCAAGGCCTGATCACGATGCAAAGGTGGAATCGGCCAGACTACTTCAAGCTCGGGTAACAGGAACTATGGAAGTACCTTCACCTGGGTATGGACGGGTTTATACTTCACATCCTGGGTCTGTTTTTGCACGACAGGGCCTATCAGGTGACGGTGGGAAATTTTTCCGGGGTGTACCTGTCCCGACTTCGTGTGCATGCGTGAGGAAGCTCTAGGAAAGAGAGGGAAATGGGTTCCCTGCAATACATCTTTTTGCGCAGGATGTATTGTAATCCCAAAAGAGACCAAATCATTCACCAGGCGACACTAGGTCCTGGTGAGGTACGGACACTTTTGCAACGAGACATTGGCAATATCGAGTAGTGTTGCATATGTTGCGATTTTTTGCAATGTCGGAAAGGGCTGCCTTGTTTGTAGAACATGTATACACATTTCTTAAATCTGGACAAGCAGACGATGTCTCGTTATGAAATGTAGTTTATTTTTTTTCATCGGGTTTGGTTAACGAGCCTCTAAAATTGAGTGCGTCAACGCACACCACTTCTGCCCCCACCCCCAATATTGCCCCGGGCCAAAAAAAAAAAAAAAAAAAAAAAAACTTTTTTTTGTTCGAGGGCCTGCCAAACATGGACAAGTGTCAGTATGAAAGCTCATTTTATTACTTAGAGTAGGTGCGTGCGATCTTCAGTAGATGTTTGTTAAGCTTTTTTGGTGCTGAGAAGAAAGGGCTGTGGTCAGAGTTTATGATACGAATCTTTCCGGGGTGATTGTTGGGATCAGACAAGAATGCTTCAACCTGTGCTTCAGCAGGAAGAACTCTGAAGAACTCTGTCTTCCAATGTCTTTGATGTACACAGCTGGAACCGTTCCGTGCTTCCTCTGAGCTGTATATGAAATAGCATCTGGAAAGGGGTTTCATCATCCGTATCAACCTTTTTTTCTTCTTCCCACTTTTCCACATTGGTCTGCAGAAGTTGTGAGGGAATCAATGTTAACATATATTGTAGCAAGACACTTTGCTGCACTGCTACTCTCCTCCAAGCCCTTGCATCCTAAAAATTGAAAGCACCCTTCATAAGGAACTCAATACCACATTTCCCGTTCCCAGCAGAAAACGGTGACGTAACAATACAGACACATCCACAAAGCTGCTCCTCACTTGGTACTGGTCTACAGTACACCCCAGACCATATGCAGAGTAATGTGATAGATAGTACAAACACCTGACCCTGCCCCCACTCCGAAAATGTAAGGCACCCCCTTCTCCAAAGAACTGATTCAGACACATGGTGGCACTGGTCAGTGAATACAACCATGGTATTTTCAACCACTCAGCCAAACACAGATCATGTTCTCTGTAAATGAGTGCCACACAGGTTTGCCAGATAACACTTCGTACACCTATGCCTTTCATTCAACATGAGGAAAAATTTCTGAGGTGGAGTGAAGATTGAGTGCTAGGGTGTCACATATTTTTGTGAAATACAACCACCTCAGTAGGTATCACTTCTGAAATGAGATAGTTGTTTGGCACTCCCATTTCAGATTGACTTGTGTTTTGTCACATCAATCTACGACTCTTAAGGTATGATGGCTGCGAGGTCAAAATGGGAACATTGCGTAAAAAAACTTTCATGATGACCATCTGTTTTTTTTTTTTTTTTCCACTTCTTCTTCTTGAATAACAGCACCTGAACAAGTTTTCACAATGACAATTCGTTTTGTTTTTCCACATCCTCTATACAAACAAACCCTAAATAAGCATTTATGATGACCATATGTTTTTTTTTTTTTTCACCTCTTCTTCAATAACAGAAACCTGAAGAAGTTTTGAAATGATAGAGCTCAAGTTTTTTTTTTCACCTCTTTTTGTTTCACAAACAAACCCCTAATTATTCAGATGACATCTGATTTTTTTTATTTTTTATATCACCTCTTTTTTCATCAATAGAAACCTGAACAAGATTGACAATGGATAGAGCTCAATTTTTTTTCACACTTCTTCTTCACAAACAAAACCTAATAACATCCATGACCAGCTGGTTTTTTTTTTTTTTTTTTCACCTCTTCTTCATAACAGAAACCTGAAGAAGTTTGACAATGGTAGAGCTCACGTTTTTTTTTCATCTCTTCTTCACAAACAATCCTAATTTATATTCCCAATCACAATGACCACGTGTTTATTTTTTTTCACCTCATCTTCTTCAATAACACAAACCTGAACAAGTTTCCACAATCAACCGCTCATTTTTGTTACACATCTTCTTCACAAACAAAGACTAAATAAGCTTGAAGATGACCATCTGTTTAATTTTCACCTCATCTACATTAACAAAAACCATTGCCTGTTTCACAATGAGGGGTCATATTTTGGGGCATGTTCTTGCCCATCCTCATTATTTTTAACCAAACCTTCAATATTTCATCCAACCATCATCCATCCACCATAGATGAAATACTGGAAAACGTCAAAGCTTTTGACAATGAGCATCCAAACTTTTCTTGCCTCTTGTTCATGCAAGGATCCCTAAATAAGATTCATGTGACTCACCCAACCTTTTTTTTTTCACCTCTTCTTCAATAAGAAAACCTCATTAACCTCTTTTTTTTTTTTATAAGTGAAAAGCGCAATATCTGCTTTCCACAACAATAGGACCCTCTCTAAACAGAGGACTCGGGTATGGGACCTGCTTCTTCCTCCACTAAACCCTGGGCTCACGCGGCTAGGCTCACGCCGTAGCTGCACTCGGCTTAGAGAAGCTGAGGCTTGTTTGTTGGCTTCTTTAGTAAGGGTGCAGAGAAGATTCCGGATGGGCCGAGGTTCGGGAGGATCGGGTATGGGGTGTATCATCCCGCAAATAGTATGTGTGAGCTATGTGGATGGGGTCGTCCGATGGCTCTACTTGGGGTTTAGAGGCCCCAGCCTGGGCAAGGAGGTTTGCCTCTTCGTTGCCAATAATACCTGGTGTGAGCGGACTTTGTGTGGAAATGTATGGGTTTATCGCGATGGTAATGGCGAGGTTGAATATTTTCGGATAAAAGGTTTCGGTCGGGTGTGTGGTGGTGTGATGATGGGGCAGCTAGATGGTTGCGGAGTATAAAGAGTGAGTTGAGACTGTCAGCGAAAATGTAGTGGGAATGAGGCTAATTGAGTCAGGGCTTCAAAAATAGCCATGAGTTCAGCTCGGAGTATGGTTGCGGGGCCTGGGAGGGGGTAGGCCGTCCCGGTGCTGGTGGCGGCATTGTACACGCCATATCCGGCAAGGGAGCCAGATTGGGAGCCATCTGTGTAATGTGAATGGAGTGGGTATTTGGGGGGGTGGGCCCAGGGTGAACTGGGGGGGGGTCGTCGTGAGAGGTTATAACACAAGTAGTGGGGGGCGAGGTGTATGACTTGTCCCATGCTTTATTGGTTTTTGGCTTGGGGGTTGGTCTATCAGTGAGAGCGTATATCGGCGGTAGTGGGTAAGTGAGTATTATGTTATGGGTGTCGGATAAGAGAAGTTTAAGACGAGAGGGGAAGTCTGGGGGTATGAGGTGATGTGGGTTATTTTGGACCAGCAGAAGAAGGGTTAGGGTGGGTTCCTTGTGACGTAGGTATTTAGGGAAAGGTAAGACTTGCGCTTGTATTGGAGTTGGTTGGGTTCAATGGCGTCTAGTGGTATTACCCCTGATGGAAGCCGTAGCAGGGGGTGTTGTTGTTTAGGTGACTTTTGCTGTGTAAGAATGACAATGGTGGTGGAGGGGGTGGAGGCACGTGCGGCAAGCCGTGCCCATTGAATGGCTTCGTGTGTGAGGGGTTCAGGTGGCGGGTGGGCCAGGGCCCTGCCCGACCAGGTGTGTTGCGTATTAGTGCCATGGGCTCCGAATACGCAGTCTCTGGGGTGCGGGGCTGTCATAAGAAGAGAGTTCAAGGGGACATGTGAGAGGGCTTGAGTAGTATGAGTGGGTACTGAAAGGAGGGTGATGAAACTTGAGATGTCAGGGGGGGATGGTGCTATGGCAATATGCTTGAGCAAGTTTGTGTGGGAGCTTTCTACCAGCCAGCCGACTTTGGTGGCGAAGTCTTGCCTTGGGGGTTGGAGTTGACTGTTGAGGGTGGCGGAGGTGGTATATCTGTCCCAAAGCCAGGCTATCCTGACATGAGGGATAGACCCGGCAAAGTGACCATTATGCGTATAGATATTGGATATGTTGCGACTGGGGCATATGTTGGGGGAGATTTGGCTGATATCTTTGTCGGGGTTACATTCGGAGGTTGAAATATGAATTTTTGGGGCGTCTAGTTGGGTGCGAATGTATCGGGTATCCATCGATTGGGTTTGAGAGACATGTTGTTTGTGGGTGTGTGCGAGGTATTTGGTTTGGTTGATTTTATTTTATTATTGGAATGTGGTGAGAAGCATGCGATTGTGGGCAAGGTCACAGTCTTCATGGGTTCAAAAAATGTCGTCTTCTATTTGCCAAGTGTTATCTTCAATGGGGTAGTCAGCCCATTTACATAGATAGTATATATCGACACATCTAGCACCAAAAGCGTCTAGGGAGGTCTGGGTTTTGATACATGGCCTCAATAGTGAATGCCTCGGGATGGTCAGGGTTTGTGGGTCTAGGGTAGGGCGGAGTGGCGGTAGGGATCGGAGAGCAGGGGGGGTTAGTTGGATTCGTAGCGGGGGGGAGACGGGTAGAATGTTTGGAGTAGGAAGATCATGGGCGGCGTGGGAGGCTCTGAGCTTCTGGAGTATAGAAGTAGCTGGGGCTGTTCTAAATTCTGGGAGGAGGTCTTGCCGGTTGGTGGGGAAGAGTGGGCCGGAAATCACAGTCGAGGGTACAAGAGGTGTCGACGGGTGGCAGAATAGGGAGCGGAGGTGTATCAAATATCTTTGTTTTTAAATGGTGGCCCGGGAATGCTTTAGGGTAAATTGACTAGGATTTAAGAGAAGGATACCAGTGGCCGTGGTGAGTTGGGTGAGGTTAGATATGTGGCGGGCCTTGAAGTAGGCAAAAATGAGTTTTTTTTTACGGGGGTGTGAAGTTTCGAATTGTGAGAGGAATGGGCTTTGGAGACATGCCCGCTCTAGTGGAGATATAGTGTTGGGGTACCCTGGTAAGTCAGTTTGTATGTGTACAAACCAAGACGAGACAATGTGGTGGCCGATGCTTTAAGTAGAAAGCAAGCAGCTCATGTTTGGTGTAACAGGGGCGAGACGACGCTTCCAAAGGAAGATTCGGAAGGCTTTACCGGAAGGATTGGTGACGTCCTTGTGATGCGGGACTTGAGGGTGGGGGTTACAATCGCAGTTCCACTTTCACAAATGGCCTGCACCGGTATAATGCAAAGCGTCTCTACGTGCCGAAGGGAGGGATCAGAGATAGTCCTCTTGAAGAGAATGCCACGATGGCCCCCCCTACTTGCGGGCCACGGCGGAGCCAAGCGCACCACGGCACTCTTGAAGAAGAGTATTTTTCTGGCCCAAACTGAGGGAGGAAGGCCGAGGAGTATGTCAAGACATGCACCACATGCAACAAAAACCGGAGCGAGTACAAAAAGCAAGCGGGGTTGTTACAAACCCTTGCCGATTCCAGAGGGGTCTTGGGAAATTGTCTCGATGGATTTCATGACTGCTATGCCGCTGTCAAAATGATTCGATGCGATCATGGTGATGGTGGATAGGTTCAGTTAAATGGGCCATTTCCATCCCCACCAAGGAGACGGCAACGGCGCAGGAGAACGGGGCGACTTTACTTCTTCAACGTCTTCAAGCATCATGGACCCCCGAAGGATATTGTCTCGGACCGCGATCCAAAGTTTACGAATAAATTTTGGAGGGCACTTTGGAAGAAGATGATGAACGAGGCTCAAGATGAGCACCCCGCCTTCCCGACCTACGACGGACGGTCAAACGAAAGAAGTGAATTCCGTGCTGAAGCAGATTTTGTGGAATTACGTGTCGACAGACCAATCAGACGGGGTGGGCACTTGGACGCGGCAGAGTTTCTGTTCAATAACACAAAAACATTCCGCAACGGGATTTTCCCCTTTCGTATTGGTCTATGGAAAAGCCACCTCTGGTGCCGACAAGTTGGGCCGCCCAGGACGTTGAGGAAACCGGCAGCAACGGCGGTATTGGAAGAACGCGAGCGTTTGTTGAAGCTCGCAAAGTACAATATTGCCAAAGCTAGGAAACGGTATGCGAATTGGAAGCGGAGGGAAGTTAAGTTTGAGGCAAGCACGGAGGTCTGGTTGAAACATCAAGAATTTTACTACTCCTCCGGAAGTAAGTCCCAAAGTTCGTACCTCCGTATGCGGGCCCTTTTCCCGCATCCGGAAGGTTATGAATGAGGATGTGTATTAAATTGGAGGCTGTCGGCAAACAACAAGGTGCATCCGGTAGTTCCACGTCTCCTTTTTGAAGCCTTACTTCAAGATGAAAGCGCGTTCGAATCGGCACAAGTGTTGCGTCCGCCACCTATGCTGTTGGATCATGAAAAATGAACTTGAGTACGAGGTGGAGGCAGTGCTTAAGTCGAGGAGGTTCAAGAATCGAGAAACGGAGTATCTCGTGAAATGGATGGGCTATCATCATGTGGAGGCATCTTGGGTCGCTGCCTCAGAAATGGGAAACGCATCCGAGGCTGTTGAAGCTTTCGAAGGGCGACCTCAAAGCAGAAGAAGCGTTGATGGGGACATCACCTTGGAGCGTGGGGGAGGAAATGCATGCTTAGCCGGCTTTAGCTAGCTCAGGATCCGATTGCAAAAACTTGTATGTACAATTTGTTTTGTTATAAAATGAATGTTTCCAAATGTTGTGCGTCCTATTTTGTTGTTTTGAAGATGAATGCAATGGTATGGTATGCATGCTAGCTTACAAAAGTGGGAGAGGTAAATTGGATTAATCGTGTGTTTGCGTAGTACAATTTGTTTTGTTATAAAATGAATGTTTCCAAATGTTGTGCGTCCTATTTTGTTGTTTTGAAGATGAATGCAATGGTATGTTACCGGAAGCTACGTGCTTCCGTTTACATACTATAATCGTGTAGCCTCGGGACTAAAAAGGGTTCAAGGTGAATCCTTGCTCAAGGTGATGTCAAAAGTGGCATCGTGAGCAGTCGCAAACAATGTGTTGCAGTAAGGCGATTCGATCCTCGGGAGGATCGTTCCTTGGCCTTGAAGTGGGCCATAGTAAAAAAAAAGGGTCAAGGTGAATCCTTGCTCAAGGTGAAGTCAAAAGTGGCATCGGAGCAGTTGCAAACAATGTTGTTGCGTAAGGCGTCGATCATAGGTGAGATCGTTGCCCTGGCCTTGAAGTGGGGCGAAGAGTGCACTGGTAGGAGCTTGAGAGGCTCCACCCTTGGTCGGGACTTGGAGGAAGTCGGCCAAACTTGCTAGTGGAGAGTAGAGTCAAGTGTGGGGTTTGGTTCTTTGCCATGGGACCCATGGTGCGGAGGAAACAACTCCTTGATGTGGGACGCCAACTTGGAGTTCGTTTCTACAAAATGGACAAGTCGATGAGGACATCGACTCCTGTTGGTAGGGGTGTGTGTCGCGGCCTTTGCCTGAGGGCAGGGGGTTGGGACGCAGAGGGGCTGCCCCTGTGGTTGGGGCGGTGGCAGCAATAGGTACGGGGGGCTGAAGCACCTTTGAGTGCCCAAGGCACTCAAGGAGGCGTCACTAGGTGGAGCCACGACACCGGGTGCGGTGGGGGTGGCTCCACAAGGGGTGGTGGTAGCTTAGTGGGACTTAGTGAGGGTGGCATAGGACTCACCATGGGGCGGAGACCTTGTGGTGGGAGTCGAGGGTCTTCGTGGTGGTTCACCATAAAATGGCAGGGTTGTTTGTGAAACCCCCGCGGACAGTCACAGAAGTATATATAGGGAGTAGTAACCCCGAGAACGGTGCAAACCCATTGGTGATAAAAAACTAGTGAGTGAGCGAGCAAGCCAGAAAGCGACCAAGAGTGGGAAGCTATTCCGGACTGCCATCTACCAAAGGGAATTTCCACTAGGGCCAAATTGGTGGAGGGTCCAGTGGAAGAGTAAAGGGGGACCGTTATGTCCCGGTGAGCAGCCGAAGCTCCAAGTTGGCCCGACGGCCAGGTTGGGAGTTAGGCGCGCGCATGAAAGCGAGTAACTATGACTTGAAGAGGAGCTTACCGAAGTGAGGTACGCGACACCTGTACCTTCTCTGACTCCAATGCCCTCCCAGATTGCGGCAAAATTGCTCTCTCTCCCACCAATCGGGAATGCCTCCTGCACGTATGGTTATCTCCCAGTCAGATGTGACCCAGAAATACTGGGTATCTTTGACGTATGCCGGGTTTCCGGCATGTATGCCATGTATCTCTTTGTCTGCATCTCATACCAAGTTCTTGCCCCAATGCACACAATTCAGAAATGTGAATGGTAGCCCATCCAATGGGAGGTTGTGTCGATTGTATTCAAAACCTATGGGCATCCGATCCTCCAAGCCCACCAGCTCATAGAAACGGCGATGGATTGGTGTACGGCATTCTGGGCAAGCGCTCATCCGCAAGGCTTGCGGGATAAGACATGTGAGATGGAACATATGTCCACATGATCCAAGCACATGACATCCCTCTGGGCCGTATGGATTCCTACACATCGAACAAATTGTGCCATCTGATATCCATGACGGCAAAACGCGTCGTGGTATCTCCTCCCTCTGGGCCGGTTTGATGTGGCTGGTCATCCTTGTTGTGGTGTCACACTCTTCCTCTATCTCCAATTCCCAGTTTATGATTCTGTTCGACCTCGAAATTCTGTGCTCACATCGATCGAACATAGAATCCACATTTGCCCAGTTGGTATACCCGGCGAACACGCTTGATGCGATGCGGAGATCGTTATACCTTTGCATGTTGGCATAATTGCTATCCATGCTACGGTTCGACATGCGTGCGACACGTTGCAAGCCTGACAGTGCCCGCTCTACCCGTGCTTCTCTGGAGGCCAAATGGGTCATCCATTGTACCCAATTCTCCCAATTGCCATTCAATGGGATCCATGCCCGAATCTCCAATGTTTTGGACAAGCGCCATGCAGTTGCCATGACAATGTCCCGCTCCTTTGTAACGCGGTCGACATCTGATATCGGATTCATCTCGGATTGAATGGCGACCCTCGAGCATTCCCCGGTTTCCAGTACTGGTTCTGTTCCTTTCCTCCTTCTCTCATCTGCAATTCGTTGTTCCTCAACCATGGTTTCATCGGCCACAGGGTCAAGGACGTCCGTAATTTCGTGAATGATGAGGTCAATACTGCGATCGGGCATCGCAAACTCCGCGTCCATGTCCACGACGTTTGTTCGATCCTCATTGTGGACAACAATGTCTTTATTGTTTGGAGGCATATCTTGCAATCTAGCTTCCAACTCGACTATGTGCAGTGTTTGCCAGTCTAGTCGGTCCTGCACGGTCCTGATTCGCTGGTCTCTTTCCGCCAGTTGTTCCTCGAACGTTGCAACTGGTTGTATTCCAAACGTGTCCGGGATGTACTCCAAATCGTATAGCATCTTTCCGTTCCTCCTACTAGTAGTTTGTCAATTCACTGGACGCAAGAGTATGACCTCCACGTACAACATGGCTGCCAAGGTGTACGAGATTTGGCCCTTTAAGAGAGGTTGACCCCACAATGTGCAATGCACCTCATTCGCCCTATGCTGGAAATGCAAGTTCGTGCAAGACCTGGACTCTGCGTAATTATTTCGGGTTTGCACGTCATGCATATCTAAAGGCCACAATCGATTGATGTGGTACCACTTCACGAATTTTTTGCATCTCGCCATCGGCCACCTGAACTCTTCTGGAACATCCTCCCAGCCCTCTTCTGCTAGTATGCTAGGGTCACCATAAACTTCCCAATTCAAGTCTTGCATTGACCATTTGATTTTCTTAGGGGGCGGTCCATGTTCATTGGGGTCATCTCTTCCATGACGTTCATCGTCCTGGCCCTCTGTCATTCTGCAACAATTGGAACAACACTAAATGAGGATTACTAATAAGAAGTAACTCTAAACCCTTCACCTTAAACGAGTTTGAGTAGGTGTCAGAATAGTTCCTAAAAGCTAATTTTGTATAATAAAATGATCATGGAAGCCAGAGGAGGGCCTATGGGAGCATTCTTCAATGACCTCACAGAAATCGCGGCAAAAAATACCCCCCACCCAACCAATGGTCTCCTTCTCCTTGTGACTACGTGTTGTGGAATAATGAAATGTTACGCACACAAAAGTTGTGTGGAGAGGAAGTGAGGGGAGAATGAGCCTCCCTTGGCTTATATGCCCCCCGCCCCCCGCCCTCTCTCATTCCTCGGGCCATGCGCAGGGCAAACCTTCTAGAAGCGACCGCCCACTTGGCGGTCGTTCCATTTTCCGAAAAAAAAAAAATAAGCGACCGCCAGAACTGGCGGTCGCTCCATTTTCCAAAATAAAATAAAAAAGCGACCGCCAGCATTGGCGGTCGCTACATTTATAGTGACATTAAGAATTAAAGCGACCACCAGTAATGGCGGCCGCTTCACTTCGAAAGATATTGAAATAAAATCGTCATTTATAAAACTAAAATAATTACTCAAATACCAACTAAAATAATTACAGCGGTCGCTCCATTTCCAACAAAATTGAAATAAAAGCGACCGCCACTAATGGCGGTCGCTGCATTTACAAGAAAAAAAACAATTGCGGTGACCGCCCGTAATGGCGGTCGCTCCTTTTCCTCCAAAAAACCAAAAAGTGACCGCCAGTAAGTGTAATGGCGGCGCTGCATGTACAGAAAAATATATCCCCCCCCCCCCCCCGCCTCATTCCTCGCTCCACCTGGGCAGACCTCGTAAAAGCGACCGGCACCTTCGCGGTCGCTCCATTTAAAAAACAAAAAAAAAAAAACCGCCACAAATGGCGGTCGCTCCATTTTGCAAAAAATAAAAATAAAAGCGACCGCCAGTAATGGCGATCGTTGCATTTACAAAAAAAAAAAACTTCAAGCGACCGCCAGTAATGGAAGTGAGGGGAGAATGAGTTGGAGCTTATATGCCCTTCCCCCCCCCTCCCCCCCGCCTCACTCCATGCGCAGGGCACACCTCATAGAAGCGACCACCACCTTGGCAGTCGCTCCATTTAAAAATCCCACAAAAACGATCGCAAAATATGGCGGTCGATCCATTTTCCAAAATTAAAAAAACAACCGACTGCCAGTAATGGCGGTCGCGAAAATTACCATAAACCCTAAAATAAAAGCGACCGCCAGTAATGGCGGTCGCTCCATTTATATCAAATATATTACGAGCGACCGCCAGTTCTGGCGGTCGCTGAATTTACGAAAAAACAAAAGAGGACCGCTACTACATCGCGTTCGCTGCATTTACAAAGAATAAAAAATAAATGTGACCGCCAGTGATGCCGGTCGCTGCATTAAAATAAAAATGAATGCAGAGTTGGAAGCATTGGCGCAATTGTTCTTCATTCCACAAACAAATCACCGAACACAAACATGAGCAAGTGACGGTGTTTTTGGCCGACATTTTGGCTGGTATACACATGGGCAACATCTTTTATTTCCCAACACATACACAACAACAATACAAATACTCATAGTGACAATGATCACACTGGTATTACTTCACTACAGAAATGTAAACATGTCAACTAAAATGTGCTGATGCATGCCTACAGCTGTTTTGCTTCAATTCCTTCTACTGCTTCGACGGCGGGACGAAGAAGATCATAATCCTAATGCTCCGATGGGCTGAAAATCCAAGTCACCCTCGACTTCACCACCATTGCCATTATCAGTGCTGGAATCGTTATCCCTATCCGATCTCATATGTCCAGGCCTTGAAATCTGCAAGCGACCTCGAACCACATTTAGTTGAAATCTCTGAGGTCGAACTCCCACTCTCTGAGGTCGACTCCCACTCCGGTCTTGAATACCATCCACGGTATCTGGCCTGTTTGTGGGCCAATCGCCTACAAAAGGTTGGACTGTTCTCTGTCGTTTATGGACTTGGGACGCAATCGAAGGTGGTCTCAAAGGAGGTACCGGAGGGGGGTCTGCCCGAGATGGACCGGCATTAGATGGTCCGGCATGTGAGGAACCACGGGTCTGCTGCACAACACGTCGGTTAAGGTAGAATTGTAGTGGCATGTTGTCATCATCCGAGGCTTCAACTTCCACCTGGTCCAATGCAGCAGAATGATGCGTGCGTGTGGAAAACAGATCAACCCTGTTGCTTCTTAATGCCTGCTGTGTTGATAGGGAGCTGGATCGGTTTTGGCATTGTGGTGGAGCTGGTCGTATCGGTGATGCATGATCCCGTCCCGTCGACTGTACAATGGGTTCGACACCATCGTTTGTATGAACAGGGTTCCATACGTCGCTTGGTCTTGGAAGTTCATCACCCCTAAGCTTCATTGGGGCACTACCGGTGGCTTCAGCGTGTAGGGGGGGGCGAGGGTCGACCCTAACTTCATTTGAGGACCATGTTCTGGGGATGGATGACACAATTGCAGCTTCACCTTCATCTGCGATACGTACTTCTTCAAGAAGGTCATCAAAGGTCGGCTGGATATAAGCATCATCCTCTGTGAACATAAACGGGTCATACGCATTTTCGGGATCATCATCGGATCCATCTTCACTATCGGAGGCAGACGATTCCCTCTGAGATGATTCCCTCTGAGGCTCAGTATCGTCACTCATCAAATCTACCTCAGAAGCAGAGTCTTCGGAATGCAAATTCCTCTCATACCATGCTGCAACATCATCCGCTGCCCTCTCACGTAGCAGTCGGCAATTGGTATACACATACACCAATTTGTCAGCCCTTGCGGGATTCAACCTGTTGCGAATCTTGTTGTGAACAAATGAGTAACTACTCCAATTGCGTTCACAAGATGAGGCAGAGCACACTTGAGCAAGAATACGCTTCGCAATGGGAGCCAATGTTCTTGCTCCAGATCCAATCAGATCCCACCATTCATGTAGCACATATTGAGCTCTTTTGGATCCAACATGTCTTCAAAAGGGTCGCGTCGATCTGAGAAGCATTGGTACTCGGATATAGCTCTCTCTGTCATGTTTGGCGGAGCCAGTCGCATGAGCACTCGCACGAGACTGGCCTTGGAATCAGCGTCGTCTCGGAGCATGGTATTGTCGAGCAAGAATGGATTGAGCAAAGCCCCCGCATAATGCAAGTTCGTTCGAACCATCGAACGACGGTCGTAAAATGTATCCGAAGCACTGTCCGCAAGTTTAGGTTCCAAGGAGAAGAGAGGATGCCTCAAGGATTGGACGTGCTTATCAACATTTTGCATTAATAACCCCGTCTTGCCCATTACTGGTTGTTTTCCATCAAACTCCCGCAAGACGATTGACACCGGCTCTACCATATAAACAAAGTTTTCACATTTCTTCCAGAAATCATCGCTACGAATGCTATTCCGAACTTTTCGACTTTTGCCCAATGACTTGGCTTTTCTGGAGTCCTGCAATGTCTGTGTGTATGCATCCCATTGAAGATCGATGATGGTGTGCTCCATACTGCTCTTCACCATCACCAACTGATCCACCATCAAGAAATTAGTGGCAAAACGAGTTTTGCCTGGATTCCAGAGGCTGTATTTGGGTTCGTGCCTCCTATATATTGCTTTAATTGTCGCAGAATGAGCAGTGTGCGAGCGGTTGGGGAGTGAAGGCATGACTAAGGGTGGAGGGTAGGAAGGGAATGTAGTCCATTGTATTTAACGGCCATATGTTGAGAAAGCCCCCGGAATATGCATCATAGGCGACCTGGGTCGTTTAGGGCTTCTTGAATTTGCGATCCTGGGGTTCGTGCATAGGAGATAATTAAGGGGCTGGATCCTATGCCATAACTCTCTTGTGGGAGCTGGGTGAGTGCGTTCGGAGTACTAGTGGGTAGGCCGCAGATGCGTTTAGTGAGTTGGATGATATTTTTGTCAAGTAGTCTAATATCAGGCAAGGAGAAGGGAGCCGCATGAAAAGCATATTGGACTTGAGGTTTGAGGACTTTTTGGATGATGGCTAGTTTTGGACGGATGGAGATGGGAGATTTAAGAAGGGCTAGGCTTTTGTTGGTAAGTTTAGCGAGTGTGGAGACTTTCTGTATGTGCCATGTAAGGGAGGGAACTAGCTGGATCCCCATATAGGTGTACGGTTCATCTGGTCCCAGAAATGGGAAGGGTTTTTGTTGGTAGTGTATGTGAAGTTTGCAGTGGGAGGTTATCGTGGATTTCGTAAATTTGCTGTGGTGTGTGGCTGCGGTGACTGCACATTTGTGGAGGCTTAGCTCCATACGGGACCATGAATTAAAACGAGATAATTTATCGACTTGGCGGTTGAGATGTTGAGGCTTGTGTGCTAGGATAGCGAGGTCGTCAGCATATGTTGCCGCTGATATTTCATTAGTAGATGTTTTGTATCGGTACCCAAGATTACCCCTGGTCAACCATCTTAGAAGAGGTTCTAAGAAAATGATGAATAGGTAGGGGCTCAGTGTGTCTCTTTGGATAATGCCACGTAGAACAGGGATAGGGGGAGTGGAGCCGTAATAGGATTCGGAGTATTCTGTGGTGCTGTTGGTGTATATATTGCTGATGATTTGGATAGCATCGGTAGGGTAGCCTAGATCTGTCATTACAGCTAGCAGGCGGGGGTGGTCTAGAGAGCCAAAGGCATTTTTGAAGTCAATATAAAGGAGAGATAGATATCTTGTTTGGTAAGTTTTGCGTCTTCCAGGGCTGATAGGACATAATGTATTTGCCTGGTAGTGCTTCGCGTAGTGCAAAAGCCCTCTTGTGGGTCGCTTAGGATACGATGTTGTTCCCCATAAGAGGATAACATTGATGTTAAAGTGCTAGTGAATAGTTTGTAAATAGTGTTTGCAAGGGCTATGGGTCTGTAGTTATTGAGGTCGGTGGGGTCACCTTTTTTAAATAGCAGGATGGTCCGACTGTGTTTCCAGGAGTGTGGTATACGATGTATTTGGTAGCAGAGTCGAAAAAATTTAAACAGGAGCTCATGGAACTGTGGGTCGAGTGCTTGAAGTATGGCATTGGGAATGAGGTCTGGGCCGGGGGCCTTGGCTTTGGAGAGGGTTTTTAGGCATGAGTCATATAGATCTTTGGTGAATGAGCTCAGAATGCGGTCTGAGGGAAGGCTCCTCTTTTCTAAGGAAAAGCCATCTAAGTCATGCCAAGGGTAGTGTTTGACTTTGCATAAGCAATTGAGTGTGTGTAGGTTGGGGTATAGATAGTTAGTGACGGTTGGCTTGTAGGAGGACAATGCCTGGAGCCAGATTTCATTTTTAATGTCATATGGTTTTGTTAATAAGTGGCCTAATCTGTGTTTTAAGACAGTCAATAGGGGGGTTAGTTGCGGGATTGAAGATAGCTTTGTGGGCTCTTTTGGGGTGCTCGTGTAATAATTTGCTAAAAGAAGCAACAAATTCTTTGTGATTGGTAGTGGCTTTGTGTTTGGTGATGGTATAGGCCGCTTTTTTGGCGTCTCGGCCCAATTTGGATAGGGAGGCGATCCACCGGGGGAGAGAGGCAGGGTCACCGGGCGGGGGCATAAGTGAGTGGCATACAGTTAAGGTACTTAAGCTGGTTATGCGACGATCGGATCTCCAGTCGTTCTGTGGGAGGGACGAGGCGGAGGGTATGATAGCGAGAGCTCGGCAGGGGGTGTGATATATATTAAGGTGGGAGGTCCATTCCCATTTTTGTTCTGGTGAGGGTAGCCATCGTTTGCTTTGAGCGGGTGGTTGGGGAAGGTCTTGGGGGGGGGGGGGGGGGGAGGAGGGCAGAACGTGGCAATAACACACTTGTAGTCCATTCTAGTAATGTAGAGGTGAGTATGCCCTCAACTTGAGCCCAAGCAGCCTCAGGGGATAGGCGTACGTTGGTATCGGAGAGTGTGGGGGTATTTCTGGAGGAGGCTGAGTGGAAATGATGTTGGAACGCCTTGATGTTGTTGTGGGGAATAGGAGATAGAATTCTGGGTTGAGGAGATGGGATATGCATGTCCGGGATGGGCCGGAATGGGACAAGGGAAGAGGGGAGGGAGATAGAGACCGGGTAGTGATCCGAGTTGCATAGGCTATTGATATGGACATGGCTCTGGAGGTAAGTTGGGATGTCATTACAGGTTCTGAGATAGAAGCCATCGAGTAGGCTTAAAGAGGAGTAGTGGAGACCGCCTTGTCTAGAGTAGTGATAGTCGGCAGGAATGTATTTAAGTTTTAGAAGTTGGGTGAATGCAGCCCATTCGTGGTCCACCGAGGAGGGGGACTTATGGGTTCCGTTGTATGAGTGACCTGATAGTGCAATATCTCTGTTGAAGTCACCGACGCGTATGACATGGTGTTGCTGATAATCGGGATGAGTGACTGTGCTGGAGATGGTGTATAGAATGTCCGGTATAAGGGGGAGATCATCTGTATGAGAGGGCATATATAGGTGTATAAGGGTAATGGGGTATAAGGCTGGTGGGTGTAGTTGAACTATTTGGAGATGTGAGTGGATGGGGATGGGGACGGTTATCTTGGTAGTAGTGATGGGAGAGTGTGAGAGCGAAGGATCCCGAGTACTACGCCTCCCCGGGTGGGCTTGTATGGGGCGGATCGCCGCAGAAGGCAATAAGGTGCTGTGTAGGGGTTGCCATATAATAGATGATAGTCCGGTAGTAGTTTATTAATATAAGAGCTGCTGGTGTTGGTGGTGTGTGGCTTAGTTTCTTGTAGGAGGAAGATGTGTGGTTGTGAAGTGTTGGAGAAATCCAGAGGCAATGCAGCTTTTGAAGGATTTACGTTTGGAGACTCTGATGCGCAAAGATTGGACTTGGCACCACAAAGAACTGATGATTTAGTTCATTCGAAACTTTGATACGAGCACAAGAAGCACTCATGTGAAGGGGGTTGATATACAGATCACACCACAGTACCTGCAGCAAGTTTTTGACTTGCCAAAGGGGGCGGTGAATGTCGACGAACTAGCAGCTTGGTAATCTTTTCAATGAAACGAGCTTTTTCAAGAATCAAGGGTATCCGTGTTTGAGGGCAGAATATCCAGGGCTGAGGGAGGTAGGCCAAATACTGAACGTTCTGTTTGCTATGAAACAGAACCAGATGTATCTGAGCAAAATTGATCTTGAACGCCTTGAAGGGAGAGGATGTAGCATGGGCGAACATGATGCATAAAGGCCTAGTTGAAGAGATGAACCGGCTTCAGACAACAACAGCCAAAGGAGAGCTCCTATTCTGTCAGTTACCAACGCAATTCCATCAGTGACGAAGATCAATGAAGGTGAACAAGAACATTTCAATCTGCCCAACGAACCTGCCCGGAAAAATTAAATTTTAGAGTTTGAAATTGAATACAAGATCAGATTCCAAAAAGCGAAAAGTGCCTTATACAAGGACAAAAGAGCCACCTTCGTTCAACTTAGGTCCAATTTTTTTCTTTTTTTTCACCAACATCCTTGGATATTTCCATAGGGTAAAATTCCTAATTAAATTCACCTTCACGGTCAGTTACAAACCAGGGAAGCAACACCTCGTAGTCTCGCATGATTAAAATGGCTCAAAAACATGCAAAATTCTTCTACATTCGTGCATAATTCTTCCACGTTAGAAGTCCATATCTCATGTTGGTTTACCTTTATATTCTCCCACTCAGCCTCCACCTTTGGCAATGAAAGGTGGCGTGTCAATACAATCCCGTGTCATTTTTCATTATTGTTTCTCACAAAATCCAAGCATATAATTATGGGCAGCCCAAGGAAAAATAGTATATTGCCACGTGGCCGCCGTTTCCGCATCCACGTCACACTGATGGCGGATGACTGATGGCAGATAGCTGACAGAATAGCAAATCCCCAGCCAAAGCTCCAATTATTGTTGCAACTCCTATAATTGCGCAGATAATAAATGACTCTTGCTTACTCACGGTGCAAGAGCGCAAAGACATGGGTGTGTTTGAGCAAGAATCTACAATGAATGAGGCACCGGGATCCTCACAAGGCGAAGGGGGACTGGAGCGACAGTCCAAAACGAAGAGGCAGAAGAGGGGTGACACAGTAGGGACGGCGCATCATGTGAATCCACTGGCAGTGAAGCCAGCTGTGTAGGATGATATCTCCACAGCTCCTACACAAGATGAGGTGCAACAACAGCAAGGGTGAATCATGTGAATCATGAAGTTCAACTTCAAGGGATAGAGACACAGCTCAGGAAGAAAGCCAATCTGTGTGCAGAGACTAAAGCTAAGGTCATTCATCATAATGAGCTAATTACTAGCATGAAGGACACCATCAGTCGCCAGGAAGTCTCCCTCAAAGAGTTGAGGCTCTACAAGGAAAAGGCAAACCAGAACATGTTGCACTTGCAACAGGATAATGTTATATACAAGCATACACTTTCAGTGGCTGAGAAGGGGAGGAAGGAAGCCAATAATATGATGGCTGCATGTGCAGCCTTGAAAGACCCCTATCACCAATGCATACAAAGGTTGGAGCAACAGATGGAGGCATACAAACTATAGGAGGAGCAAGCTATCGGGGATTCTACAGAGAAATTGGTAGATGATCATCTCCTAAAGGTGTGGTTAGAGGAGGGACCGGTGGAAGGTAAGGCACCTAGAAAATTAACTAAGGATGAGATGCAAGATCTCAGACAACAGGTGCAGAGTATTGCCACAGGCACCTTAAATGATGTCTATGGTCAGATAGCTGAGTTGCAAGAGGAGGTGATGGTCTTCAGACTCAAGTGGAGGACTTGAGTTTAGCCATTGACAAGAGGGAATTTGTTCCTAAGGAACAGTTACTAGCCACATATCTGCAGGCCAAGTCTTTTGTTCTTCAATTTCCAGTGGAAGGGGGACAGGCCTTACCAGCACAAGGAGGGAGTGCATCGAGTTCACAGCAGCCACAGGCAGATAGACAACCTCCACCTGATCCCAAAACAGGCCAATCTGCTCCGGCGAGCAGACAGGAATCCCCACCAGCCAAGGGAAAAGCTCAGGCTCATACACAGAGCCCTCATAAGGACTCTCATAAGCATAAGGGTATCCGTTCACAGAGGTTTGCTGATCCTAAGCAATAAACCGTGAAGACACGACTTTTTGAGAGGGGAGGGGATAATGTTACAGGGCTGTTTAGGACTTAAACGATTTATGGGTTCTGTGGGGTACCCTTAATTTTGCGCAAACATGGCTCTACTGCCATGTACAGACACATGCCCGCACAGGTCTTACAAGGTAGCAGTCACAGCCGGACACAGCCTGTCACAGCCCGACACAGCCTGACATAACCCGTCACAGCTGACACACAGGTCACAACCCGACACAGCCCGTCATAGCGCCACACAGGTCACAACTCGACACAGGACACAAGGTGTTGTTATCACAGGAGGGAATGGGAACACGGGAACGTCACCATCATAGGGAACGACAATACAATACGTACTGTCTTGGATGACAGTTAGTTAGTTAGTTAAACGGTTAGAACACCTTGCGGGTAGATTATGCAGAGTAGCTACAGTGAGGGGATCACTTCTTGGCGCATGGACTTGGAGTACACGGAAGCGAGTATGCAGAGGAGGAGGGAGACGACGGAGAGAGCTTGATACATGCAAGCTGTAGAGATTTTGCTGTAGGGTAGATTAGACACAGCCTGACATATGATAGTTTTTAATACGATTCCTACTTCATACTCACACTGTGTAGAGAGACCTGAGTGAAGCTGTGGAATGTATGCTTAAGTTGTAAAGATGGAACTCGGTAGATTGTAGAAACAATCTGATACTTAATCCTAGGCAGTAAGGTAACATACTAAACATGAATGCAAGAAGGAATAGATATAGGAAAGCACCCCCATGATACACTAGATGTAGGTCATGACTAATTGTTCTGAGCGGGCTGAGTACTTGGGTCAAAACACCCCTTCCCAACTCTTCTTCATTCATATCCTTCCTAAAACATAATCCATCCTAGGTAAAGAACTATCTTTACAGTTTCTTCACATGACAAGAGAAACCCATGTCCCCTTATTGGTGGCCTACATGTATCTGAAAAACATATCCCAACAGCATTGCATCACTATTTCTGCTTGTTCCAAGGAGACACAAGCACACACACATACAATTACCTACTTCATTCCAAGATATACTAAATCTTCCTTCATACAGAACTCCAAGTGACAGACTTTTGCCTCACTTTCTCTCTACCACAGGTCTGGTATGAATTCCAGATGTCTTCATTCCATTTTTCAAAGCCCTTTCTCCCTCAAGGTCATCCCCCAAAACATCTCTATCCGAAGTTCAGTCACAAGTATAAGAAGAATGAACTATCTCGCACTTAACTGATATATAGCCCAGTTGAAGTGGTGGGCCTGCTGCCCGAATTGGCTCCCTTCTTGGAAGCTGCTACCCTAGTGTCTGTTATCACTTGCATCCACCGGCGCTCTCCGAAACAAAGATCTTACTTGTAGATCGTTCTATTGCCGTAGTTTCCCATCCTACATTAATTCCTAAACTTAAGAGCTCGTCAAGACCTGACAGCTCTGCCCTTTTTTAACTGGCAGTGACACTCTGTCATTGCTAACAACTCATTTTCCCAAAATACCAGAGTCATTAACCACATCCCTAAGATCCTTTCACCGCCTCTTGCACAGCCCTGCCTGAGTTATAAATCATCAAGCAGCGGCGGTGCTGCTATCCCTACTGGTAGCAGGCACAGTTCGCCAAGCTGCCCTATCTAACTAGCCATTATCTGCCTTCATTACTGCTAAGTCACACATACCCTAAGACAGAAGCAAGAAAGAAGCAGAATGGTCTCAATTACCTACTATGCACAGCTCTGCCCTTTCTCGCTCTCGCAGCATCAGCAATGATCCCCTTCAAGGCCAATTTCTAGAGATCCAAAGTCACATGCCTCATCAAGCCAACGACGGCACCGCCCCCTTCATCTGTCAGCTGCACGGGTTACCAAGTTCATCTTTTTATCCCCTGCATTAGAACTAATACTCCTTGCTTCCAAGTAATTCGAGAAGATTGACAGTGCCCTAATTATCATTCCTGACGTGACATGGCGCTGACACGTTGGCCGTCACATTCGACGTGCGTCGCGTCACGTCGAATCCGGACGTTGACCCATGTAATTTTTTTTTACATTTGACTTTTACGATTTACTTTTACCATTTGTAATGACATGGCAGCCACGGTGTAAAACAGACGTAGCCAATTATTAATATTTATTAATTCCTTTAAAAAATACATCCGCCTATATTGGCGGTAGCATATAATTTATTATTTTTTAAATGAAGCGACCGCCCATATTGGCGGTCGCTTGTATTTTATTATATTTTAAAATAAGCGACCGCCTATATTGGCGGTCGGTTGAAGTTTATTATGTTTTAAATGAAGCGACCGTCCAGATTGGCGGTTGCTCGCATTTTATTATATTATTATTATTATATCTTTAATATATTTTATAAAAATACAGTGACCGCCATGTGGCGGTCGTTTTAGTTTTTTTTTAAAAATTTAGCGGCCGCCATTTAGCAGCGGTCGTTTATTTTTATTTTTATTCTTAAATAAAGCGACCGCTGTTTGGCGGTCACTTCTTCAGTAAATTTTTGAAAAATGCAGCGGCCGTCACTATTTTTGTTAATAAACAATACAGCGACCGCCATTTGGCGGCGGTCGCTTGATTTGATTTTGATTCTTAAATTAAGCGACCGCCGTTTGGCGGTCGCTTACTTAATATATATTTTAAAATGGAGCGACCGCCATTTAGCGGCGGTCGCTTCTTTTATTTTGAATCTTGAATGAAGCGACCACCAGTAGGCGGTCGCTTATTTAGTATATTTTAAAAAAATGCAGCGACCGCCATGTGGCGGTCGCTCTTCTTGTTTTTATAAATGTAGCGACCGCCATGAGGCGGTCGCGTGTTTTTTTATTTTTTGGAAATCCAGGGACCTGCCGTGTGGCGGTTTTAAAAATAAAATAAAATCATGAAACGGTGCCTTGGCCAGGTGCCACGGGTCAGGAAAAACGAAACAAATGGGATGGGGGAGGTGGTTTTGAACACTTGACCTCTCCCATGTGGGTGCGCGTGGCGAGGCGCGACTGGCCAGTCGTGCCGCGCTGACACGTGGCGAGGCGCCAGTGGCCTGTCACGCTTTTTTCAAGCATAATGCCATTTTGGGGGGGGGGGGGGCTGGTGGGCGCCTATATAGACCATTCCCCCCTCCTTTTTTGATCACTTTTACCCTCTCGTGGTGCGGTTCATTGGCATCATGTAGTCCTTTCGGACTTCGTTGCTTGGCACTGCCAACGGGAGGTGCAAATGTGATTATTTGGGGGGGGGGGGGGGGGGGTTTGTCGGTTTTTTATTGGTCATTCCCACACCCTTGTTCTCGGTTCAATCATCGTATCACCATTTTTCCGTTTTCGGATCTCCGGCAGCCTGTTTTTTTGCAGAAACTACAAAGACACCATCCACACGCGTCCATTGCCGTTTTCTGAGATTTTGTCCCATGTAATGGGCAAAGGTTTATACAATGTCGGGGGTTGTGAATTCAAGTTCTAGGGCAGGGTCGTCTGGGGGTCGGAGGAAGAGAAAACGTGCCCACGAGCGGGATAGTCAGGTCAACAAGCCAGACTACCCGGGACCGGATGCCTTGGATAGGGTGAAAGAAGTGGTAGTGGATTATTTCAAGGGTAGGGACATGATGAGGCTGGAGAGTGCTTATGTCAGGCATGGATGGGAGGGGTTTCAGATTTTCCAGCAGAATATGGAGAGGAAAATGACGAACGCTTTGGCGGGGGTTAAGTGGACGGCGGACAGGGACAAGCCGAAGGTCAATTGGTGGATCCAAAGCAGGACGAAAGACGCCACGTGGAATTTGAGGCAGCTAATGAAGACATGAAAAGGTAGAACAACCGAGGGTCGAGTGCCCTCCGCCGAAGCTGAGTTAATGCGGCGTGTTGAGTATATTGGGCTTGCTCGGCAAGTCGGAATTCACATCGCCGGACTAGGGTTGTCCCTTGGAAGGCGGGGTCATCGGGCGGGGGAGACACAACTGATCTTTATTACCTGAACTCTATGCGAAGGTGGTAGAGATTGGCCCTTACAACGAAGGAGGGTATGCTAAGGTCCGTCAATGTAGGATTGTTGGCGATTCTAGAATACCGGAGCGTTGGGAGCTAGCGGGAAAAAAACCCAAGTCCAAAAATCCAGAAAAGGCGTTGAGACAACATAACAACGAGTGTTTGGCAGTGAAGTTCCAGCATCCGGGTGTTATCTCATATTTTGCTGTGAATGCACGTGAGGTAGAGGGTTACACTTGCTGGTGGAATGGGGGGACAATACGCGACATGATGAACCTTGACAGAAAATGGGGCAATGATTCGGACAACAGGGTGATTTTGGAACAAAAGGGAACGGAAGCAGAGTTCCAGGAATGCGATCGCTTGCTTCGTCATATGTTCGACCCTGACACATGTTATCGCAACATCAATGGTTTGTGTATTGTCTCACTGTTATATTTCTAATGTTCCAACGTGGCTGATAGGGTTATGAGAAAACGATGTATTAGTTCCGTATGAGTTAAACAACTAACGTCCCACATCTCATTCGGATGTGCGACACTACCTGTGAGTCATGAGTCTGTAAGTAACATGTGCACATGCGACCTCCGAAGTCCGAACGTTCGATACAAGGTCCAGCAAATGCTTTGTTGGAACGTCCCGAGGTCGCATGTACACCTGTTACTTATTGACTCATGCCTCACATGGTAGTGTCGCGCATGAGAATGAGATATGGAACGTAAGTTGTCTAATTCCTACGGAACCAATACATCATTTTTCTCAGAACCTTGTCAGAAACGTTGGAACATTGGAACATACAAACAGTGACACAGTACATGGCCGGTTTTGTTGAAATGACATCTGTGAGGTTTGAGCATATGCAATTTATTATTTACAACGAAACTTTATTTCTCGGGGGACCGGTACTGCTGCAGGAGCGCAACTGATGGTGCAAATTCTTTATTGATTGGAGCTGTCACAACCAATGTCAACAATCATATTTACGGTAAGGTGTTTCATGCTATTGTTGTTCCTCTATCTGAATTCTGTAGTACTCTTTTTGCTATTCCCATGCCAACAACATCAGGTCCTCTGAGACTGTCATGCTCAAACAAACGTATCAGCCACCCCGGCTAGCTTGTAGGCTGCAGCCACGGCCCACCATAAATTGAATGAATTGGAGATTTTGTGCTCAGTTCCTGGTTTCATGTCCGTGGTGGCTGATACGGAATTCGGAATATGGCAGTCCCAGTGGACCTGATGTTGTTGGCATGGGAGTAGCGAAACGATTCCTAAATAAATCAGCTACATGAACATCGGCAGTATGAAACACCTTGCAGTACATATGATTCTTGAGATTATTTGCACAGATTATTTGTGTTAGTGCCTTCAAGTGACGAACATTTCCGCCATGGTGCGGAAGAGGTGCATTGGCCACATTAAACGGTTGATGTGATACCATTTCACAAATGTATCACATCGCATTGGTGAAAATGTATCACATGAACCGTTCCATGTGGCCTACGGGAGTCTTCGATGGGTACAAGATCAATGTGGCCTATGAGATCAGCTTCCACCAACAAACATGTGATCATTTCAGAAGTGCTTGAAGCGACGATGGGCAAGGTTCTTCATCCAGATGTTCAACATGTTGAGGTCTTCTGTAATGTCTCTTGCTTCGTAATGAGGTGCTTTTCCAATGTTGATATTCTCCATCTGGAACCAAATGACCATCAAAACTAGAAGCTGTGGATGAGGCTTATAAAAGTGGAGATGGTCATTTGCTTATTTAAGGATTTTTGCACACATGTGTGGATCCGTTCCAGGTGGAGAACATCGACATATTGGATAAAGTAGACATGGAAAAGCACCGCATTACGAAGCAGGAGACACTACAAAAAGAGCTTCAAATGGCATACCATGTAACAGGTCCCGGTCTAATCGAAGACGAAACCCCATACATTCAATGGACGATTGAATGGTTGCCCATCCAAATGATTTTTGTTTGCTTTCAATCTTTGCCACTATGTTCAACATACCATGTATCAGGTCCCGGACTAATATGAGATCAATCGAAATTCATTCGATGGCTCAACGGATGGTTGGCCATCGAAATGATTTTGGTTCGCTTGAGACTTGGCCAGTATGTTCAATGTTCCATGTAAGAGGCCCCAGAGTAATATGAGATCAATCAAAATTCGTTCAATGGGCCAACAGATGGTTGCCCATCCAAATGATTCTCGTTCGCTTTGAGACTTGGCCAGTGTGTTCAATGTACCATCTGATAGGTCCTAGTGTAATATGAGATCAATCAAAATTCGTTCGATGGGCCAATGAGGCGTTCACTTGTCATCTGGTTTTTGTTCATTGCGGAAAAAAAATCCTGCAATGCGTGCACGGCTATTGCACCCATTGAATGGATGTGGTTGAAGCCCCTCTTTTGCCCACATGTGCTTGAACATGTGTGTGACACATGTGCGGAAACACAACAAACGAATAAATCATTTGCCTCCCAATCGACGCGCTCACCCCTCAAGCCATTCCAAAATTTAAATTAATTTTAAGCCAATAAATAAGTTTGCACTGCCTTTCATTGGGGGTTTCTGGCACGTATCGATTTTGTTTTTTGCTCAATTTTGTTCTGCGGCTTCAAGCATCCCACCGCTACTCCCCCGCCAAAATTTGGACCAATAAAAAATGTCCCAAAAAAAAAGTGTTCTCTTCGCTCACTATTGCAGAACTCTCTATGAAGAGTGCATGAAGTAGAACACAAATCAAGGTTGGAGTGCAAAACAGGGAAGAAAATTGTGGTTTTGGGTCCAAATGAATTTTGTTCGCTCCCAAATTTGGCACGCATGTTGCATATGGAGTCATTACATGCCTCATTAAAGAACGGAATGAAAAAAAAAAACATGAGCATGCAAAACGCAGTCCAACAGGTCCCAAAGTAATAACAGATCCAACGGAATACATTCAACGGGTGAACGGATGGTTGCCCATCCAAATCATTTTTGTTTGCTTCCAAACTTTGCCAGTACGTTTGAGACACCCTCTCACAGGTCTCGAACTAATATGAGATCAATCAAAATTCATTCGATGGCTCAACGGATGGTTGGCCATCAAAATGATTTTGGTTCGCATTGAGACTTGGCCAGTATTTTCAATGTACCATGTAAGAGGCCCCAGAGTAATATGAGATCAATCGAAATTCGTTCAATGGGCCAACGGATGGTTGCCCATCCAAATGATTCTCGTTCGCTTTGAGACTTGGCCAGTGTGTTTAATGTATCCTCTGATAGGTTCCAGTATAATATGAGACCCAGAATCTCACAAGCTTTGAGGCCCTTGAAGAAATTTTTGCTCAAGGAGCTCCGAGCATATGCGCCGGCGCGTACCATGGAAAAGAGGTTGTAGCCAAACATACAAGAGCACCTTGAAAGATTTGACAAGAGTTGCAGAATGAAGGAAAACGCACATCTTGCAAGACCTTATGCAAATACATTAAATGGCTTACATTACTTCTGTGTATCATCAATCTAGAAGGTCCAAATTTTTTGAGACATGTGCTCCATCCATATTACTCTCTGACAGAAACAACTAAATGGACTATCCCCTATTTTTAAGACGACGGCGCCGTTGTTGAGATGTTAGAATCCAATGTACTACCTTCTTATTATGAGCATATTAAACATAAATGCTCTGCATGTTTCCATTTATTATACCACCAATCGCTGATTAATCGTCCAACTATGAACTGACACACTAGACGGCACAATTTATTTACAATCAAATCCCATGACATGTATGTTGATTTGTTCTTGGATTACTCATGTATGAGTAATGAGTACGAGTATTTGCGGCGACAATTGACTCCAAAACCAATAAATTGATTAATACACCCATAACAAAATGTTCAGTTACTTTATCAATTACTTTATATTGTCTTATTAAGGCGCCGCCACAAAGTAACATGTCAATCGTACAACCATCTTTTGAGGATCCACGTGTAACCCACTCACTGAAGTCCATTAATGTAATAACAAAAATGTCTTGTTTTAAAATTTGTTTGAAAAAAACCTCGACAAATAGAATTAAAATTTTCAGGTTTGAGTCAATTTTCAGATTTGAGTCTGTTGGAAGTTTATGACGATTGACATGATGGAGCCATTGGTTTCAAAAAACACTAATGCTAGAGAGTATAAAAAAGGTTCACATTTCAGATTTGGCCAATTTGGCCTTAGCCTTCGCCCCCCTTTCCCACCGCTCTCCTTGGCGGGCACAGGTTTGAACCCGCAACCTAGTGGAAAATACACCACGACCTTACCACCAAGCCATGCTCTATTCAATAAAACAACTTCTACTTTTTTGTTGATAAACTGTTTCTATTCAGCTAAACTTGCTGCCATTACTACATGACTAACCCGGTCTCATTACTACACTAACCTAGTCTACTATACTTGCACATTATCCCTTTCACTCCCCCACACAAACACACACAAACTACACAAGCACTTAACACGTCTCTAGTCTCTATACCCTGGAGACTCCCGTTGTGAAGAGGAGATGGAGGCGCTGCATCTCGTCCTTATACTATACAACCCCGAGGCAACGAGCTGCTGCGGCGATGGGGAGGAAGAAGGACGCTCGAGGGGGAGGCGTCGACATTGGTGGTGGTGGTAGAGGCAAGTTGCGGACGGAGAAGGTAAACTGCAACTTTGGGGGCATTGCCAAATGTCTGCACCAAAATATGCATTGCTTTCATGTCCACCTGATGCAAAAGTAATTATTTTGTGCTTCGAGAACTTTGTGGGTATGTTCATCATACATAGAAAGACCATAGATTTTGCGAAATGATTATGAAATACGCAGGGACGAGACGAAATTTGTTTGGAAGACGACCGTTCGTAACTCGTTATAACTTATTGGTTAACATCATTTTTCCTTGTTCTCCAGCTTTCGGAGTTCATTGCAAATACCCACATACACGTCATGACCAAATATGATACCATTGTAAATTTGTTTACAGGGTGAACCACTTCTTCCCCATCACACGAATGTAAATGTGAAGAAAACGTTGTTCATGCAATTGAAATTGGCAGGTGCCGCACATGTGCATTGTGTATTAACAAAATTGGTGATATACAAAATTGGCGGAATGCTATCACTGTGTTTTCCAACAATATTCAAGGTACAACAAGAATGCACATTAGCCTAGTCGTCACTGTCCGAGGACAAAATGTGATGTTGTGGCCAGATTTGCACTGCCAATAGGGTTCGCTTGCGACCGTGATCTCGTGGTCAATGAGGGGTCCAATGACATGTGATCAATTCTGGCCTACATCCGCCTACTTCGCGGTGAAAGTTGACTTTCTTCTTCACTCTCACGACGTGGCGGAGGTGGATCGACAACAAGTGATCGGGCTGCATGCAAATCGACAACGAGGTCGTCTACATTTGGCAATAGAGCCCCCGGAACATGATGATAACGGTCTGTCCATAGTCGCCTCCATTGCTCTACAACTGCCTTGATGTACTTTTGAAACTATCCAACTCCTCTCACGGGCCCTGTCCCTAATCATTGCGTCGTTTCGACGATAAGCCGCCTCGTACGCCTCATTCATTCGGCGTCGACATATTATAGCATCTTCCAGTTTGGACAGCAATAAATGTCTCCCAATCGGTTATCGGTCATACAATTCGTTCTCCTCCGGCACCCATGGAACCTGTGGGAGCCGGATAAACTTGGTATCGCGGCCCTTTGCCTTGAGGGCAGGGGGGTCGGGACGTAGAGGGGCTGCCCCTGTGGTGGGGGCGGTGGCAGCAATAGGCATGGGGGGCTGAAGCACCCTTGAGTGCCCAAGGCACTCAAGGAGGCGGAGGCGCTCACTAGGTGGAGCCCCGCACACCGGGTTGCGGTGGGGGTGGCTCCACAAGGGGTGGTGGTAGCTTAGTGGGACTTAGTGGGGGTGGCATAGGACTCACCATGGGGCGGAGACCTTGTGGTGGGAGTCGAGGGTCTTCGTGGTGGTTCACCATAAAATTGCAGGGTTATTTGTGAAACCCCCGCGGACAGTCACAGAAGTATATATAGGGAGTAGTAACCCCGAGAACGGTGCAAGCCCGTTGGTGACCAAAAACTAGTGAGTGAGCGAGCAAGCCGGAAAGCGACCAAGTGTGGGAAGCTATTCCGGACTGCCATCTACCGAAGGGAATTTCCACTAGGCCCAAATTGGTGGAGGATCCAGTGGAAGAGTAAAGGGGGACCGTTATGTCCCGGTGAGCAGCCGAAGCTCCAAGTTGGCCCGGTGGCCAGGTTGGGAGTTAGGCGCGCGCATGAAAGCGAGTAACTATGACTTGAAGGGGAGCTTACCGAAGTGAGGTGCGCGACACTTGGTATCAGAGCTTAGAGTTCAGTACGCGATCATCCTTGAGATCGGCCTCATCATGGGGTCAGGCAAGCGAAAGCGAAAGCGGAACGGCCCGAAAGATGATGATCCTGGTGAGCCCGATGGGGGCGACGTGGCACCGAAGCGGCAATTTGAGGAGGCAATTCATGCTTTTGAAAGCGAGGCCGCTCAAGAACGGGAGGAATCTAGGGAGTCGGAGCCCGAGGACTCGCCGGAGGCTCCGGCAGACCGACAGATGCCTCCCATGCCAGCAGCCTTTTGGGAAGGGTTATTGGCGCAGTTTGGCGGGACGTTGAGAGACGTGTTGAAGGCGGCTAATGCCACTTCCACTATGGCAAAATTTAAGGTGAAGCCTAAGGAACCCGGCACCTTTGAGGGCGTCCGAAATCGGAAGGCACTCTTGGAGCTAGAGCAGTACTTCCAGGTGGCCAAGTTGAGTGATGAGGATCGGGTGGAAGTGGCTCCCACCTATTTGAGGGGCTATGCTCAACAATGGTGGCAGAAATGCCTTCACGACCGAGGTCCAAACTCGGAAACCTTGAACTGGAGTGGGTTCAAGGAACTTATAAAGAGACAGTTTGTGCCCCTCAACGCGTCCTGGCTCGCCCGAGACAAGATGAGGAATTTGAAGCAAACGGATGACATTCGGGGATATGTTCAGGCTTTCAATGTGCTGTTGCTCGAAGTCGTGGACATGGCACAACCAGAAATGGTCTTCAACTTTGTGGCGGGACTGGCCCCATGGGCCTGGCAGAAGTTGGAGGAGAAGCCACCTAAGACTTTGAACGAGGCAATTGAGAGGGCTGAATGTTTCTCGGATGTCCCTAGGGGCGAAAGACAAGGCCGTACGGAGCTGAACCACAAGAAGGCCCGGTGGGAGGGTGACTCTTTCCGACCGGAAAAGAAGTGGGATAGGCCACGCGGCGACAATGGCACGTGGAAATCGAAGGGAGGGCCTTTACACGTCAAGGCGGCACCCGGTGCTCCGAAAAGAAAATCAGGTGTGGCGGCTTATGGCGGACAGAAGGCAACGTTCGATGGAGTGTGCTTCAATTGCGGGGAGCCCGGACACATGGCCAAGAAGTGCATGAAACCCCGACAATTGAACATGACTCGGGCGGCCACGGAGCTGTCCGAAGATTCCATTAGCCGCTTGGTGGAGGCGGTGGTCGCCAAGACTTGCAAGGTAGACAACTACTCTTATGAGTTGTATCAAGAAACTGACGCCTTGCGTAAAGGAAGTCAGTTAATGTTCGTAAATGGGATAATTTCCGGAACTAACGTGTCGTTGTTGGTGGACACAGGAGTGTCGCACTCCTTCATGACACCGGCAACGGCACGAAAGTTGGGGCTCCCAACAAGTGACGTGGGGGCCTCTATTGAGGTGCGTTCTGCCAAAGGAGAACCACAATTGGCGACGAGGTTGGCGTTCGATGTTCCTCTTCAGCTCGGGAGTTGGGAGGGACGTGAGAACTTCACCATTTGCGAGATTGATGGAGTGGATCTCATTTTGGGGATGACATTTTTGAGCAAATCCGGAGCGGTCATAGATGGCCGCAAGAGAGTAGTCACGCTACCGTGTGGGAATGGTGGCAAAGTTTTACGAGTTTCGGAAACGCCCAACCCAGTGGGAGGGCGAATAAACCTGCTGTCAGCAAAGGAATGGGCCGTGGAGGAGCCACACGAGCCCCAATTTTTGCTTTACGTAAGACAAGTGAAGGGAGAAGGCGATAGGGAGCCGAGCCCAGATTGGATCAAGGGGATTTTGGAGAAATACCGGGATGTGATGCCGAAGGAATTACCAAGCGGCTTGCCACCGCAAAGAGGAGTTGACCACAAGATTGAGGTGATACCAGGATTGGAGCCGCTTGCCAAGGCGCCCTACCGGTTGAGCCACAGAGAGTTGGTTGAGCTGAAGGCTCAGCTCAAGGATCTAATGTCAAAGGGTTACATCCGGCCGAGTAAGTCACCCTACGGAGCCCCGGTGCTATTCGCAGACAAGAAGGATGGGACGCTGCGGATGTGTGTTAATTATGGGGCTCTGAATAAAGTGACTATCAAGAACCGGTACCCTTTGCCAAGGATCGACAACCTCTTCGATTGGTTGGCAGGAGCGACATATTTCAGCCGGATCGATTTGCGCTCCGGCTACCATCAAATCCGAGTGGCGGAAGGAGATGAGGAGAAGACCGCGTGCAGGACAAGATATGGTTCGTATGAGTTCTTGGTGATGCCTTTTGGACTCACCATCGCACCCGCGACCTTTAGCACGCTAATGAACAACCTTTTCCAGGAGTGGTTGGATGACTTTGTGATCGTGTACATCAACGACATCTTGGTGTACTCGAAAACAAAGGAAGAGCACCTGGAGCACCTCAAAAGGGTGTTCCAGAAATTGCGGGAAGGGAAGCTGTATGCCAAAGCTTCAAAGTGCAAGTTCGGGGTCACAAAAGTGGAGTTCCTAGGGCATGTGATTACACACGATGGGATCAAAATGGATGACAGAAAGGTAAGGGCGATCTTGGACTGGGAGCCTCCGACTTCGGTCCCGGGAGTGCGATCCTTCCTAGGACTTGCCTCCTAATACCGAAGGTATGTGAGAAATTTCACCAAGATCGCGGAGCCGCTGTCGGACCTTCTGTGTAAATCTAAGGTATGGGTATGGAACACCTTTTGTGCCCAAGCTTTTGCCGAGTTGAAGCATCGAATGGCGGAAGCTCCGGTCCTGAAAATCCCGGAGTTCGACCGTCCATTTGAGATTCATATAGATGCATCGGACTTCGCAATTGGGGGTGTACTCATGCAGGATGGACGTCCAGTGGCTTACGAAAGTAAGAAACTGAATGAAGTGGAGCGACGGTGGCCTACGCACGAGAAAGAAATGAAGGCGGTGGTGCATTGCCTTGAGCTTTGGCGCCACTATGTTGGTTCCAACCCAGTGAAGGTGTTCACGGACAATGTCACGGTGAAGTATTTTGCCACGCAGCCTAAGTTGTCCCCAAAACAACTTAGGTAGCAAGATACTTTGGCGGTGTTCGACGTGGATGACGACACAACACTTGTTTGACAAGTTGTTTCACCCGCTGTTCTTTTCCCCAATCTTCCAAAATGAGGTCAAGGATATGAGCAACACAACCTTGATAGTACATATGGGGATAACGTGCCAACAACATGTCTGCAGTGTTTCTCATGTTAGCGGCATTGTTTGTGCATATTTGCATGATTCTATTACTTCCGACATGTTCGATGAAGTATGTCAATAGTTGACATTGATAACGTCCATCTTTCTTCTCGCCGCTAGTGTCGACCGATCCCAAGAATTGTTCCCCAGCTGGACATACGAGCATGACATTGAACAATGGTCTGTTTGTAACAGAACTCCAACGGCACATATAGTGCTTCCATATTCTCTGATGCACTCATCCGTCCTATCGTTGACCTTTAGGATAAGCTCGGTCATGGCGTCTTCTAGCAATCTTGTGCGGAGATTGTGATAAGTCGGAGGCACGTACCTGGATCTGGACTCCAAGGTTGCTCTAACGGCAGAAACAAATGTTGGAAGCCTTGCCACATTAAATGGTATGTTGGCCTCAAAAAAAAACTGTGCCCATTTTTTATCCACTGCCTTTTTGCACATAAGTTAAGACCTTCCTGCATGGATTGCTGTCGTAATCGTCTATTTCGTTGAAGTGTAAGGGTACAAAGAGGTGTTGAAGCAGGTGTTGCTTCGGCACAACCCACTTGTCCAAGGACACCTGAAGCCTCACAAGAGTCGCTTTGGATACTAATCAGGGCATCATGACGGGAAGCTGAAGTAATCTATTCAGAGGTCATGTCCAGATCCAGGGACATTGGAATATTGCCTCCACACTAGGCAAAGTGGCTTTTTACCCGCATAGATGATTTAGGGCATAAACCCACCCCAACGCTCTTCACACCTCTATAGCCGAGGTGAGCGAGCAACCGATCCTTACGATAAGAAAGCTTTAATCCACATAGATTGCACTTAACACTATCAGTGCTACTGACAGTGTTCGGGATTGCCATATACCAAGGGCTCCATTCCTCCCTCATCTTCACCCAATATCCTCTCCCCTGGGCCCTAGCGATGTAAGCAACAAAAAACAGTCACTTATAAATGAACGTGTTGTGAATGTAGAGTGCAATGCGATAGCCAAACACTTCTACACCTGTCAGCAACCCAAGTGGGTCGATGTGGATTGTAGTGTTGAGCTTATACACAATCTGTTGAAGTGGCTTTGGTGGAAGCCACAACGGCAAAAGGTGCGCACCCTCCTCTTGGGCTACACTTTCGTTCAATAGAAGAGAACATCCAAAACAACCTCAAGTGTTTGCGACAAAAGAAGTGAGGAGCTTGGTGACCCTGCTCTCTTATATATGATCCAGGAAGGATGAAAGTGAAATGAAAGTGAAATGAATAAATGACGAACCAATAGCGCTCACCCGAAAAAGACGGTACAACCATATTTGTTATAATTTTGAAATTAAGCGACCGTTAATACTACGGTCACTATTTTATGAAAAACAAGTGACCGCCACTATTGCGGTCGCTTTTATTTCCTTTCATTTTGTGCAATATTACGGTCATTTTTATTTTGTATATTTTTAAATTTAAGCGACCGCCCGAATGGCGGTCGATATTGTTTTTTATTTCAAAATATAATGTGACTGCCGGTATGGCGGTCGCTTCATTTGTTTATATACTTAAAATAAAACGACCGCCAATATGGTGGTCCCTTGTATTCTTAAGATTTTTAAAAAAATGCGACCGCCAGTAAGGCGGTCGCTTTTAATAGTTTAAGCGACCTCCAGGCTGGCGGTCGCTTTTATTTTATATATTGTTAAATTAAAGCGACCGCCGGTTTGGCGGTCGCAAATATTGTATTATTTCAAATAAGCGACCACCGGTGTGGCGGTCGCTTTTATTTTCATATGTTGCTTGTTTTTTTATATAATTTCAAATTTACTGACCGCCATATGGCGGTCGTTTGTTTTTCTATATATTTTTGAAATTAAGTGACCGCCAAATGGCGGTCGCTTGTTTTTTTATATATTTTTGAAATTATCTGACCGCCATATGGCGGTCGCTTGTTTTGTATATATTTGTAAAATTGTGCGACCGCCAATACAGCAGTCGCTTGTTTTCTTTTTTAAATTAGGCGACCGCCAATCTTGTTTTTGTTTAAAAATAAATTGAAGCGACCGCCAATACGGCGGTCGCTATTTTTTTTTTAATTTCAAAAAACAAAGCGACCGCCATAATTGGCGGTCGCATTCATTTTGTTAATTTTCAAAATGTATTTGCCACCGCCACCGCCACCGTGTCGGCGACGTGGCTTCATAAGTGGCAGTATTTTACCTAGTACTATTTTTACCAGAATATTCCCCGAACCTGACGTGACGGAGGTCCCGTCAGCGTCAGGTCTGACGTGACCTGACGCTGACGGACGGACGTGACGAAACGAAATTCGTCAAATGAGCCAACAGATCGTTGCCCATCCAAATGATTTTCGTTCGCTTCGAGACTTGGCCAGTATGTCTAATGTACCATCTAACAAGTCCCAGAGTAATATGAAAATCAATCAAAATTCATTTAATGGGCCAATGAGGCATTCATGTGTCATCCAATTTTGTTCATTGCGAAAAAGAAATCCTGTCATGGGTGAACGGCCAATGCACCCATTGAACGGATGATGTTGAGACCCATCTTTTACCCGCATGTGCTTGAATATGTGTGCAACACATGTGCGGAGAACCAATAGAAGAAACAAACATTTGCCTCCCCAACCACGCCCTCGCCCTTCCACCAATTTGCAATTAAATTGAGTTTAAATGAATTTCAAACAAATAAATATGTTTACATTGTCTTTGATCGGGGTTTTCTGCTACGTAACAATTTTATTTTTTGCTCAATCTTGTTCTCTGGCTTTTACCTTCCCACCGCTGCATCCCTACAAAATTTTGGACCAAACAAAAATGATCTTTTTTTTAAGTGTTCACTTTGCTTACTATTGCAGAACTCTCTATGAAGAGTGCATGAAGTAAAAGACAAATTAAGTTCGGAGTGCAAATTAGGGAAGAAACTGTGATTTTGGGTCCTAATGACTTTTGTTCGCTATGAAATTTGGCACGCACGTTGCATATGCCGTCATTAGATATATGACTAAGAAATGGAATGAAAAAAAAATCATGTGCACCCGAAACGCCGACCAACAGGTCCCAGAGTAATAGCACATCAAACGGAATTCATCCAACGGTTGAACGGATGGTTGCCCATCCAAATCATTTTTGTTTATTTTCAAACTTTGCCAGTACGTTTGGTACACCTTCTTTCAGGTCCTGGACTAATATGACATCAATCCAAAATTCATTCGATGGCTGAACGGATCGTTGCCCATCCGAACGATTTTGGTACATTTTCAGACTTTGCCATTGTGCTCAATGTACAATCTAAGAGGTCCCAGAGTAATATGAGATGAAACGAAATTCGTCCAATGGGCCAACGGATGGTTGCATATCCAAATGATTTCGTTCGCTTCGAGACTTGGCCAGTATGTCCAATGTACCATCTGACAGGTCCCAGAGTATTATGAGATCAATCAAAATTATATTGTGCTTTGTTAACTTTGTGGGTATGTTCTTCATACGTAGTTTGAATTTTCGACATGATTATGTAATACGAGACTAGGCGAAATTTGTCAGGAAGACGAGCGTTCGTAACTCATTATAACTTATTGATTAACATTCATTTTCCTTGTTGCCCATCTTTCGAAGTTCATTGCAGATACCCACATACACGTCATGACCAAATATTACACCATTGTAAATTTGAGAGTGAACCACTTCTTCCACATCACATGAGTGCAAAACCGGAAGAAAACCCGTTACGTTGTTCATGAAATTGAAATTTATAGGTGCAAAATTGGTACATATACAAAATTGGCAGAGTGCTATCAGTGTGTTCAGTAACAACTTTCCGTGTGACCTTTTATACCGATGGACAGAACTGACTCTCTCACGCTTTTCGACCCTACAATGTAAATCTCAGGGGAGGTCTCCCGTGAGATTTCTATCCCGTGAGATTAGTCACTGGAGATTAACCACGGGAGACCTCGCCTGAGAATGTCCACGGGAGATCTCCCCTGTGAAGCACGGGAGACCATACCAGGAACCAAATATATACCGAAACCCACAGATTTCATCCTTATTTGGAGACTTCATCCATAGTCTAAGTTTTATTTGGTTTTATTTTGCGATAATATGCATGTAAAAACTGGGAATTTTTGACAGAATATTTTATTTTATTTTTTTAGGTTGAAATTTGGTGAAAACTCACCAATAAAAAAAAACATCAGACGGATCGGATGCGGACGGATCGGACGGTTCAGATGGCATCGACGTGGTCAGCATACAGGGAGCGCACGTTCGGGTACGTCAGAGTACAGGAGGCCCCCCGTGCCAGTATTTATTGCTTGTACGCCAGAGCAATCACCAGTAGAAAGAACTAGAAAAGGAGGATGCACCCAATACTACCAATAGAACCATTTCAACGTTAATGGAGTTTTGACTTCGTGGGACCCATTAAACCTCCAACGAGGTACACACAGAACCAATACATTCTCACAACCACTGATTACACTACCAAGTGGGTAGAGGCCAAGGCACTAAGAGACAACACTGCCAGGTCAACAGCCAAATTCTTATATGAGAACATCATCACACGATTTGGTTGCCCACTGGAATTCGTCAGTGAGCAGGGATCATATTTTATGAATGATGCCATAAAATGCTTGACGGAAGAGTTCATGATTGTACATCACAAGAGCACTGTTTACTATCCCCAGGGAAATGGCCAAGCCGAATCTACCAACAAGATTTTATGCACTATCTTAACTAAGATAGTGAACGCCAATCGCATAGATTGGGACACCAAAATGAACACAGCACTATGGGCATTCAGGACTGAGGATCAGTTGGAGACCAAGGTGGCCAAGGTTTTTGAAGAGGTTGAGAATGTTTCTTGCTCAGAGGATGTTCTCAAGGTGGCTATTGCGGAGCAAGTGGAGACTACGCCACAATCAGATTGGGCGGACAAGGCCCAAGAGGTTGCTATCTAGCAACCAAAGGATTCGTCTCCTACCTCCAAGCCTGGTGTACCCAAGGTTGCAGTCACTGAGGACAATTGGGAACCAGATGTTGGACCTACAGTCAGCGGAGGAGAGAGACGGAGGATCCAACGATTTCTAAGGGCTTATAGAAATTGCTTTGCTTTCAGTTTGAAGGATTTGGGGAGTTTGAAAGGTCAGGAGATTCGTATTGATTTGGCAAGTGACACGCCAATCTTTCGAAGGCCCTACCGGTATAGTGACATGGAGAGGTCATTGATCCAGTCACGGACTATGGAGTTGTTCGAAGCTGGATTGGTGGAGTTGTCAGGCGGGGAGTATGTCTCAACAACGGTGATGCCAGCTAAGAAGGATATCTATGGCAATTGGACAGAAAGAAGGATGTGTGGGGACTATCGTCTTGTGAACCGCCCGGTTATCAGCGTCACGTCCATCAGTCAGTGTCACGTCACGTCAGTCTTGACGCTGACATGACCTCCGCCACGTCAGGTTCCGGGAATATTCTAGTAAAAAGAATACCAGGTAAAATATTGTCATTTAAGCAGCCACGTCGCCGACAAGGTGGCGGTGACAAATACATTTTGGAAAATAATAAAATAAAAGCGACCGCCGATTCTGGCGGTCGCTTTATATTTCGGAAATTAAAAATAAGAGCGACCGCCCACATGGTGTTTGCTTGATTTTTTTATATAAAACAACAAAATTGGCGGTCGCATGGGCGCTCGTCTACTTTAAAAAAAATAAAAATAACAACCTCCGTAATGGTGGTCGCATAATTTTGAAAATATATAAAAAAAAAGCGACCGCCATAATATGGCGGTCGCTTTATTTTACAAATATATTAAAAAAACCAACGACCACCATAATCGCTGCATTTTCAGAAATTAAAATTATACAAGCGACCGCCAGTAATGGCTGCCGCTCTATTTTTAAAAAACAAAAACAAAAGCGACCGCCAATAATGGCGGTCGTTCTATTTAATAAAAAATAAAAAATAAATGTGACCGACATTACGGGCGGTCGCTGCATATTCTGAAATTTTAAAAAATATATATATTTTAAATTATTTTTAAATTTTAAATAAAGCGACAGCCATATTATGGCAGTCGTTGTTTTGTTTTGTTTTTGATTTTTTTTTTGAATTAAAGCGACCACCATAATATGGCGGTCGCTATATTTTAAATATATTAAAAAAACCAGCGACCGCCATAATATGGCAGTCGCTTTATTTTAAAAATAAATAAAAATAGTAAAAATATTTTAAAAATATTAGAAAAATTAGAAAAAATTTTAATTTCAGAAAATGCAGCGATCGCCAGTTATGTCGGTCGCATTTATTTTTTATTTTCTTAAATAGAGCGACCGCCATTATTGGAGGTCGCTTTCGTTTTTGTTTTTTTTAAATAGAACGACGGCCATTACTGGCGGTCACTTGTATAATTTTAATTTCTGAAAATGCAGCGACTGCCAGTAATGACGATTGCTTTTATTTTTTATTTTTCTAAATAGAGCGACCGCTATTACTTGTGGTCATTTAAAAAATAATAGTAGAGCGACCGCCATTATTGGTGGTCGCTTGTATATTTTTAATTTCTGAAAATACAGTGACCGCCAGTAATGGCGGTCGCATTTTTTTTTCTTTCAACAAAAATAGATCGACTGCCATTATTGGCGGTCGCTTTTGTTTTTTATTTATTGTTAAATTGAGAGACGGCCATTACTGGCGGTCGCTTGTATATTTTTAATTTCTGAAAATGTTGCGACCACTAGCTATGGCGATCGCTTTTATTTTTCATTTTTTAAATAGAGCGACCGCCATTACTGGCGGTCGCTTGTATATTTTCAATTTCTGAAAATGTTGCGACTGCAAGTAATGGCGGTCGCTTTTATTTTTTGTTTTAATAGAGCGACCGTCATTACTGGCGGCCGCTTTTATTGTTTAATTTTTTAAATAGAGCGACCGTCATTACTGGCAGTCGTTTTTTTGTTGTTTTTTTAATATGTAGCGACCGCCTTGGTGGCGGTCGCTTCTAGAAGGTGTGCCTTACACGTGGACCGATGAATGAGAGGTGGGGGGCAGATAAGCCAAGGGAGGCTCATTCTCTCCACACAACTTATGTGCGACCGCCATTATTGGCGGTCGCTTGTATATTTTTTATTTCTGAAAATGCTGCGACTGCCAGTTTTGGCGGTCGCTTTTATTTTTCTTTGCGACCGCCATTACTGGTGGTTGCTTGTATATTTTTAATTTCTGAAAATGTTGCGATTGTCATTAATGGCGATCGCTTTTATTTTTTATTTTTTTAATAGAGCAACCATCGTTACTGGCGGTCGGTTTTATTGTTTAATTTTTTTAAATAGAGCGACCGTCATTACTGGCAATCGTTTTTTTTTTTTTTTTTTTTTTAAATGTAGCGACCACCATGGTGGTGGTCGCTTCTAGAAGGTGTGATTTACGCGTGGACCGAGGAATGAGAGGAGGGGGGGGGGATATGCCAAGGGAGGCTCATTCTCCCCTCACTTCCTCTCCACACAACTTATGTGTGCGTAACATGTAACTATTCAACGACACGTAGTCACGTGGAGAAGGAGGCCATTGGCTGGGGGGGATTTTTTTGTCGCAATTTTTGTGAAGTCGTTGCAGAATGCTCCTATAGCCCTTCCTCTGGCTTCCGGAAACATTTCATTCTACAAAATTAGCTTTTAACAACTATTATGACAATTATTCCAACCCGTTTCGTGTTAAGGGTATAGGGTCAATTGTAATTTTTCGATCGAGATCGCAGTTCTTTAATTGTTAGCCATTTCCACGTTTGCTTCAGTAGTGTTTAACTTTCCGTTACTTATTAGTAAACGTCGTTTAGGGTTGCTCTGATTGTTACAAAATGGCAGAGGCCGGCCAGGACGATGAGCGTCATGGAAGAGATGACCCCTATGAACATGGACTACCCCCTAAGAAAATCAAATAGTCAAGGCATGACTTGAATTGGGAAGTATATGATGATCCTAGCATACTATCAGAGAGAGGGATGGGAAGATTTTTCGGAAGAGTTCAGGTGGCCGAGCACGAGATGCAAAAAATTCGTGAAATGGTGTTACATCAATCAATTGTGGCCTAGACCTAGGCATATGGTGGAAACCAGAAACAATTGCGCGGACTCCAGGTCTTGCATGAACTTGCATTTCAATTTTCCAGCGTAGGGCGACTGAGGTGCATTGCACGTTGTGGGGTGAACCACTCTTAAAGGGCTAAATCCCGTACACCTTGGCAGCCATGTTGTACGTGGAGGTAATACTGTTGCGTCCAATGAATTGACAAACTGCTAGTAGGAGGAACGCAACGATGCAATACCATTTCGTCGACATCCCGAACACGTTTGGAACATCCCTGGCTACGATACTGGGCGTGCGCGAGGCCCCGGTACTCCAGGCTATGATACTAGGCGTGCCCGAGGCACCGGTGCAACAAACATCTGGAATGTTAGAGGATGAACTGGTAGAAACAAAACAGCGAGTCCGAACCCTGTAGGACCTTGTAGAATGACAGACTGCGCATAGCCGAGTTGGAAGGTACATTGCAAAACACGCCTCGAAACAATGAAGGCAATGTCCACAATGACGTTTGAACGAACGACGTGGACATGTCCGCGGAGTTTACAATGCCAGATCGTAGTATTGACCGCATCATTACCGGAATTACGGACGTCTTTTGACCCTCGTCACGTCGTGAGATTCTGCAAGAAAGTCAACTTTCACCGCAAAGTAAGCGGATGCTGGTCAGAATTGATCACATGTCCTTGGGCCCCTCATTGACCACGAGATCACGGTCCCAGGTTCTCCGTATTGGCAGTGCAAATCAGACCACAACATCACATCCCTTGTCCCCGGACAGTGACGACGAGGATTCATGAGTAGCAACGTAGTACATAGACATCTCAAGGGAGGTTTCCCTTGACATTTCTATCCCGTGAGAATAATCACTGGAGATTAAGCACAGGAGACCTCCCCTGAGAATGTCCACGGGAGACCAGAGAATCGAAGGGTCAAAGAGCGTGAGAGAGTCAGTTCTGTCCATCGGTAAAAGGTTCACACGGAAAGGTGTCACTGACATTGATTCACTCCCTTTATCATGTTCTTTCTGAAAAGGAGAATATGTCAGGAATCAGGCATTGCATACGCTGAATTTTTGTTAGGGTGTCAGCCAAAACGTTGGCCAAGGTGTCATTACCTAGAAGATGAGACGCTGATGTCCGAAATCCAAGCACTTTTCGATGCGGACAACATTGAACAAGGGAAATGCATTAGAAGAACAATACTCCAGTCAATAATTCTCCAGTCAACAATACTCCAGTCATACCGGATTCCGCTCCTCCTTTCCAAATGGAATATACCCTAGGAGAAGCTGCCTACGGTCCACTAGAGTACGTCCGAGAAAACCATACCCCTCCTGAGTACTTCCCAGAAGATTCACCAGAATACCACGCTGTCGAGTACATCCCAGCAGATTCACCAGAATACATCAGAAACACCCCTGCCGAGTACATCCCAGCAGATTCACTGGAATACACCCCTGCCGAGTACATCCCAGCAGATTCACCAGTATACACACCTGCAGAGCACATGTATATTCCAGCAGATTCACCAGTATACACCCCTATAGAGCACACGTACACACCAGGAGGGTATATTGAGAAACAAGATTTAATAGAGTTTGTAGATATTCCCGGATCACATTCCCTGAGTGCACAGGCGTCGAACTCAGTCGAAACTGACGAAATCTCGAAGATATTCCCTGATTGGGTTTCAGACAACGACTCTTGGAGTCCTAAATATTCCGGGCGACACCCGGAAGGGATCCTAAGCAGGATAACCTGAGAGCAGAGATCCGCACAGCATATCAGACTTGGCTAGATAGCCCAATGCATTGTGGTGTGACCATAGGGCAATTTCTTGACGTAGATTCTAGCAAACCATAGATGGTAGGTGGATCTGATCATGGGAGGTCTCCCGTCTTTGTATTCAAGTACATCTCTAGTGTACCTGAAGCACCCCTGCGTTTTTTATTTATAAAGTACTTATTATTTCTATTATCGTTCTGAACCCTCCAAGTTGTTGTTTATGTGCTGTGTTGATCACGGGAGATCTCCCATCCTTTTATTCTGGTATCGCATTTGTCATATTGACAATGTGAATTATCCATGTTGGTGGTCTTGTTCTTTGTTGATCACGGGAGATCTCCCGTCCCTGAATTGAGACATACGTCGATACGGTTCCGAAAGACCGTTCTGTTAGTTGTTTTTTGGTGTTTATATTAACGGGGTGTTCTTATGTTGATTGTGCTGCTAGAACACAGATCCATGGAATCAATCGCTGTAATGAGCGCTGACATTGCCGGTTCCTTCATATACCCACACCTTGAAGGATTCACAATAAAGCATCAGGGCTTCTACGAGCTAAAGAGGAGTATCGACTACTGGGGTATCGACGTTGCGGACTCCCTGAACCTAGAGAAAGCCATCTTCCGTTACCAGATCAGTGCGGAAAATAAAACACTTCAGTGTTGTGATGTGTTGGGAATTGAAATTGAGGACTCGGTGAGGAATAACAAAGTTACCCTTCCGGAAAGGGGAGAAGGTATTTAGGTTCTCCGTTGATGCCATGAGTCTGAGTAGTGATCTGATGGGATTCGCATGGAAGATACACAAGACTTTAGGTAACACACTGGCGATGTTACCTAAGATCTTGTAGATCACTTTGTAAGTATGGCAATGCACATACGGGAAGTATGTCTCTGCTTGTGAATGTTGTGTCATTGCTTCAAGTGACGATGGGTTGAAAGTGTTTCTGGACAAAAGTCCATTTACGAGAGATCTCATGTCGTCCGTTTGGCGGGAGACCTCCCGTCCTCTATTTATCATTCTTATCTACATCTTAATATGAACCTCCGACAATAACCTCCCGTCTTCCATTTGATAATTCATATCTCTGTTTGAGATCAACATCGCGCAAAACTAGACTGACACGAAACAATACTGATACCCAGATGATTACAAGCATTTATTCGAGGACTTTCCCGAATACGTCCGTATTCTTACAAAGTGATTTAACAAGACTTTAGGTAACACACTGGCGATGTTATCTAAGATCTTGCAAATCACTCTGTAAGTATGGCAATGCACATGCAGGAAGTATGTCTCTGCTTTTGAAGTGTCATTGCTTCAAACGATGATGGGTTGAAATTGTGAGTTGGCTTCGTCGATCCTTTGGCGGGAGATCTCCCGTCGTCCGTTTAGCGGGAGACCTCCGGCGGTAAATTAAGATAAATCTGGACACTAGTGATACCCAGGTGATTAACCCTTGGGGGGTCACTCCCCGTATTTACAAAACCACGTGAGAACAAATATAGGGTGCAATTTATTTTTTGAGGTAAATTTTAGAAATTTTTTACTTATAAAATATGGTAAGGCAATATCATTTCACCCAATTTTTTAAAAAAAATGGTCACAAAAAATCCAGAATTTTACTTAAAAAATTAATGTAATAAAGGGTTTTATCTACAGTATAATGTATCCATCCGTGTGAAGTTTCTCATATTGCATCCAGCTCTAATCCATCAGGATGAAATCAGGTAGAGGTCACCTGAGGTTCAAATATGATTCCAGTGATACACAGTGGATTGATGTTGATACCATAATCTCAACAGTGACTATGGCATTTGAACCATCTCAAGACTTGTACTCTTTAGATCCAAGTGATGTTGCGGTTTTGAATGAGTTCGTGGCTAATGAAAATTAAATTTTTTCTTGGGTCTGGCATTTGACTTATGTTATATGGAATGTACTTGTTTGTGTACATGCTTTGAAATTTACAATTATTTAAAATGATAATTTAAAATAGGGTCTAATTAATTGTTGCAAAAGAAAATTATAAAGAAAATAGGGTGTTAGAAAACAAAGGGTTTTACAATATTACCTAAAGATAGGGTGGAAGAAAATGCAAAATTTTAAAAATATAGCCTAGTATAAATATACCTTTGTACGCATGTGATATGAAAAAAATACATATAGTGACCCCCCCCTTGGATTAACCACATTCATTATGGGGATTTCAAGAGTGCCTGAACATACTTACTTTGTAAACCACAAGACTTTATGCAACACTGGCAATGTTGGATAAGATCTTGTGGTTAACTTGATAAGTATGGCCAGACTGAAAACTTGAAGTAATTCCCAGATTGTGAGAGCTCTGATATTGCTTCAGATGATGGGTTGAAAGTGTGCGTAGGAAGTCACCATATTTTCCAAGCGATTTTTCGACCTCCTTCGACGGGAGACCTCCCTTCCTTCTTTGACCAGGTTCATCTGTGTCTTTCACTATATCCAGTTCGTAGAATTTGGATCATTGAAACCTTCTCCCTTCCGGTCCATTGACCATTCAAGTATTTCAAGATGAACCTCGAGTAGGACTTGGCTGGCACGACACGCTACTGATACCCAAGTGATTAGTAACATTCATGACGGGACATTTGGAGAAAGCCACGGAAGATTTTAGATTACATCGCCAGTGTGTAATGTAAAGACTTGTGTCACCCTCTGTAAGTATTTGTCTGGCCATGCACAAGCCTGATTTGTCACTGCTAAGAATGATGAATGGTTGAAAGTGTTAGTTGGCAGAATTCCAATGAACATCCTTTTGACCATTCATTTGAGATGAACCTCGCGCAAGACTACTGTTTCACAAACACTACTGATACCCACGTGATTAGCTACATTCATTGCAGGACTTCTCTGAATGTGTCTGTATTCTTACAAAGTGATACACAAGACTTTAGTTAACACACTGGCGATGTTATCTAACATCTTAGGTATCACTTTGTAACTATGGCCATGCACATGCAGGAATGTCTCTGCTCTATCCTTGCTTCAAATGATGATGGGTTGAAATTGTTTTGCTGGCAGACGTGGATTAACGAGAGATCTCCCGGCTTTACTATGCAGGGAGACCTCCCGTTGTTGCGGTCCCGGAAGATATCCCGTCTCTCTTTGACGGGAGGTCTCCCGTGCTCGTAATGACCATTCATTTCTGTCTGTTTAAGATGACCAGTCTGACACAAAACACTATTAATAACCCAGGTGATTAACCACAATGATTAATTGGTTTTCAAGAGTGCATGATCAAACTTACCATGTAAACCACAAGACTTTGTGTAACATTGGCAATGTTATATAAGATCTTGTGGTTTACTTGGTATGGCAAGCCAGAATCTTGAAGTAATTCCCAGATTGATTCATTGATGATGGGTTCAATGTGTGTGTTGGTAGATTTTCATTGACGGGAGATCTGTGTTGAGCGGCTTTTACTCACCCATCCCTTCGTTATCTGAGGTGGAAACTTCAAGATAGAAGAGTTGGATATCTCTAAGTACTCCTCCCGCTCAGAACAATCAGTCATGACCTACAACTAGTGTATCATGGGGTGCTTCCCTATATCGGTTCCTTCTTGCATTCATGTTTAGTAAGTTACCTTACTACCTAGGTTTAAGTATCAGATTGCTTCTGCAATCTACCATGTTCCATCTACTTAAGCATTTATTCCACAGCTTCATTCAGGTCTCTCTACACAGTGTGAGACGTATGAAATATGAATCAGATTAATAACTATCATGTATCAGGCCGAAGCCATGGTGTCTCTCTTCTGCTCTATAGTACATCTCTACAGCTTGCATGTATCAAGCATCAAGAGATCGACTTCCCTCCTTCACCATGCTCTCCATCCCTGTGCCCCAGATTGTGCTTCTCCCCCTGATGCTCGTTGTAACCCCAAGAAGTGATCCCCTCCATGTAGCTACTCTGCCTATTCTACCTATAAGCTGTTCCAACCGCCTAACTAACTAACTGTCATCCAAGACAGAATGCACGTTCCCTCTGCAGATGTCGTTCCCACACAGTCGTTCCCTCCCGTGATGGCAGTTCCCTGTGAAAAATGTGACGGGCTATGTCAGGCTGTGACTGGCTGTGTCTGATTGTGACAGGCTGTGTCAGGCTGTGTAAGCCTATGACTATTGACTGTGTGAGCCTGTCTGCCACCCCTAAGGCTTGTGTCTGTTTAAGTCTACTACCCTTAAGTTTGCGCAAAAGTAAGGGTACCCCACAGAACCCGTAAAACTGTCTAAGTCCCAGACAGCCCTCTAATATTATTCCTCCCCCTCTGAAAAAGCCGTAACCTCACGGTTTACTGCTTAGGATGAGCAAACCTTTGCGAACGAGCACCCTTTTGCTGGTGAGAGTCCCTCGGAGGGCTCTGTGTGTGAGCCCAAGCCACGTCTTTGGCTAGTGGGGATGACTGTCGACTAGATGGAGCTGACTGCCCTGCCTTTGGCTGATATGGAGGCAACTTCTCAGGCATAGGAGATCCCCATCATTTCTTCTCCGCCATTTGTATCTCATAATCCTCAGCCATGTCAAAATTCCCCTCCACAGAACCAGTACTATTCGAATCATCTTCCCACCGTTGGCCGTGCTGTTTCCTGACCTTCTGTGGCTTCTCAGGAAGCTTGACTGGCATACAATGTATGCCCACCATGTCTTAAGCTTATATTGTAAGACTTGGGTCAACCTTTTTCGGGCAAGATTAGTATATGCCCGCAGCTCGTCATCTGTATAGCTGAGTGGTGTGCCAATGACTTTGGAAAAGTGTAGCCATTTTTTGGCTTCATGCCCTTTTGGAAAGATGTGGTCAAGGCCCAAGTTCTCCTTGGCCAAATTCTCCAAAGCAAAAGTAAACCAAGAACGGAGTTTTGGATCCCGTTGAAGCATGATCCTCACATCATACAAATATGTGTGTGGTGGAACTGGAGGTAACGTCCAATGCTCCCCACTGTAATAAGTCTGAGACCTCATCTGCATCTTCTGCTGCTCAGTGTGGTAGCGTAAAATAAAACAAGCAGCATAATACAGCCCACAGCCCATGACCAAACTATGTACCTCCTTGGTCTCGATGTAGATGAATCCATGAGCGATCTAGAAGGCAATTAATTCCTTCAGCATGGTTCGTGCCTCAAACCAGTACCGGGCAAAATGATGATCTTCAATGGGTCTGTCATTTGGAAGAACCTTAGTCCGAGTTGCCACTGGCAACCAAATGCGCATAATCTGGTAATAGTGTGCCAAAGACTCTGGAGGACTGAATTCTTTCTAAGCAAAATCCATAACAATGGGAATTTGGTTGAAGGGCAGAATCATAGCCCGATTATATTCAAGTGCAGCAGGAGTAGTAGGTGGGTTAAAAGAAGCATCACCCCAAACCTTAGACATTGATTACTGCAGTGCCATGGTATCAACATTGTCTACCTGGTGTGGCTGCTGTGATGTTGTTGCCACAGTCCCTCTTGATGTTGGCAAGTCCTGCATTTCCTGTGCTAAAGATTGAAAAATCAAAGTCCGTGCCCGCAAGTAAGTAGCCATGAGCTGTTTCTCAGGAACGAAGGCCATTTTTTCAATGTTGAAGCTCAAGTCATCCACTTGAGTCTGAAGCCCTTCCACATCATCCTGCAACTCAGCTATCCGACTATAGACATTGTCTATAATGGTTGTGGCAATGTTCTGCACCCGTAGCCTTAGATCATTCATCTCGTCTTGGGTCAGCTTCCTTGGTGCTTTTCCTTCCACTGGTCCTTGTGTTAACCACTCTTGCAAAAAGATGATTATCCACCAAGTCTTGTGTAACACCACGGAGATCCTGCTCCTCCTGGAGCCTGTTTGTTTTCAACTGCTGTTGTAAACTCTCCATGCGCTTCGCATAAGGCTCAACCAGAGCTGCATAGGCAGCTGACAGATTATTGGCTTCTTTCCAGGCCCTTTCACTCACAGAAAGTGCATTCTCCCGTATTGTGATTGTTTGCTGCAACTCAAATAATTGCCTGTCCTTCTGGGCATTGACCTGGTGCAACTGCTGAATTGTATCTTCATTGTGACAGAGAGTATACTTCATGTCAGCAATGAGTTTCCCCTGCTCCATTGCCTCTGTCTCCGCCGATATACATCTCTCAGCTTGCTTCTTGACCTCCATTGCAACCATCTCCAGATTAGTCGTTAGTGTGGCACATTGTATGAGCACTTTTTGATTAACTGCTTCCAATTCCGTATGAAGCAACTTCACTTCATGCAACTTGCCTTCATGCTAAACTTGTATCTGGTATAACTGCTGCTTATGCACTTCATGTATTTTTTCTTGCTCAAGACCCGCCCCAATTAAGTTCTCTTTCGCAAGCTGTAGGGCAGCTTTAGTGTCCTCCAATTCTTTCTGCAACTTGAGGTTGGCCTCCATATCCACCTTGTTTGCACACTCAGTGACAATTCTTGCCTCAAGCTCTTGCTTGAGCTCCTCCCGCAATGTTGCCAACTGAGTGGAAGAAACATGAGTCTTGAAATAGGTGCCCAACAGGCTGAGAGTCCTGTTTATGGAACTCATAACCATGGCCTGCTGTGGGTCTTCATGGGAACCTACTGCTATTCTTCCTGATTCTCAACAGTTTGATGTTTCACAAACCAATCGGGCCGTGATCCCACAAGATCTTGTTCCTGAGCAACCTCATCTTCCAGGTGCTGCAGTACCCTTGCCCTTTACCCCTTTAACTTCTGTCACAGGTTTGGGCATAACCTGCACATCAGGGATTTTCGGGCAGACTCTGTATCTTTGGTACCATGGGGTCTTCGACCATACCAGAGTTTTCATAGAGAAGATCGCCCTTCTCAATTTCTGCCACTACCTGCTCTGTAGTGGGGATGTCCAATCCCTCTCTCTCCACATAAGAGGCTCGGTGTAACGGTAGTAACAGCAAGTCAGTTGAGTTACCACTGGGGCAACTTGGTCAGCTTGCTGTGCTGGCCATGGTACTGAAGTGACTTCTTCCTCCCTCTCTAATGGCTGTGCTTCCAGTAATAAGTACAGCCCATTGTGTTGTTGCACCCCATCCTGTGCAGGAGCTATGGAACATCATCGTGAGGGGTCCTTGTGGCAAGTGGAGCCGCCATTACGGTTTCATTCCTTTTCTGTCTCTTGGACTGGTGCTGCCTCTCTAATCCTCCTTCACCTTGTGAAGAGCCTTGCTCTTCAACTGCAGTTGTGGCTGCCTCAAACACCCCCATTACCTTGCGTTCTTGCGCATCAAGCAAGCAAAAATCAAAGATAATCTGTGCAATAATTGGGCCAGACACAATGATTGGGGACTTGGCAGCAATAGTCTGCACTTGTTTCATCTCCTCCACCAGACCACTATGCATCAAAGCTACATCCTCTCCCTTGAAGGCTTTCAAAACTTCTTCCGTAAAAGATATGCTAAGATACTGTTGATTCTGTTTCATGGCAAACAGAATGTTTAGTATCTGGCCAATTTCCCTCAAACCTGGATACTCGGCTTTGGAGCAAGTGAATCCCTGGTTCCTGAAAAAGCTCATTTCTTGGAAAAGATCTCCTACTTGCAATCTTGCCCTGTGCTCATCCACGCTCACATTACCAGATAGTAAATCAGAAAGTTGTTGCAAGTACTGCGGAGTAACTTGTATATCTACGCCCTTCACTTGGGTAACTCCTGTCTTTGGCTCAAAGTTCTTGATGAACTGGATCATCAAATCCCGATGATGCAAAGACCACTCGTTACGCAACAGTCCCTCCAACCGCAACTTTTTCAACAGCTGCACTGCCTATGGTGTGGCGATTGTTTGCCTCTGTAAGATCGTCGTGCTCTTCACTCGTAGATCCTCCATTTCTCTAATTCGCTTTATGCCGGACAAACAAGAAGGCCTTGTTTGGAATAACTGTAGGAAAGCTTGCAATGTGTATAGCATGAAAGTGTGATTAGCACAGAATGAAGTGTGTGTAAGCTTGCGGGGCTTGCAAATAGTGAGTGAGAGAGAAAGTGCTTTCGACCTGTCCTCCCTTGCGCCACTGCGTAAGAAGTAGAGCTAGTGTATAGTCCGTGATATCCGCCATAGCTACAAAGCTATAGCTTTGATTGCCCCTCTTGTCGAGACACTGGTTATCCGGGATAACACCTATTCTTCCGCTCATAATCTTCTTAATTTCTTGTTCTTGTTTCTTGAATGGAGTCTCGTGCACAAAATTCACGTTGTTGATTGGCCGTTGCCTCATTAGATAACTTTTCATTTTTACCCTATTCTGTTCATATTCCATCTTAGAATGACCGCTAGGACTGCATATGTGGCAAAGGTTCCCCTTTGCCGGATGCGTAAAGTGTTCCGTTACCTGTCCTTTGGATGCATTAATGGGCTCGTAATAAGTTTCGGCTGATGTACCGGGTAGGTACTTTGACGACCATGTTTGTCTTCTTGTGTGATGGCGCTCGTTATTGCAGTACATGCAATGCGGAGTGCTTCGCCCCTTAGGCCAGGTGTTTGAATTCAAACACTCTCCCGTCTCCTTCTGTCCGCGTGGCACATTCTCCGAGTTTGACTCCCAAACTATTTTTACACTTTCCGGCAACTTTATTGACGTTAACTCGTGTCCACCTGTCGCTGCCCTTATGGATTGTGCAACCTGTGTGGCCTGTGTTGCCTGTGTTGGGTTGTGACAAGCTGTGGTAGGCTATGATATGTTGTAATAGACTGTGGTGGGCTGTGATGACTGTGTGAACACCTGTGGTCTCTGCTATGGCCATACACATTGGGCGTTATGTCAAGGGCTTCATGCTCCGCTGGTGCTACTGGTGGAGTCTGTGACTACATCTGTGTTTCAAGATGCAAGTCATGCTGCAATGGTCTATCATGGATACCATTGTATCCCTTCAACTTGTTGGCATTGCTCTACCAAGCATCTCTTTGTTAATTGTTTGTAACATAGTTGTGTTGTTATCTTATGTATGACATAAGGTCCTTTCCATGGTGATTTAAGCTTAGAAGCTTTAATCTTTCCCTTCTTCTGCAACCACAGTACCAAATCACCCGTCTTAAAAGTCTTCAGTTTGCCTTCATCAAACCGATCCTTCCTCGTCATCTGAATTCTAGCCATGTTATCTGTTGCATTAGCACGTACTTCTTCCACATGATATAGTTCATGTTTTCTTACTTTAATTGAATCCTCCAATTCCATTCTCCTTCACCATTCAGTTCTCATAGATAATAAGAATTCCACTGGAAGTAAACCTTCCATGCCATAAACTAATTGGAATGGTGTATACCATACTTGGTGGTGACCTTGTATGAAGTCCTGTATGACCACAAAGCTGTCAATAGCTTTGTATCCCAATCAATCCTGTTAGCATTGACTATCTTAGCCCAAGATAGTGCATAGTATTTTGTTAGTGGCCTCTGCCTCCCATTGCCCTGTGGGTAATAGGTTGTACTCTTCCTGTGCACAATCATGAACTCCTTAGTCAACAGTTCAATGGTCTCATTAATGAAATGACTTCCCTGGTCACTGATAAATTCCAAGGGACAGCCAAATCTTGTGATAATGTTCTCATATAGAAATCTTGCCATAGACTTAGCTGTGTTGGCCCTCAGAGCCTTAGCTTCCATCCATTTTGTGGTATAATCAGTGGCTGTGATTAGATACTTATTATGTGTATTCCTGGCTGGTGGATTGATTGGCCCAACAAAATCCAATCCCCATTTCTGGAATGGTGGTTCAGTAGGCATTGTAGGATGCAAAGCCATCTTCCCAGATCTTTGCAAAGGTCCTAACCTCTGGCACTCATCACAGCTCTTGCAATACTTGTGTACATCTTTAAGCAGAGTAGGCCACCAGTAACCTGCAAGTAATATTTTCATACTGGTAGTCTCTTCTCCAAAATGACCTCCAGCCAGTCCTTTATGAATTTCTTCCAAAACTTTATTAACTTCATGGTGGTACAAGCATCTTTTCATAACTCCATCAGGTCCTAGCTTATACAATCTTCCTCCTATCATAGTGTATGGTAATGCCTTGATAGCTATTCTCTTCCTCTGTTCCTTCCATAACTAGATGGGCACTATCCATGAGTAAGATAGTATCTGATTGGCCACTACCAATCTAACCAATCATCTGCTCCCTACACTTTCACTGCAAATAAACCTGCATCAGGCAGTTGATCGTCTACGCCTGTGGCGGGCTCTCTTGTTGAAAGGCAAGTGATCTGCCACAAGATGCAAACATCCAGGTTTGTAAACAACTTCGAATTCAAACTCATGTAGTATAATCAACCATCTTGCGAGCCAAAAACAAAATCGATACGTGCCAGAAACCCCCAATGAAAGGAAGTGCAAACCTATTTATTGGCTTTAAATTATTTTAAATTCATTACATTATGGAATGGCTTGTGTAGATGTCGAGGGGAGGCAAATGTTTCATTCGTCTGTTGTGTTCCGCACATGTGTCGCACACATGTTCAAGCATATGCGGGCAAAAGAGGAGCTTCAACCACATCCGTTCAATGGGTGCAATAGCCGTGCACGCATTGCAGGATTTTTTTTTTCGCAATGAACAAAAACCAGATGACAACTGAACACCTCATTGGCCCATCGAAGAGTTTCGATTGATCTCATATTACACTGGGACCTATCAGAGGAGACATTGAACACACTGGCCAGTCTCAAAGCGAACGAAAATCATTTGGATGGGCAACCATCCGTTGGGCCCATTGAACAAATTTTGATTGATCTCATATTACTCTGGGGCCTCTTCCATGGCACATTTAAAATACTGGCCAAGTCTCAAAGCGAACAAATCATCTCGATGGCCAACCATCCGTTGAGCCATCGAATGAATTTAGTCCGGGACCTGTGAGAGGGTGTCTCGAACGTACTGGCAAAGTTTGGAAGCAAACAAAAATGATTTGGATGGGGAAAACCACCGTTCACTCGTTGAATGTATTCCGCTGGATCTGCTATTGCATTGGGACCTGTTGGACTGTGTTTTGCGTTGCTCACGATTTTTTTTTTCATCCGTTTTTTAATGGGGCGTGTATGTGGTAGCCATATGTAATGTGCGTGCCAAATTTGGGAGCCAACATAATTCATTTGGACCCAAAACCACAGTTTCTTCCCTGTTTTGCACTCCAAATGATTTGTGTTCAACTCATGCACTCTTTCAAAGAGAGTTCTGCAATAGTGAGCGAAGAGAACACTTTTTTTTTGGGGCATTTTGGATTGGTCAAATTTTGGGGGGGAGTAGTGGTGGGATGCTGGAAGCCGCAGAACAGAACAAATTGAGCCAAAAAAAAAATCGATACGTGCCAGAAACCCCCAATGAAAGGCAGTGCAAACCTATTTATTGGCTTTAAATTATTTAAATTCAATTACATTATGGAATGCTTGGTGCTTCATTCGCGTTGGTGGGGGTTTGAAGCGGCCCTAAGCGGTTCAGAAAACCAGTAGAGGGACGGGCTGCTTCTTCTTCGACTTTGCTGGAGAAGGGCCGACCCCTGGGCGATTCTCCATGACCGAAGAACGCGAGTCGATCTCTGGGGCTTTGAACTTGCCTTCGAAGCCGCGTCTTTGAAACGCACGGGCTAGGCCCGGCAGGAATACCCGCGCTCGGGGATCGGGTGGGTGTACGTGCTGCAGCTAGCTCCTCGGACTCTTCCTGCGGATTTTCGGATTCGGCGATCCCTCCGCACGTCCACCTGTCCTGTTAGGCATGCAACATGTTCTGCATTCAAGTCTCCTAGCATTCAGTCTAAGGAATTACAGAAGCAAAATGGGGGGTTCGGGGTGCTCGATCAGCTGCACGCAGCCCGATCGCATGGAGCTCTCACTGGTGGCTGGGTTGCCTGAGTGGCCTGACTGCCTCGGAGATGGCAATCTCCTCCTGTGTAGACGCATATGCTTCCTCCCATTCGGCATGGCCGACGTCCCGAAGTATAATTTTCGGAGCTTGCCGAAGAGGTCTCCTGTATGGTGCACGAATCCCCCCCTCTCAGTTCGAGCATAAGAAGAACAGAGACAGGGAAAAGGGGCAAAGAGTGCAGATGGAAAGGGCGCGAGAGGGGTGACTGAGGAGACACGACAAAAGTAGATGAAACGGCGTGATGCACCACTTGGGTTCGAAAGGGTTGGACGAAAGTGTCTCCTCGTGGACTTTGCGTCATTACGAAATTCGAATCGTTCAGGGTACGCCTGCCGTCCGAAAAACAAACATCATTATCCAACGGTCAGGCCGCGCCGCCTCATGCCACTTCAGTCAAATAGAGTGCAGACATGTGCCGCAATTCCGTTGCTCCACGTGTTCACATTTCAAGGCATTTCCGTCCCAGCGTCTGATGAGTTGGAGTGAAAATGCGAATGCGGCGCCGCATTTCCGTTAAGTACCATCACGAAGCTACACATCCGTACTTGTTGGAAGAAAATGCGGCACCGCATTTCCGTTCCATCTTCACATACCTTAGTTGTTGAACGGAAATACGGTGCCGCATTTCCGTCCCACAGCTCCATGTATGAGATACAAAAGGGAAATGCGGCGCCGCATTTCCGTCAGGAATGTCGAAAGGTGCGATTCGGACGGAAATGCGGCACAACATTTCAGTTCCCGTGGTTCATGATTTTCAATCTGAATCGAAATACGGTACCGCATTTCCGTTCCCCCTTCACATACCTTAGTTGATGAACGGAAATGCCGTTCCACATTTCCGTTCGGAAAGTATTGCTCACCTGAACAGAAATGCGGTGCCGCATTTCCTGTCTGGAAAGTTTGAAGGTCTCACATGGATGAAATGCGGCACCATTTTCCGTCCCACAGCTCCAGGCCTCGTATACAAAACGGAAATGCGGCGCCGCATTTCCGTTCGAGAATGTCGGAAGGTGCGACTCGGACGGAAATGCGGAGCCGCATTTCTGTTCCCGTTGTTCACGATTTTCAGTCAGAACGGAAATGCGGTACCGCATTTCCGTTCTGTAGAGTATTAAGGTCTGACCCTGGCGGAAATGCGGTGCCGCATTTTCGTTCCACAGCTCCATGCCTCACATACAAAACGGTAATGCGGCGCCGCATTTCCGTTTTGGAATGTCGGAAGGTGCGACTCCGACGGAAATGCGGTACCGCATTTCAGTTCCGATGTTTCACGATTTTTCATCAGAACGGAATGCGGTGCCGCATTTGCGTTCTGGAATGTTGGGAGGTGCGACTCGGATGGAAATGCGCTGCCGCATTTCAGTTCCGATGGTTCACGATTTTCAGTCAGAACAGAAATGCGGCACCGCATTTCCGTTCTGGATAGTATGAATGTCTCAACCGGTCGGAATTGCGCTGTCTCAAGCGGTCGGAATTGCCATGCATCAAATACAAAATGGAAATGCGGCGCCGCATTTCCGTTCTGGAATGTCGGAAAGTGCGACTCGGACGGAAATGCGGTGCCGCATTTCTGTTCCCGTTGTTCATAAATTCTCAATCAGAACGGAAATGCGGTACCGTTCCGTTCCACCTTCACATACCGTGCTTGCTGGATGGAAATGCGTTACCGCATTTCCGTTCTGGAGAGTGTTAAGGTCTCACCCGGGCGGATATGCGGTGCCGCATTTCCGTTCTGGAATGTCGGAAAGTGCGACTCGGACGGAAATGCGGTGCCGCATTTATGTTCCCTTTGTTCATGATTCTCAATCAGAACGGAAATGCGGTACCGCATTTCCGTTCCACCTTCACATACCGTGCTTGCTGGATGGAAATGTGTTACCGCATTTCCGTTCTGGAGAGTATAAAGGTTTCCCCCGGACGGAAACTCGGTGCCGCATTTCCGGTGCATGACCAAGATGCAATACGGAAAAAAAACCTAAAAAATCGAACACTCGGGATCTGGAACAATGGTTGCATTGTTCCGAAACAACACAATTGCGGCCAGTCTTGATGAGCACAACTTGGTTGTCTGACAGTTTTAACTAACAGTACTGGCACTTGTCAGTGCGAACGTTCCTGTCTGCACCGAGAATACTGCTGGATCCACCCTCAGGAGAAACTGTCAGGAGATGTTATTTCGTCGCCGAATCGGCCATCATTGTCATACTTACTGGCTATGGAATCACACCTCCCACCTTCATGCATGTAGCTTGAAACAATACTTTCCACTTCAATGTGCGACTTCCAATCGTCGATGATGGACTCCGCATGGTGCCTGTGAGCCTTGGTCTGTCGCTATACTGAACCTCGCACTTGCCAACTCGTGCGGTGTTCGATGGCTCCAAATTCCTACGCTATAGTTTGCTGTCCTCCGCAACTTGGGAGAGCCTGGATCCCAAACGAGGGAGGACTTTGCAGAGTGACTGAAACTTACCTTTGTTCCAAATTCAAGCTCAAACCGGGCACAGTTTATTTGGAAGAAGAAAGGAAGGATGTTCCTGGACAGGTTGACGAGACCATTGTCGTGCTAGGTAACGACGGAGGTTGCGGAATCGCCGAAGGCACGTACCCCCATCAGACCACCATCCTGTACCGAGCTGTGGGAATGCCCATTCCCTTTCCGAATCAGTCGCTGCCCACACCATCACAAGGAGTCCGGCGGAAACGACAGGCGGCCACTGCCAACAGAGAGGTATGCAATGATCATTCCCGACCTGGACCGTCAAGACCCTCCATAGCTTCTTGTGTGGACGTATTCGACATTTCCGACGAGGAAGATGATTGCATTGAGGTACCCATGTCCTCCACACGGTCGTTCAAATCCGGCATGGACGTCTCTGTAGGTGCTACGCATGTGCCCTCGAGCATAACTCCAACCCGGTCCATTGTGCAGCTCCTACGACAACATCACCTCGATGGTTCTCGCTCCGAGCTGGCTGCTCTCGACTATGCCAAATTCCCAGTCAGAAAGGTAACGTTTCTGCCTCCCGAAGTCGATGGCAATGTCATCTTCGAGTTTCCACCTGTTTCTTTGTCAAACAAAAGCCTCCGGGATGTTAACAGACATGGATCGAAAGCATGACAGACACCCCTTGTGTGTGACGAAGACCAGTAGCACAAAAATTGCCTGATGGTGTTCGTATACGATATGTCCTCTGTGCGGGGAAGGTGAGGTGCCTCAATCCCACCTGCTTCCACTTTCTCTCCAAAGGAGGGCGGAGAAACGAGACGGATTGGACTGGCACAACACATCATCCATTCATTGTCTCCAGCCAAGCTCCTGCGGGTTCTTTCAAGTGTGCACATTGCAAAGAACCCCCGACGTGCATGTCCATGTGCAGAGCCAAACAATATTACGTAATCCATTTGCTCCCGGACTTGACTAGAGCTTGCATACACGTTGGGGTCCACTGCCACCCCTTGGCGAGAGGCAACATGCGTGAGGCTGTGCAGGAAGCACACGACATCATAAAAGAGGAGGTGAAATTGAGCCCGGAGCCAGACCAAAGCAGATTCAGCTGAAGGTAGCCACAAAGATTGCTCTTGGCAAAATCATGTCTGAAGATGGTTCCGACCGAGAGCCCTTGACGAAGACGAGATGCGTGACCTTGGAGTCCGTCTCGCACGTTTGTAGTCCGAATGTGCGGAATCACATCGTATCTTGCAAGCAGGAGTTCGGCAGGGGGTCGGACATGTATTCAATCCTGGAGGTGAAACGAATGACTGGATATGACTACATCCAAGGTAGCAGGTTTCCAGGGCAAGGCAGCGAATCCGATCGTTGTTACATTTTCAAAATGTCGACGTGTGGGCCTGGGAGTGGAGTCGACTTGGTCACTCGCATGACAACTGGAAAACTTGTCGAATGCTTGGGTGATGTTTGATCACATCAAGCGAATTACAAACCATCAGTGGGTGACTATGGGTGCGCATGTTTATGACTATCACTCCAAGAGGCTCATGACGATTGCAATCTGCGAGATGAAAGGGGAGGACACACAGTCCGAGATGCATCTGTGGGAGGGCATAAACGAGCAGATGGCAAGGGCGGGATTGCCAGAGCCCAATTTCAGGGGATTCATGGCAGACAACGCTCAGGCCAACTGGGCAGCGGTGCGGCGTGTGTACGGTGAGGACCCCAATGTTCCAATGGAGGGGAAAGAGAGATCCTGTGGATTCCGTTGGATGCAGAGTCTATCCCACTACACTACCAAATTGTTGCTAGCTCATTCCAGGCTGAACACCGTGTCATTTGTACGGCGTGGAGGATGCACCCACATTTGATGACGCGGAGGTTAAGTTTGCTATCATCGAGGCTTGGTGGAACACGTCAGGTGCAGTGGGAGACAACCAATCTGGGAGCATTGCACAGCTGGTTGGGGTGGTGGCATTTTCGGTATCGACAGTTCGGACAGTACATGCGGGAGGTAGGCTGCTGTCATTTTCGTTCATTTGTCTTTCTGTTACGGACATTTCGATTGGTCCCTCACCATTGTTTGTGTCCTTCTAGGAGCGGTGCTTGGATTCCAACACGGACATGCCGAACACGAATATGGCAGAATCGGTCCACTCCTCCTGGCGAGCGTCTTCTGCCGCACGTCTGGTGGACGTAGTGACGGCCACAACGGAGGACATCGACAGAGCAATCATGCAGCAAGCCACGTACTAACAAGTTCCTGAGCGGCAAACAATGGGGCTTTGGGCGGCCGGACAGGGAGGAATTGTTGGTACGAACAGCTTCGAGGTCCAAGAATCCACTGAAATGGGCGACAGCATTGTGAGAGAAGATCAAAGGGACGCCTCTGCACCGCAGAGGTGAACACCTAGAGGGGGACGTGCCTGTGAGGCGGAGGATTGAAGAGGAACCCGGGTGCGAAGAGGATTCCTGGAGATCCGATAGGAACATTCGGACAGCACCTCGAGGTCCCGTCATGTTGCCGCACAATGTGTCTTCCAGCAGTGGAAGCCCAAGAAATTCCAGATCGCCGTCGCCTTCAACCGGGGATTTCGTGCGAGAAATTCCCACCGCTCCCTTGCCCCAGATTCCGCCCGCTGTTATGCAATATGGCCAAGCCATTGTGGAGACGACTGTAGTGGAGAATTGCTCGCACAAAGCCGTCGTTTCGAGGAACGTGTTCCGCAATTCGTGTGGATACACGGCAACGTTGTTTAGAGATGATAAGGAGGAATCCAGATGGGGCTGTCCCTGCTCCTACTTTTACAGGAAGATTTGTCCATGCAAAGTTTGCGGAGGCGACAACCACCCAGTTCTGGTTCTGCAGGCACGACATTATGACTTGCGTGTATGGAAAGCCCAAGTACGGCATACAAACAATGCCAGAGGCTCCCCCGGTGTGGCCGGTGGAACCAGGCTGCGATCTGAGTCAGGTTGAGGCCGACGCCCTTACCGCCGCAGGATTTCGGATGGTGCAGCGCACTGACGTCCCCAGACAACCATTTCCGCTTCCACAGCCTCCACCACCGACCCCTGTGAGAGCAAGAACAATGGGACACGACAGCTCTAAGCATCCTACACACCGTTGGGGGAAACCGAAGAGGCGGCGACCCCTCAAAAGTGAACGAGACAAGGATGGGGAATGCACTTCGGATGAACTGTACAATCCAGAGCTCGACAGAAGTGCCCCCACCAGGATTCGAGCGTGTGTATCAGATGGCCACGGCAGGCTCAGCTGTTCGCAATGAGGTGTACACCATCACCATTTCAGAATTACCCACCTGCAATTGCACCGACTTCCAGATCATGGCGAACAAGGGGGCATCATACTGCCCTTGCAAGCATTTGTACTACGTGTACCTAAAGAGACTCCGTTGTAATTCCACAACTCATCACTTCATACATGCACCAGGGTTGAGCCCCCAGGAGGTTCACACTCTTCTGAATATGGATCCAGGGGACCAGTGAGCTTGGCTTGCGGTCCCGATACAATGGTACGCCCATCCTTTTCGGATAGTAGAACTGTACTGCTGCCAGTACCTTAGACTCTGGCCACAGAAAGGTCCGACATATGTCTTGCCTACCAGTAACTTGTTTTGCTCGAACTAAGATATTACTATATCATTCACTTGTTTCCACGTGCATGTATTTTTGTATGTTGGAGGGTTCATGTTTTTCTGCTTTCCGAAAACTTGCTTTCCTCATTCGACCTCCGACAAGGAAATGCGGCGCCGCATTTCCAAGTATCGTCGTAGGTACTGGTAGAGGCGGCCTTCGCCAACACCAAACCGCTCCGAAATTTTGCACGTGCGAACCCTAATACGGCACCTTATTTCCCAGTTCAGTTGCAAACCTTTCCCGCCGAATACCCGAAGAAGACAGAATTGTGAAGTACTGCAGACTCTATTGGTGCAGACTCCATTGGTTCAATCGCGGCAAAAGGGTCAGCTTCATTCCAATGTTAAGGCATGTAAAACCGCGGAATACTCTATACAGGCCAGTATGCGACGTCCTTTTGCAGTGGTATACTGGATTTCCCGTTGCACGGTCACTTATTTCCATGAGCGGATCTAAAAAACCATGAGCGGACTTGTTACTGACGACATATCTTCGCCGCATTACATGATCTGGAACGTCCAAAAACGGCAAGGTCAAATAAAAAACTATTATTTTAATACTTGTTTAATCTGCCGCATTTCCAAATTTGGAGGAGTCCGCTCATGAAATCCGCGTATCTTAGACTTCGGCTCACCGCTCATGCGGCTCATGCGGCTCATGGCTCATGGCTCATGGTTTCTGCTCATGAAATAGTAAACCTCGGCAGCATTCTTCCAAACAGATCTAGGTGGTGGGAAACAGCGGCAAACGGCATCGTGTCCGCCCTTGGTTCTTCTCTTGCAACGCTTCATCTCGCGCCCAGCTGACTTCCTCGTCGTCCCCTCCCTCAATTGCAGGTTGTTCTTCGGTGGATGAGAATCAAATGCTTTCCGGCGGTATTGTTAACGGCAGATTGGACACGTGTCGGCCATGCATGTGGACTGTGCATGTGGCGGTGAGGACGTTTCCAGCGATCATCTTGGCGCGGATGGACCGCCGGTGAACCTCCCGCAGCGCCATTTTTTTCCTTCTTCTCCTTCTCCTCACTGCAACCCTGGATTCTGCCGAGACGGTCACGCCATCCCGTGGGAGAAGAAGGCGCCTCCGGGTCGACCTCTCATCCGCAAATTTGATTCTGGGGTACCCACTTTTGGGGTGTTTCGGAGGACTGTGCAATGGGTACAGTTGTACAACTGTTCAGTTGCCATTAAACATTGAATGGAAATGGGCACCTCGTCTGCCCTCTCTGACACAAGAGTCAATTGGCAGCTATGTCATTGAAAATTTTGGTTGGGGGTTTGGATGTCCAGGACAGTGGTGGGGCAGATGTGGAAAAATAGTTGGCTTCTTTCTTTGGTGTGGCATTTGGGCTAACATCCTCCACTCCGCATTTGGGCACTCTTTGACCATACATTGGTTCGCATGTCCACACATTTTTTTGATGTGTCAATCCGCATTTAAAGACCTATATGCGAAAGCGACAGCTACAATTGTGTGTAAGGACATCTTACATACAGCCCAGAAACTCCACTTCAGTACAGCCTGCACTCAGAAGCAACATTGGACTTTGGACTGTGCGCTTTGAAGCAACATTAACAGATGGCCTCCCAGGCCATGGGCTCCCTGGACACAGCGAGGACCATCCGGTGCCATTTTCGTACGAGGTGGATGATGATGGTTTTGCAGTGGTGCATGAACACGTGCTCGCGAAGCAGTTTTGGTTGGAAACTGGCACTCTATTCCTCGAGAGGGAAGTGTACGATGCCAATGGAAATTTGCTCAAGTACACCTTCCAGAAACCTTCGCAGACTGCACAAACCACACAATGGAGAGTGCCTCCAAGCAGATACAGGGTGCTGAGTGCTCCTTGACGACAGTCTGCAGGATCGTTCCTTCGTTAACGTTACTAGACTCTTGGAACGGCAACATCAATGGCCCGGGAGAAAACACCCGTGGTTGTTAAGAAGGAGTCTAGTAACGTTAACACAGTCTTGGAGCTTTCGGACTCCTCCTCCGAGGACGCTTGTGAAATACCGCCAGTGGATCAGCCATGTCCAGTTCAGGAAGCAGATGTAGAAGAGATCACCAATGTCATTCCCAAACTGAAAGCCATGGGTGGGATGGCAGGATTCAAGAGTGAGTTGAGGGGGATTGACTGGAGCACTTTCAATGTTCAGCGTGTGACATTCTTGCCAGAATCATTTGGTGGTAATATTGTTTTTGAGTTGCCTCCTCCGGGTCGAGTGGGGGGCATTTCCAATCTCATGGAAGGAATGGACAAAAATCACGATGGACACCCTTGGTGCCGCACAAAAACCTCCAATATTCACAACCATGACAACCTCATATTCAAGAGAACAGTCTGTAATGGGCACCTGAAATGCGAGAACACGAAGTGCAGACACTTCGCACTGTCAGGTCTGCAAAACCAAAGCGAATGGGATGGTGTCACTGAGAATCCATTCAAGCCTGGGGTGACACCACCATACAGTAACACTTTTGTGTGCAAGTTCTGTAGGCTACCACCTTGCTGCCTTGCATTGTGTGGCGCCAGGGCCCAGAATGTACTATGTGGTGCATCGATTCAAAACCCTGACTAGAGCCTGTGTCCATTTCGGTTTTCACAACCACCCTGTGTACCTGTCTGCCTTTGCCTCCGACTTGCGCAGGAGATCGGCACTGAGGGAATTGACAAACTCTTGCACCCCCTGCTTCCCAACATCCTTCACTCGGAAGAGCATGTGGGACAAGTTGGTGGCAATGAAGGCATTCTCAGTCACCCTGCAATGCCACATTTCCAATAAACGAGATGATTGCCAATGAAATGAGAATTTCTAATAAATGAGACAATTGGCAATGAAATGAGTGTTTGAAATAGAAAGTTCCCGTGCAAGGAGCATTTTAACTTACGAGTTGATGTCTGCCATAGCAACTTTGAGAAGACTGCAATCCTTTGGCCCCGCATTCTTGAGCACAACACACTCGACGGCGTAATGCCAATCTAGTTTGTTGGGGTGTGCTTGGGCTATGTGCTCCATCCATGCAAGGAGCCGATGGTTGCCGTCCCACACGTAGAACATTTTTCCTGACAAATGCTGGAAAAGAGGATCATTACCAATCAATTTCTCGAACTCCTCATTTCGCGTTTGCCAATGGGGGCCATATTTGGCGAGTTCCTCGGAAGTATGTACACGAGAAGCTCCGTGGTCGTTCTCAATCGAGACATAAAAGGAGGGGTCCTGGTGCAATCCCCGCACCGTCGTCCTCTCCTGACCTGTACAAAAGCCTCTACCCAGGCTTGTCGCACACGACAATCAGCAACCCGTTGCAAATCCTTGCTCGAGCCCCACAATGGAGTGTGAGCAACCATGGCAGGCAACTCCGCCATACCATACATGTCATCCTGCTCTCCCGGAGGTGACACATCCTTTGAATGAGTGTTGCCATCCAACAACTCTCCAGGCCAAGTCACTGCAGCTGTGAATGATGCCAGTGTTGGCATCTTGCCTCATTGGGCAACCGCAACTCCTCCTATGAACATCACGGGGAGCTGCACATGCCGGCCCTCCCCTGACTGCCATCCAAGCCTATAGGAAGCTGACTCCTCCCAAAAATCCAGGGTGAAGCCCATGGGGTACAACACTGCCCCACCAACAAGGACATCATACGAGACCGCGTCTGTCACAATGGCCTTGGTTCTCATCACTGAGCCATCTGTAGGATGATCCGGCTGTAGTCTGATAGCCAACTCACGCCGTGTCATGCCCTGAGCCTGCTCTGATCCTCCCAGAGATGTCTGTATCTGGAAAGGGCACAGCTCCATATCCGCCTACGTGAGGCCCAAGCCTGCAATAGCAGCTCTGCCCAGTATCAATGGCTGAGCTCCCGAGTCCAACAAGACTCGCAGTGGCCGGTACCTCTTGCCTGCCGGTCCACTCAAACAGAAAATGCCATCCTGGTTGTCTAACATGACAACTCCAGGTGTCACCATGGCGCGCTCAATGGCTGGCCTAGCTGGCAGCTCCATCAACCTGGTAGCTGCAACTTGCCATGGCGCCGCCGTGGTAGTCTTGACCCTCACACCCAAGGATCCCTCCGGCACTACACCTCCCACTATCTCCGCAGAAGATGCAGTAACCTCCCCACTCTCACAGAGTGTAGCTGCCAGCCTGAACACCTCAGATGGTCTTACCCCTAGCGTCGCAATCATGGTAGCCGAGAACAATGGAGCCTGGCACACAGCTGTGGCCGCCCCCAACAGCACACTAGCTGCCGTAGCCTTGGCAATAGTAGGTAGTGCTGCTGCCCATGTAGCTCTCCCCAATGGCATAGTAACCTCCGCCTCGGTAACAGTCGGGCGAGAACTAGGTGCCATGGACGGCGTCGACATTGTCTCCGCCAGTGTAAATGACTGAGGAAGCCTGGCCTGACGGCTTGCCTCCCCACATTGTGGATTTAACTTCACCTCCGCACCCTGTGGCTCAGGAACTCGTGCTGCTCCTCGAGTCACTACCGCAGCTGACTCCACTCGCACTAGTGGTAATCCTGCCCCGCACATAGTGGTGCCCCACCCACAGTGGTAGTGGTAGTGGCACCCCTCACTGGTGGTAGTGGTGCCCCACCCATAGTGGTAGTGGTAGTGGCACCCCTCACTAGTGGTAGTGTTGCCCCGCACATGAATCCCATGCCTCCTATGTCTCCTCCCTCAGGAGGGGAGGTGGACCATCCGGCCTTGGAGCCGGTACCACCTGAGCTGTGGCCATGGTAGCGAGCCTCTGCTCTAGCTGCTGAAGCCGGTTGGCCATGCCTTGGTCACCACCCTGACCTCCGCGTCCTTGGCCATGTTGAGCTTGCCCTTGGCCTGTACCTCGTGCCTGGCCACCTCGTCCTCTCTAGGCTGATCCACCTCGCCCCCGACCACCATTGTTCCTTTGGAACTGGCCTGGGCGCAACTCAGGGTGGAAACCATAGCACTGGGCCTCTCCATGCCCGTACTTGCCACAATGCCCACACTGCAACTGTGCAGGCTGTGCCGGTGCCAAACCATTGTCTCCCTCTGGGCAATCCTTCTTGACATGGGGTCCTCCACATGTCCAGCACACCACATCCGCCCGTTGTTGGCTTGCAAATGAAGGGAGAGACCCCTGCATCTGAGGTCCTCTTTGTCCTTCCCTGGGCTTCACCTGAGCTCCCTTGTTGCCTTGAGCACGTTGAGGTAGTGGCTGGCTAGGAGCACCACTACCCCGTGGTGCCTCCTTAGCAAATCCCACCATGACCACTCGTTCCTCCACCATGTTGAGCTCTATCCGCTTTGCCAGCAAAAACACATTTGCTAAGGTGGGTTGGGCCGCTTGTAGGAGAGTTGCATCCCGCACCCTTCTCCTCAGCTCCTTGTCCAATATCCCGTACCAGAACTGGACTGCCTGAGCTTCTGTAACCCCTTGGGCTACATTTATCAAGCGCCTCATGCGAGTGAAAGCCTCCCTCAAGCTCTCAGTAGGCTTCCGTTGGAACTCTTGCAGGCTCCTCAACTTCTCTGTCCTCACCCCTTGGTAGTTCCTTCTCAACTCTTCAAAGAACTCCACAACAGGGTTGAAAGCAGACACCGCCACTGGTGCTGGTGTAGCAGTAGCTTGGGTGGACGTCGTAGTTGTTGTACCATTAGTCCCACTACTGCTCGTGGAAGCTGCGGTTGTAGCTGCTACTGCTGGTGCAGCTGCCGGTGTGGTTGCTGCCCTTGTGCCTCTCGTGATGGAGACATAGTCGGGTGACCAGTACATCCTCCACTCCTCGATCTCAATATCGTGCCCCCACCTAAACTCATGGTAATCATCCATGGGCGGCCCCTCAAGGTGCTGAAACAGCCCCTTCCATGCCATGAAAGGCGTAAACAGTTGTGGATTGCGCATTTGCTGCAAGTCACACCAACTATCAAACTCTTGGATAAAATCATCCAACTCAATGGGGCCCACCGCCCCAGAGTACCTACATGGCCCCTTGGTGGCTCCATACATCTCCTCCATTGTGTCCCACAACAATGACAAGGAAACAACTTGCACCGCCGGTGTGAGTCCTCCTGATTCATAATCTGAATCAGAACCTTCTGTTGACACAAGAGGTGAAGGTGGCCTAAACCGCACACCCCGTCCCGTATACCCGCTAGTATCGCTAGTGCTCGTACCGGCACTTTCCCCAGCAACTAGTGGCACCTCCGTGTTGACAAACTGATACTCAACCGGTCATGAACATGTCTCTAACCCCCTCTCCATAAGGTATCCGGGTAGAGAGCTTATGGTTTGGAATACTAGGTTCCTAACATAGCCTGCACCTGCACCTGCATCACCGCAGGCACTTCCATGGTTGGCTGGTCATCACCTCCAACCACACCACAGGAGAAACAAAGATGGTTTGACTGGTCATCAACCCAGCCTCACCATCGACAGCATGCTCTAGGGTTGGATCGGCGATCAAGCCCGAGTCAACCACCTGTAAATTCAAGCGCCCACACAAAACTAGCATGGCGCACAATCAAGCATGCAGGTGTGGAGGGGATCCAAACACAAGAATGAAAACAACAACTCCCCCACAACAAAAATCTCTCCACAGTGTCGCTCCTGCAACCGAGCCCAAACCTGGACTGACTCTTGCCTCCACCTACGGAAAGGTCTCGGCCTACAGAGAAGGTGGAAAGCTACGAGGAATGGAAGCTAAAGCAATGCCTATCCCCAGCATGCTCTCATCCCAACACCCTCTTTTTTCCTCTCTTCTCTCACTTGCATGACCATGAGATCATCCTGTAGATACTCCTCAAACCGCCCTCCACGAGCTCATGAAACTTGGCCTCCAAGGCCCCATGCAAGCCTCCACAGGGTCCGCAAGTGCCTCCTTACGTCCACCAGCCATTCCTCATAATGGAACCACCTCAGGAAACCACGCCATTCGCTGAAGGTTAAAAAATGGAGCAAATAGAGGTACATATAGGCCCCAACAACATTCTGTCCAAAGGAATTACCTGCAGGCTGGTCTCCCCCATAGTTAAGAATTGGGCTGAAAACCAGAAAAGATTACCTGCAGGGGGAATAATCCCCTTTGTTAAAACGCAACAGGGAGACAATTCCGACTTTTCTGCCGGATCAGCTAGCTCAAAACCGTTGTTCCACTGAGCCCAGCCTCCCCATCAAGGTCCCACGAAACGAGTGAAAAAAGATATATATATATATATATATATATATATATTTTCACTCTGCCTGTTCGCGGCCTTCCGTGGCTCCAACCGCCACGACTCCTCACGGCCCGCCCTAGGCGCTCGTTGGCCACGGGCTGCCTCGTGATACCCCGTGGTACCACTCCCACAAGCCTTCATGGCCCGCCATCCCCACGATCTGGTCACCGTGCCCACCCGTTGTGTCCGCACCACGACTTCCAACGGTCACGGTCAACAGTCACGGCCTGGGCTCGTGGTATCTCGTGATACCGCCCCAAAGGCCCATCACGGCCACTATTCCTTGTGTTCCCTGGAACTCCCAACGAGTTCCCATACGTTCCCGGGCGTTCCCGAGCTGGGGTTTGCTCCTGCTGCCGACGAGCTATGGTTTCTGCGGAGCCATCAGCCCCGTCGCCCTGCACTCCTGAGCTCTCACGGCCCACTAGAAGCGCCCCCAACACAACAAGCAAGCTATATGCTACCCAACAAGCTCCATTTCTTCATGAAGCTCACAAAAACAAATCTGAAAATACACACCTTTACAAACTTGGTGCACCTGTAGTTCTACTGCACATTCCCTAGCTCTAAGACGCCTTGTTGCTGCCCTCCAGCCCCCCGCTCTTGCCACTCCAAGAGCCCTTACACTGCTGAGTTTCAGATTGAAACTCCAACTCAGCACATGTTTCACAAGTGCACTGATTTGCACACAAGAGGGACCTGCCCCCTCTCTTCACTCATACCTCTTCATGAGCTTGGAGCTGAAGCTCCCAACGGGCTGCGATGCATCTCCTCGCAGCTCCACCATTCGGCTGCTCCTCATCTACCCGCAACAACTGATTTTGGGCAGAAATACTTGGAGCTGATCATGTCATCTCCAACCAGCAACGTGGTTGCCATAGCGTTGAGCTATGCAACGCCGCTCTTCAACATAGGCTACCCGCCTCTCTATCCATGACAAACCTGCTACCTGTTCGCCTTTGCACTCTATCCGCTTTGGATAGGCTCATGCACGGATCCCTGCACTCTAGGCTGAACCGCTTTTCATGATCTGAAAACACAAGTGCTACAACTAACTCGAACCTGGCACTCACAGACTCGAGCTCATCTTTCTTGAGTGATAATGAAAAGGAATAATACAAGCATACAAGCTCTCTCAAACTCACACACTTGCACATGAAAACATCACTCTATATTTAGTCGAGCCAAGTGCACCCCACGCCATGGGGAATCCACACTACGGCGCCATAGCTAGACGCGGTGAGGCTCAACTCGAGAAAGATGAGCCCACCGCGATCTGCCGTGAAGATAACAAGGCCAGGTGCCCAAACACTCATATTACACTGGGACCTATCAGAGGGTACATTGAACACACTGGCCAAGTCTCAAAGCGAACGAAAATCATTTGGATGGGCAACCATCCGTTGGCCCATTGAACAAATTTCGATTGATCTCATATTACTCTGGGGCCTCTTCCATGGCACATTTAACATACTGGCCAAGTCTCAAAGCGAACCAAAATCATCTCGATGGCCAACCATCCGTTGAGCCATCGAATGAATTTAGTTCGGGACCTGTGAGAGGGTATCTCGAACGTACTGGCAAAGTTTGGAAGCAAACAAAAATGATTTGGATGGGCAACCATCCGTTCACCCGTTGAATGTATTCCGCTGGATCTGCTATTGCTTTGGGACCTGTTGGACTGAGTTTCGCGTGCTCACGATTTTTTTTTCATTCCGTTTTTTAATGGGGCGTGTAATGTAGCCATATGCAACGTGCGTGCCAAATTTGGGAGCGAACATAATTCATTTGGACCCAAAACCACAGTTTCTTCCCTGTTTTGCACTCCAAACTTGATTTGTGTTCAACTTCATGCACTCTTTCAAAGAGAGTTCTACAATAGTGAGCGAAGAGAACACTTTTTTTTTGGGGCATTTTTGATTGGTCGAAATTTTGGCTGGGGAGTAGTGGTGGGATGCTGGAAGCCGCTGAACAAAATTGAGCCAAAAACAAAATCGATACGTGCCAGAAACCCCCAATGAAAGGCAGTGCAAACCTATTTATTGGCTTTAAATTATTTTAAATTCAATTACATTATGGAATGGCTTGGTGTCGATGGGGAGGCAAATGTTTCATTTGTCTGTTGTGTCTCCGCACATGTGTCGCACACATGTTCAAGCACATGCGGGCAAAAGAGGAGCTTCAACCACATCCGTTCAATGGGTGCAATAGCCGTGCACGCATAGCAGGATTTTTTTTTCCGCAATGAACAAAAACCAGATGACAACTGAACACCTCATTGGCCCACTGAACAAATTTCGATTGATCTCATATTACACTGGGACCTATCAGAGGATACATTGAACACACTGGCCAAGTCTCAAAGCGAACGAAAATCATTTGCATGGGCAACCATTCGTTGGCCCATTGAACAAATTTCGATTGATCTCATATTACTCTGGGGCCTCTTCCATGGCACATTTAACATACTGGCCAAGTCTCAAAGCGAACCAAAATCATCTCGATGGCCAACCATCCGTTGAGCCATCGAATGAATTTAGTCCGGGACCTGTGAGAGGGTGTCTCGAACGTACTGGCAAAGTTTGGAAGCAAAAAATGATTTGGATGGGCAACCATCCGTTCACCCGTTGAATGTATTCCGCTGGATCTGCTATTGCTTTGGGACCTGTTGGACTGTGTTTTGCGTGCTCACGATTTTTTTTTCATTCCGTTTTTTAATGGGGCGTGTAATGTAGCCATATGCAATGTGCGTGCCAAATTTGGGAGCGAACATAATTCATTTGGACCCAAAACCACAGTTTCTTCCCTGTTTTGCACTCCAAACTTGATTTGTGTTCAACTTCATGCACTCTTTCAAAGAGAGTTCTACAATAGTGAGCGAAGAGAACACTTGTTTTTGGGGCATTTTTTTGTTGGTTGAAATTTTGGCGGGGGAGTAGTGGTGGGATGCTGGAAGCCGCAGAACAAAATTGAGCCAAAAACAAAATCGATACGTGCCAGAAACCCCCAATGAAAGGCAGTGCAAACCTATTTATTGGCTTTAAATTATTTTAAATTCAATTACATTATGGAATGGCTTGGTGTCGATGGGGAGGCAAATGTTTCATTCGTCTGTTGTGTCTCCGCACATGTGTCGCACACATGTTCAAGCACATGCGGGCAAAAGAGGAGCTTCAACCACATCCGTTCAATGGGTGCAATTGCCGTGCACGCATAGCAGGATTTTTTTTTTTCGCAATGAACAAAAACCAGATGACAACTGAACACCTCATTGGCCCATCGAACGAGTTTCGATTGATCTCATATTACACTGGGACCTATCAGAGGATACATTGAACACACTGGCCAAGTCTCAAAGCGATCGAAAATCATTTGGATGGGCAACCATCCGTTGGCCCATTGAACAAATTTCGATTGATCTCATATTACTCTGGGGCCTCTTCCATGGCACATTTAACATACTGACCAAGTCTCAAAGCGAACCAAAATCATCTCGATTGCCAACCATCCGTTGAGCCATCGAATGAATTTAGTCCGGGACCTGTGAGAGGGTGTCTCGAACGTACTGGCAAAGTTTGGAAGCAAACAAAAATGATTTGGATGGGCAACCATCCGTTCACCCGTTGAATGTATTCCTCTGGATTTGCTATTGCTTTGGGACCTGTTGGACTGTGTTTTGCGTGCTCACGATTTTTTTTTCATTCCGTTTTTTAATGGGGCGTGTAATGTAGCCATATGCAATGTGCGTGCCAAATTTGGGAGCGAACATAATTCATTTGGACCCAAAACCACAGTTTATTCCTTGTTTTGCACTCCAAACTTGATTTGTGTTCAACTTCATGCACTCTTTCAAAGAGAGTTCTGCAATAGTGAGCGAAGAGAACACGTTTTTTTGGGGCATTTTTGATTGGTCAAAATTTTGGCGGGGGAGTAGGCTTGTTCACCAAATAAATCAGAGCTTGATGATCCACATAGAACATAAACTTCCTTCCCAGCAAATAATGCTTGAACTTCTTGACTGAATAAATCATTGCCAAAACTTCTCTTTCGGTGGTGCTATAGTTCCCTTCAGCACTATTCAACAGTCTGCTAGCATAATACACAAGTGAATCTATGTTTCCTGTGACATTTTGGGCTAACACAGCCCCCAATGCTTTTCCTTAGGCATCCAGTGTACATGAAATACCATATGCCAATGAGGGTTAATCAGCACAGGTGTAGTTGTTACTGACAATGTAAGTTCCTCAAAGGCCTGTTGACATTCAGCTGTCCATGCAAACACTGCATCCTTCTTCAAGAGCTTGCTCAATGGTACTGCCTTCTGTGCATATCTTCTGACAAACCTTCTGTAATAACTGGTTTGTCCAAGAAACCTCCTTAGAGCCTTACCATTACTTGGTGGTGGTGAGGCTTTAATAGCCTCTATCTTTCTAGGATCTACAAGCAGCCCTTTATGACGCACAATGTGTCCCAAAAGAACTCCTGAGTTCACACAGAAAGTACATTTTTCTGGATTCAGCCCAAGACCTCTCATCCTGCATCTGGCCAAATATAATTCCAATTTCTGCAAGTGCTCATTTTTAGAGCTGTAAACACTGAAGTCATCTAAAAACACTTGCATAAGATCATCCAAATACTCATGGAAAGATTCACTGATCACTCTCTGGAAAGTTGCTGGTGCATTACAAAGTCCAAAAGGCATGACTTTGTATGCATAAGCACCCCAGTCTGTGATGAAAGCAGTCTTTCCCTGGTCTTCTTCAGCTACCTGTACTTGTTTATACCCACTGAAGCCATCAATGAATAAGTACATCTCATGGCCTGCCACAGTGTCTAGCACAGCTTCTGTGAACGGCAAAGGAAATGGATCTTTCTTTGTGCAATCATTTAGCTTCTTGTAGTTCACACAAACTCTCACTTTGCCATTCTTCTTGGGAACTATCACGATAGGTGATAGCCAAGTGGTGTACTCTATCGGGTATATAAACTTAGCCTCAGCCAGCTTCTTTATCTCCTCCCCAACCTTTTGTGCATAGTTGGGATTCATCCTGTATCTTGCTTGTTTGATTGGTACAAAACCTGGTTCCAACTCAATCTCGTGCTAGCATATTTCAGGGGGTATCCCCTTCAAGACTTCATAACTCCAGGCAAATACATCTTTGTATTTGATAAATAGGCTCTTAGCTTCCTCAAAGAATTCTGGCTCCAAGTCAGCCCCAACTTTCACCATTCTTGGTTCCTCCTCAGTTCCCACATTGACTTCTCTCACCTGCTCTTCAGCTGTGATAGTCCATCCAGCCACTACTTCATCCTATAAACTCACAGTGGCAGGTTCCTCTAGGATTTCTATTTCTCCCTCCACATGTTGTAGATCGAGTTGTTGTCATGGCGGACCATGGTGGGAAGGAGTTGCTGGGAGGCGACAGAGATGGCGGGAGGAATCCAGGCGGTGGCGGGAGAACAATAGGTGGAGAGCTGTGGCATGTGACACTTGGTGGTCCAATTTAGTGCAGTGAGAGGTGAGGTTTCAGGCTAGAAAAGCACACAGTTCTGCACACTTTGGATCACTACGTGCTTAAATAAGAATAAGCACTGAGGAGAGTGGGGTCCCACTTTACATGCAGGATTGGCCATTTGGCACACATTTAGGGTTTTCCAAGGGCTTACTGCAGTTCATGCATCCCATCTCCTTTATTTCACTACTGCACCATAGGATACCTTTTGCTCTTGTGGGTCGAGCTGTTGGGTGAGTTATTGGGTGTAGTAATTGGTGTGTGGGGCCATTTCAAGTGCACATCTCGTGCATATCAGGTCACATATAGGCTTCATATTAGATAATATTTCAGTGAGTCATGATACCCTCTATAGCTCAGACATAACATTTTTGTGTACTGCCACTTTGATAATATATACATCCAATTCATCCAAAATTCATGCAATTCATACACAAGCTGTTTGTTCAATTGCTCATCCAGTCATACAAATTTTCTCCTTACTGCACCAATTGTATGGGCATATCTGCTTAAACGCTCACATTTGGGTGTAACTACCTTATGTTCGGTCCTCCTTCCTACCAAACCAGGGATGCCTCGGCGTGAGCCTGGTCACGTGAGCGCGTGAGCGCAACTGCGCTCACGCCACGTCACCTTGCACCAATGCCACATCACGGGGCTCACTCCACGTCATCACACTTTAAAACCGCGTCACCACGCGCCCAGGAAGAAGTGGAGTGTATTCCCGCGGATTGGCACCCTTTAACGCGGAAACAAGCTGGACGACATAATAAAAGGCAATGGTCATTCCCACCTGAAAGCAACAGATGAATAAAGGATGGATGAATGTACAGTTGGATGATAAACAGATGGATGAGTGTGAAAAATGAATGTAGATGGATGAATGAGGGATGGATAAGAGTCAAATGGATGAATGTATAATGGATGTTGAGCAATGGAAAACATTCATGACAGGAAGATGTGTGACTAAAACTTTAGACGAATGCACAACGTATATGACATGAGTGTGGTAGGTTTGTGGGGTGGATTAAAGAGTACAGAGGATGAATGTACAATGGATGTTGAACAAAGGAAAACATTCATGAATGGAGCACGCATGAATACACTGTAGATGAAAGCACAATGGATATGACAAGAGTGAGGGAGGTTTGTGAGATGGATTCATACATATTGCAATATAAATGGTAGTTGATTCTTTGATTATTTTTCTTTCCAAAGGAACAACAACGGTGGAGGAAGGGGATTCAACGTTTTCCAAAGAGGATGAAACAGAATATTAAAAGAACATAGTTCAGTCTGACTCAGAGTCAGTACAATGTATCCCGCTTCCTCTACATCTAAGTCTAAGTATTTAAGAACTCCGGATCTACGCTGGCTACACCTACGGCCGGGCAAAAAAGTAAGGGGATAGGGACTCGGCCGCGTGAAGTGCCATTGCTTCGGCATAATCAGGAAGCAGAAAATTGGAAAGGGGGCTGTCAAAAACAGACTCGCCACAAATGACTATATCTCCTGAAGATCCACCGCTGTCTTTCCTGAAAGACAGCCTGAAAAAGTTATTACTGTAACTTTGATGTTATTGAGAAATTGAGTATGGCTCCCAAAGTGGGTTTAGCACTTACTCACATGAAAAGTCGTTGTCGACATGCTTATCTTCGGGATCGTCATCATTTCGATTTGAATCCGATCAGTCTGTGTGCCTGAAGTGGAGCCAGACAAAGGGGAGGAGCACTGTGTTGTAGAGGTCAGAATCACCCTCCATTGCCAAAAGGCTTCTTCCACCTGCCTTGCATGCATGGTAAGTTGCTCCTGCACCAGACAGGAGGACATGAACAGTTTGGTGGGGGGGGATTAAGCAGATGGAACTGGTTGAAAAGAAAATCAATTTCAGAAGGGAGAGGGAGAGAACGAACCTGTGGACACAGAAAGATCGACCACCCGTGCAGAGTGGTGGCTGCATGACTCCAGCAGTATTTGCATGAACGTTGGGGATTTTTCTTTGACACCTCTCCAGGGAGTGCCATCTGGTCTCTTCAAAGTCTGACTGGACTGCATGAAGTTGTACAAAATGTCATCGACATGCGGCTCATAGGGGGGGGGTTGACGAAACAACCCTGGCCAGAAATCTCAAAGCTGCGGATGGAGGATGGTGTCTTTGAGGTGCGAATCCTCCGCAGGCAGATCGCCTCGAACATCCTCGTCTGCCAAAGATAGCAGTTAGTGTGGTAAACACAATCTATAGTGGAAGTGTGTACATCGGCTATTCAGAACTCAGGCATAAAACAATCATTTTTATCACGAATCGGTGATGATCGGTGTCGATCATGACAGATTCTTCTAGAGTGGAGCTGCAGAGAACATTGAAACTCATCATGAAAGCACAAGCAGAAGGGAGACGGCATACCAGCTGACCAGGGAAACCCCCTTTCACAAGGTAGAGGTTGTTCACACAATTCCATGTGCGCAAAACTTCAAACCCTGAAGACTTCAGGTATGATGCCAATGCCCGACGACTATCTTTGTCACATGACTGAAAAAGCAGAAGTGTCCCTGCATCAGAGAGGAAATTATTACAGAACCCGGACACCCAACTCCACTAGTTGTCCTCGAATTTGTTCCAGCCTGGCGTCTTGCCCTTTGGAAGAACTTCTGGCACAGCCTGGCCATCTGGGATGTCGAGAATGACAATGTCAGCCGCATATGTTTTCTGCACACCGCACACGAAGGTGGGACCAGTGCTCACCTGCAACAGACATGTTTATTTTAAGAACAATGGCAAGAATGTTTTCAAAGAACCAGACTAAAATACTGCCAATGAAACTTTCAGAGAAAAAGGAAAGAAATTGGAATTCTCACCAGATTGAGGAATGAGATTATGTTGTCCCAGGTAGGCGAAGGCACCCCAGTGTATCCTCTCTTTCGACTCTGCATCATCGCTAGCCAACCCTCATTGACAATTTTAATCTCTCTTGCCGAATCAGAACGGGAAGGGTGTGGCTTGGCATCAAACACGCACTGAACTTTGCGGGTATATCTTCCAGCAGTGAAGTCTTGCCCACTCTCCTTTTCCTTCTCCATCTCCTTTTCTTTCTCCTTCCCCTTGTCCTTTTCCTTCTCCTTCTCTTTGGACTTGTCTTTGTCCTTTGGCTTTGCTGGTGAGATGGCTATGACATCAGGAGCCTTGTCTTTTGGTTTGCGGCCCGCCTTCTTTCCCTTCTTTGGCGTTCCCTGAGCATCAGGCTCATTGGCAGCCAATGTTGCTATGTTTCTTTGGTATTGCTCGTCAGTCAGAGGCACCAGCATCTCAGCATTATTGTTCAAATATTTCATGTGTTGTTCTTGAAAGGTCGTGTGCTCCGGTGGGCAGTCAAGGTACCAGCCACAGTCTCTGAAGTGAGAAGGACTCCAGTCCTTCAATATCCCTGCAGTATACATGGTTGGATCGTTTGCAGGGTCCGACCACATGTCAAGATAGTCTGGAATACCGCTCAGGTGATTTCCTTCCATAAGCACATATTCCGTGTACGTGTTAAACAGGAGATAAATCCCAACCCACCAAAGCACGAAGTGAGTAAGATGCAAGTAGCACAAAATGAAAAAAACATGGAATGAAATGGCTCTGAGAACTGCTCCAAGGAGCTCTCAGGACCACGCGACAGCTCTGGATGTGAATGTCGTCAACGCCATTCAAAAAATTCCATTCAATGATACTGCAAATACACCCTAATCCACGTGAATGCAAACTCTCGCTTTGGAATGACACAGACATAGAAGTGAATGTCGTCAACGTTATTCACTTTGGATTTGTGAATACACTGCTAATCAAGCCTACTGATTTCTCAAAAGAGGCAAAATCATTGGATGGAAACTGAATGTCGGCAACGACATTCAGAAACTCGAGTAAGGAACCCTCCTTAAAAACTCAATGGACATTCAAAACGTACATAACACTAAGGACCTCATAATAACACTGGATGTGAATGGCGTCAACGCCATTCACAAAATTCTGAACAAGGAACCAATAAATACACCCTAAGCTCCTAATCCATGTAAATTCAAATTGTCGCTGGTGAATGACACAGACATAGAAGTGAATGTCGTCAACGACATTCACTTTGGATCTCTGATAACACAGCTAATCAACAGTCAAAAGCATTGCAGAACAATTGAATGTTTGCATTGACATTCAGCAAACTGGAGTGAGGAACCCTGTAAACTCTATGGACATTACAAAAACTTACATATCTTCGAGGACCTCTTAACAACTCTGGATGTGAATGTCGTCAACGCCATTCAGGGACATTATCAATTCTAATCAGGGACACTATAAATACACCCTAAGCTCCTAATCCAGGTGAATTCAAATTCTCGCTTAAGAATGACTCAAACAAAGAAGTGAATGTCATCAACGACATTCAATTTGGATCTATGATTACAATCCTTATGAAGCCTAATTATTTCCCAAAAAGTGCAGTAGAGTTTCCAGTATGATATTGCACCTGTACACAACTCGCATCATGGCCCACTCTCCTCCAACCTGACTGTCAAAGTCGTTGGACCGTAAAATGTTACCATCTTTGGAGGAACTCCCGGAAAAAATAGTATCTCCAGGTGAGACCTCTCCACTTCCTTATGTATGCCTCCAATGACATTTGGGGAGGGGAAACAATCGAAATGTTCAAGTCCTTCAAAGTCTGATCCAGCACAATGACGGCGCGCTTTTCGAGCTGCAAATTATATATTTGTCAGTATTGCAAATAAGATACTCATCACATAATTGAAGAAAAGAAAACGGCTTATTTGAATACACACCTGACTCCAAAATGTAGCCTTGTGGAGCCAGTTATCAAACACCAAATCACTGATTCCTTCCACCTTTGTGCCAGGTTGTATGGTGCTCTTTGGGAACTGATTCAAGTCCTTTACTGTCTGATCTGAGTTCCATATCTCCAGCCACCTTATTTTTGTTTGTGGGTCGACCATGGATATGGCCAGCGGGTGCAATTTCTCCTGCTGCATCTCCGGATGCACATGCTTGTCATAGTGAGATTTGATCTGCTGAAGGAACTCAGAACCAAGTCCAGGATCTACTATTCTAAGCTGCTTTCCGAAGGCGGACATCAATTTGGTTCTTCGCATTTCAAACTCATTCTTTATTGCTGCTTCCACACCCTTTGATGTCCTTAGTTCCTCTGGTGTAGTGCGGTAATATTCGGATTTTCCCTTCTCAGCTGCCTCTGCCAGTTCTTGCTGCATTGATTCAAATAGTGATTAGCACCGAAGGAACTACAAACATGTATTCGAAAAGTAAACTGAGTACAGACTCGAGCTTACCGCATACATGTACTCCAGAAACGCCTCTCGAGTCAAAGAATACCAAGTACCTGCAGCTCTTCCTGTTTCGCACTTCTTGATTATATTGGGGGGGAGTACTGTCCGAAAATCATCCAGCTTCATCAGACCAATCCTCTGAATTCGGAATAGTGTGTGGACCAAGCTTGTTGTCACATGCGATTTCTCTGTCGATCTGCAAAAACATTGGAAACATTGCATTCCTTAACACTGTTTTTTTGGGATTAACAAGACACTACAGAGGGAATGAAGTCTCTATGATGACTTACTTGTTCACGTCGTGCATAGCTGTAAGAAGCCTAGCGATGTCGTTTCCAGGATCCAAAACCATTGCCTCCACAGCAACATGCTTGTCTTTGTCTTTCGCATGATGTTTCTGAATGTATCCCATCCATGCCAACAATCGGTGGTTGCCGTCCCAGACGTAGAACATGTGGTTGCAGAATTGCTGGGTGTTCTTTCCCATCATGAGGCCCAGCTCGAACTCCTCATTAGCATCTTTCCAGCACTCATCCCAGGTATCACTGATCTCTGGAGACACTAATGTGTTTTTCCCGTTTATATCCATCAATGACATATAAAAAACTTGTGCACCAAGTCTGTATCCATGCACGAAATCACTCTCCAATTTTGTAATGTCATGGGAAAGAGGTGGACGCACAACAGGCATAGATATCATCCGGCATAGAGGGATGTCCAGACGCCCTCCAAATATGAGCATGTCCCTTATAACCTCCTGAGAGTTTACCCTCTGGAATGACATGAGTTCTTTCACCTTGTCAAGGTAGTGCACTTTAGATTCATCTGCTTCATTGTTATTCTCTGAACTTTTTCCAGACTCGTCCCCATCTCCAGATCCTTTCCCCTCTAATCATGTAGGCTTGGACCTCACAGTTTTGTGCACGATGCCATTTAAATCTGACTGAGTAATGTGCAAATAGTGAACGGCGGTAACGACCATCACTCTCTCTCGTCTCAACTCACAATGAATGGTGTGAAACAAATTCAGAACCATCTACACAAGAAAGCTGATCCTGCCGAATTCAAAACAAAACACTATGATTCTAGGGACACAGGAACAGAAAGGTTTTGAGCAAGAGCGAACGGCGTTAACAACAATCACAAAAGAGTGGGACCTGCCGGATCGGTGTTGTGCAATGACATATATGTGTAAGTGATTGGCAGCAACGACATTCAGTATAGTTTAGGGCGGACAGTAAGTGCAGATTATTCAGATTGACTCCATTGTGATGAACGTCGCAAGCATTCACTGTTTCTTGTCTATGTCGAGAGTACTTTCCAATCGATACTCTACCTGAATCTACAGTATGGTCTTCAAATCTTTGATTGGCGGTACCGCCTTTTCACTTCTCTATTTGTTCAACCTCAAACAAAGAAAATGCATTGCAAAACAATATGACTGAATATGCCGACCCTCACTCTCTCTTCAAACACATAGGTACATAAATCTCATGAGGAGAATCGAATGGCGTTAACGACGCTCGCAATTCAGTAGACTTCAATCACATGTTCCTGCTAAAGAAGGGAAGAGGAAGGACTGCTTGAAAGGCAATCAGACAGACTGTATGATCTGAACAACAGTGAATGACGGTACCGTCAGTCACCCACTCATTGTGCGGTAAACCCTTAACAGAGGAGTAGAAAGCAAATCACCGTTGTTTCATGGTGATGGTCGGTAGCGACAATCCCTTTCTGGGACATTCCACTCAATCTCTACGCAGATCTTCAACAATGAAATGTAAGTTAGAGAAAACTTACTGGCGCCTTCTTAGGTTTTGAAATTGGATCCCCTTCTGCAGCTTTCCTCTTCCCTCTCACATCTGTTGGAATTTCTGTCTGCTCTAGGGTTTCTGGACCTTCTCCCGGTTCAGCGTTCCTCGTACTTCCACCTCCTTCAGTTTCCCTGCGAGTCATCTCTGCATCCACAGGCTGGTTTCCAACGCGCACTGTTATCGCCGACTGTGTCACAGCCGTTGCCTCAGTCTCGGTCTGCTCTTGTGAATCAGTCTCCGCGTTCACCTGCTGCCTTGGCCCTGTGTTCTCCAACAAACGACGCCTCGTCATTTGCTCTCTTGCTCTGCGTCTCTCTCTAAGGGAAGTAAAATAAAGAGACTTTCTTCTCTTTCGTATTGTAGAAGGAACCCTCTCCAGCTTGACTACCACTCTCCCTCTAAGCGCGAAAAGTAGAAAAACAAAGTAACTCCCGATTTCTTGCGGGATTGCGTGCGTTGTTGCTAGTCTCTAGAAGCATCGGATTCCCTCTCGCGTGACCGTTACACATAGTCATTCCCTTATTAGTGCACATGCCAGCAATTAGTGTACAGCTGTTTGTATTCAATATAGTTATCGATGTCTGACGTGTGTCGCCCAAAAGAAACGGCGTGTTCTTTATTAGAACGGTTTCAATATTTAAAAATAACAGCGAATCCCAAAAATCTTGGCGCACAGTCTTAGACAAATATATGTAAATGAACGAGAGTTTGATGACAAATTTGTTCTGCGGCTTCCAGCATCCCACCACTACTCCCCCGCCAAAATTTCGACCAATAAAAAATGCCCCCCAAAAAAAGTGTTCTCTTCGCTCACTATTGCAGAACTCTCTTTGAAAGAGTGCATGAAGTTGAACACAAATCAAGTTTGGAGTGCAAAACAGGGAAGAAACTGTGGTTTTGGGTCCAAATGAATAATGTTGGCTCCCAAATTTGGCACGCACATTGCATATGGCTACATTACACGCCCCATTAAAAAACGGAATGAAAAAAAAATCGTGAGCACGCAAAACACAGTCCAACAGGTCCCAAAGCAATAGCAGATCCAGCGGAATACATTCAACGGGTGAACGGATGGTTCCCATCCAAATCATTTTTGTTTGCTTCCAAACTTTGCCAGTACGTTCGAGACACCCTCTCACAGGTCCCGGACTAAATTCATTCGATGGCTAAACGGATGGTTGGCCATCGAGATGATTTTGGTTCGCTTTGAGACTTGGCCAGTATGTTAAATGTGCCATGGAAGAGGCCCCAGAGTAATATGAGATCAATCGAAATTTGTTCAATGGGCCAACGGATGGTTGCCCATCCAAATGATTTTCGTTCGCTTTGAGACTTGGCCAGTGTGTTCAATGTATCCTTTGAGATCAATCGAAACTCGTTCGATGGGCCAATGAGGTGTTCAGTTGTCATCTGGTTTTTGTTCATTGCGAAAAAAAAAAATCCTGCAATGCGTGCACGGCTATTGCACCCATTGAACGGATGTGGTTGAAGCTCCTCTTTTGCCCGCATGTGCTTGAACATGTGCGGAGACACAACAGACGAATGAAACATTTGCCTCCCCATCGACACCAAGCCATTCCATAATGTAATTGAATTTAAAATAATTTAAAGCCAATAAATAGGTTTGCACTGCCTTTCATTGGGGGTTTCTGGCACGTATCGATTTTGTTTTTGGCTCAATTTTGTTCTGCGGCTTCCGGCATCCCACCACTACTCCCCCGCCAAAATTTCGACCAATCCAAAATGCCCCAAAAAAAAAGTGTTCTCTTCGCTCACTATTGCAGAACTCTCTTTGAAAGAGTGCATGAAGTTGAACACAAATCAAGTTTGGAGTGCAAATCAGGGAAGAAACTGTGGTTTTGGGTCCAAATGAATTATGTTGGCTCCCAAATTTGGCACGCACATTGCATATGGCTACATTACACGCCCCATTAAAAAACGGAATGAAAAAAAAAATCGTGAGCACGCAAAACACAGTCCAACAGGTCCCAATGCAATAGCAAATCCAGCGGAATACATTCAACGGGTGAACGGATGGTTGCCCATCCAAATCATTTTTGTTTGCTTCCAAACTTTGCCAGTACGTTCGAGACACCCTCTCACAGGTCCCGGACTAAATTCATTCGATGGCTCAACGGATGGTTGCCCATCCAAATGATTTTCGTTCGCTTTGAGACTTGGCCAGTGTGTTCAATGTATCCTCTGATAGGTCCCAGTGTAATATGAGATCAATCGAAACTCGTTCGATGGGCCAACGGATGGTTGCCCATCCAAATGATTTTCGTTCGCTTTGAGACTTGGCCAGTGTGTTCAATGTATCCTCTGATAGGTCCCAGTGTAATATGAGATCAATCGAAACTCGTTCGATGGGCCAATGAGGTGTTCAGTTGTCATCTGGTTTTTGTTCATTGCGAAAAAAAAAATCCTGCAATGCGTGCACGGCTATTGCACCCATTGAACGGATGTGGTTGAAGCTCCTCTTTTGCCCGCATGTGCTTGAACATGTGCGGAGACACAACAGACGAATGAAACATTTGCAGACAGATTCAATTGCAGTAGACACCTTCACCTGCAAGGATGAGGAAATAGAAGGCAATCAGGGCGACGGCCGAACAATCTCCCGCAAAACCGCTTCCACGAGCTGAAGCTCAGTTCCTGGAGGATTTCCCGCCTGCAGATGTTGGGGCCGACTCTGCTGCAACGAAGGCAATGGGATCGACCGTTTCTGTCGATTTGGTACTGGAGGAGGGTGCTGCCGCTCAACGTTCGCAGCAAGACCTCACCACCGATGAGCAAACAGGCCCCAGAGTGCAGCTCCAGTTGAGGATGCTCCAATTGCTCAGCCACTACCGGCACCTACAGACATGTCTCCGGAGGATTTCAAAAGTGCAGCGGATAAAATGTTGGAGGAGACACACAGTAGCATTGGCAGAGTTCTGGGCAGCAGGGTATTCCAGCGGACTCTTTGAATCCCACTCTGTCGCATGGTCTCCCTTCCCATTGTCAGGCAGGCCCTTCCCGGAGATGTGGATAAGCTCAAGTTCGCATTTCGAGAAGGGTACCGTCTGGGATCGGCAGCGTTTTACGTTTCCATTGAGAATGAGGACGGCGAAACTTGTGGACCCACTGCCGATGAATTGTCAACGTGGGATACCCACTGGCACACTTGCAACCACAAATTTGAGGCGACGCTGAAGGGTGATCCAGACTTCGGCCATATGTTGGGTAAAATGTTCTTTGTGTGGGACGGGAATCACCGACTTCTTGCCTGGTGGGAGTACATCAAGCAGAACCATGCCAAGCACATTGGCTGGCATTACATGGTGGAGTGTGTCATCCTCAAGGTGAAGGCGGTAGACTCTTCCCTGCTCAAGAATGCCATGGCGGACCTCAACTCGTAAGATACTCATACCCTCCCTAGCACGTTCGAAATGCGGTGCCGCATTTTGGTTTCCAATCTGGTTTGTTTCCGTGCTTCCGTGTACTGAACTGGAGAGTGTGCCTTGCAGGGTCACTGAGAATGCGTACGTGCATACCCACATGGCACATATGCTGTACAGGGTGAGGAAAACTGGTCTCACTGATCCGCAGATGTTTGCGGAAATGCTGGAGCCCGAGCTCATTCAGAAAGCCGTTGCAAAAACAGACCGGACATGGTATCGTCTCACTATGGATGGAATGGTGGAGGTGATATACGAAGTAAGTCGTCCTCCGATTTCCCTCTGCTCATCCTTCCCCAATTTCCAGTAATCTTTCCACATGAATCGAATGTAACGCTTCTGCATGTTTTTGTTGGCAGTCAAACATCAAGCTGGATTTGGCCCATGCCAAACGCTTCTTCATGGAAAGTGAGGGGCAGGTGAAAACGTTGCAGTCATTGACTGAGCACTTGAAGGAAGCCGGTGTCAAGTCCAGAACCAAATACAAGTAAAAGCTTGTGAAGCTGGTGGCAATTGCAGATCCGGCACTTGGAAAGGACTTCATCCCCGAGATTGCAAAACACTATTCTCGGGCCATGCAGCCGACCATGCAATTGGAGAAACTGCATCACCTCTCAACGGCATGTGTTGAGGCGAAAGAGAAGGTGAGGTTTCAATGCACTGAAGTTCCTTTCTAGCAATAGCCACTCTCTTCCAGCTCCTGACATTGGATCGGAAATGGCAGACACGGTGGCTGTCGATCTGGAATGCATCCGAGAGCATAAGGACAATGTGGTCTTTTCCACTGGAAGTTTCCGACCTTGCAGTGGATGTGTGGCTCAACCGCATGACTTGGTGGTTCCAGGTAATTCAAGGTACTTCCCCAGATTTGCTTTTCTGAAATGAATTCCATGAACTGCTACGTGACAATGCATTTGGGAATCGCAGGTAATGTTGAATGCGAAGGAGCAAGTCGTAATGCACACAAATTCGTTCGGCTTGTACGTCAAATGGGATGGAACACAGACATTGGAAGACTACGTGACACGTTTCAGATGTGCGTACAAGGACAACCTTTTCGCCAGAGAGCTACAGACAGCAAGAAGGAGCGTGGAGTTTACACATCAGGAGGGAGCGGGGAAAGCTGCAATGCGAATTGTTTACAGGTGAAGCACAGCTGCCCTTGTATGCAAAGCCTGGTTACGAGGTTTGTCTCCAAAATGCGGCACCGCATTCGCATTTTATGTTTTCGGTGGCACTCTATGAGTAGGTTCGTCCAATCTTATGCTCACGCATGCTGACTGCCTTGCAGGTATATGAAATACGTGCTCCTTCAGACAAGGGCCCTGGCTCAAGAGCCCCCGTTCTTCATGGCTTGGACCGTGGCGGGCCCAAGCTGTGTCTACACACCCGAGATGCAGAAACAATGGCATCCCGTGCATCTCGTTGGATGCCCCTGGTACCTGGATATGTCTGGCGGTATTGTTGACGAGTCTGAGAAAGATCTGCACGCCTTGGCAGAAGAGAAGAGAAAGGAAAGACGTGTCCCTGCTGGGCCAAAGTCGGCAAAGGAATTTGCTGCTCTGGAAGAATCCAGAAAGGCAGCTGAGATGGCACAAAAGACGGTGGATGCAGCTGTGCAGGCCCAACAGAAGGGGTCGAAGAAGAGGACTTGCCAGCAAAGAGCAGCTGTTGTGACACCCGCCAAAACGAAGAAGCAGAAACAGCCTGTTCAGGAAGAGGGTGAGGAAGAGGACTCCGATGGAGACTTTGCAACCAGCCCACCCCCCCAAACGCAGGCTGCCTCCCCTGTGCCCACCGTTGTAACGAGAGGCACGAGAACTGGCTCGGCAAAGAAGGCATTCTTCAACCCCCCAGGGGGCACCCTTTCGAGCCGGTGGAAATGAAGAGGCCGAAAGTGGCTCCCGAAACAGTAGTCCAGTGTGTAAATGAGAGTTTCTTGGCGGCTTTGGATGGACGGGCAGCCAAGTTGGCATACATGAAGACCATGGAGGGTCTGAAGGGCAGAGCACTGAAGAAGGCGACTGCCGAAGAGCCTTCCGACACCCCAGGATTTCAGAATATGGTCTCGTTCTTTGAGAGCGTGTGTGCAGACAAGGATTGTAGGAGGGGCGGAAATGCCACCGAGTGGTCTTGCGATATGATCATCTTGGATATTCCGGACGGAGAGCCTGTGGAAGGACTGCAAGCTTTGCCATCTTGGAACAGGTACTCGGAGGACTTTTGGAAGAAAGGATTCGGGCTTGCCCGCATGGTGTTGGACGACAGAGGCTGTGTGGTTGTCCTGGCGAGCAGAGGAAAAAACACTCAGACAGGAATTGCGAAGTGGACCCGCAAGAGCGCCGTCCCGATTCTGAAAAAGAAGTGGACGTGCATCAACACACTGGGCCTTCGATCGGAAGGGAAGAAGGTGATTACGACACTGGCACTCGTCCATTCATTTGCTTGGGTGTTTTCAAATGCGGTGCCGCATTCGGTTTCTAATCGTTCCCCCCTGTGTATGCAGACGAAGCAGTTCGATGCATACTGCTTTGTGAAGGAGAACTCCACCTTTGCTTTCCGGAAGGAGGGAGGAAAGGTTGACCCGAACTGCGACCCCCTCGATTACGACGTTCTGTTCAACAACGTTCCCAAGGAACTTCTCCCTCATAGCCTCACTTCAACGGAACCCCTGCGGTACTCACGGACTCGGAGCCGTGCCTTCATTCAGACAATTATGGAGACATGCACAGACGTGGAGGGCACAGTGCTCGACCTCATTTGTGGGATGGGTATGCAGAATCTTGATCTATGCTGTTTTGCAAATTCTCGTTAGGATGTAGTTCGCAACATCTGAAGCGCCATGTTGTAATGTGTGGATGGCATTGTAACAAGTGCCTCAATGTGGGCTGGGCGGTTTTCCGACCGGCACCTCTTTGCCTACGAGGAGGATTCATCCGTGTGGGGATCCCATCTGGAAGGGCTGCAACGGAATGTTAAGGCTCCCAACAGAGCGGAAGTCTCCTCAGATTCGTCGGAGTTCGAGGAAGACACAGTGGACATTGATGCGGAGGAGAACCCGGAATACGAGTGAGTACAAACATTGTAAGTTTGCAAAGCCTTCTGGGTCATTTTTGTCAAACGAATTTCCGGACTCTGGTTCTCATTAGTCTCGTTGATGATTGTCATGTGCAGGATTGCAGGGTCCGGGTCGAAACATGTAGGGCCTACACTTCCTGCCAGGAAGAATGTCCCGTTCTTTGCGAAGGCCGACTTCATGACGAGCCCGGTGAGGGACTACTCCCTTCCTAGTTATGCAGCTAAACTCGCAAATACAGCGATTAGAAGAAGTGAGAATCCCAGTAAAGTAGAGCAGATTTTGGAGAGGGCTAGGGAGGACAGAAGGATAAGGAAAGAGTTGGCAGCAGCTCAGACAGGTAGACGGGTACGAAAGTACATATGTGATTCAGCGGATGAGAGCGACGCAGACAGGGAGGAAGACGACCCAACGGAGGTGAGATGGACAGTTCCGCAAGGGGAAGATGGGATTTTTGAAAGCCTGGCCAATGAGCAGTCTGCTGGAGATGAGAAAGGCACTGAGGGGGTGGAGGCGGAGCAGGACAGTCTAGAACAGGATGAGGATTCGGATGATTTTCAAGATTAATAGAATTTTAATGAAGTCTCTGTAAATGTAAATTCTCTTCCAGAGTATATAAAGGAAATTCTCCCCGACATTCGTGACCCCTCTCCAGTGTGCATTCCAGCCACAAAATCGCCCAAACCACGACGCTCCCAAAATCAGAAATGGGGCACCGCATTTCCAAAATTTTGGCAACTCTAAAAACCTCTTTTGGAAATGCGGCACCGCATTTCCAAAACAGGGGAGAGACTAAATTTTCCATTTCAATGTTGGCATAGTAAAAAGTAATCGGCCGATTGGAAATGCGGTGCCGCATTTCCAAAATTTCCTTTGTCCACACGCCAGTTTTGGCCTCTCCCGCTCATTTCATGGATGCCACCACGCTTACAGAGGTCGAACAAGGAGGTCGAACAAGGAGGTCGATATGGTGGAATTGGAAATGCGGTGCCGCATTTCCATATTGGGGATGGTCGTTGTTCGAACTGCAGGCCCATCAGCAAAAATTGGCACCGCATTTCATTGTCAAAAAAAAGTCGATGACGGACATGGAAATGCGGCGCCGCATTTCCAGAATGGACATCGCAATTTGTCCATTTGCAGACCCTCTCACGGAAATGCGGCAACGCATTCCATCGCGCTGGTCAGAAATGTCACACTTTCCGAAGTGTTGGACGGAAATGCGGCACCCTTGTCCAAAAAGAAGTTTCCATTGCCAAGCTGGAAATGCGTCGCCGCATTTGCAATGCTAACCTCGTTGTCTGTCCAATTTATAGACCCGTGTTGGTATTTCGTGTACCTGGACGGAAATGATGCACCGCATTCCATTGTCCGACACTGAAATGCGGTTCATACATTTCCATGTCGGCATTGGAATGCGGCACCGCATTTCCTTGTCCGACATAGAAATGCGGCACCGCATTTCGATGCCGACATGGAAATGCGGTGCCGCATTTCAATGTCCGACATGGCGTTACTCTGGTATATTCTTGACACATGACTCTCATACCGGTTACTCTGGTATATTCATCCGGACACACAAATTGTAGAAATGAGACATCAAATTGTAAACAGTGGGCCAATTCCGACAGTTATTCAACAGAATGAAACACAATCACACAGAAGTGAGGTACGATGGGTTTATTGATCAGACACGATGTCTCACATTTACCAACTGCAGACAAAACTAAGCCCTTCCTCCTTCTACATGGGCTTCACCAAGTCGACGGAACTTCGATACCCCTCAAAACAAGCTCATTACTGCTGCGGCACCTCGAGGTAAACTGCAATTCGGTCGTTCTGCTGCCCTTGCTGGAGCCGATGACAATGTCATGTCCATCAATGATACCACCATCATACATTGACAAGGTCACTGTGGGCCTCATGTGCCCGTGCCATTCGTCTTTGCAACTCAGCCGAATGTCTCCATACACTGGAAGAGCGGAGTGATCTGCACGTATATAGTTTTCCCCGGTGCCGTCCTCCCTGGTCCACTGGCAGCAGTTCCAGCGCCAAAGCGAGGCCGTGCGTGATCTGTCCGGCATCCCTTTCCAGCTTGGTATATCAAGGTCAACAATTTTCAGGACCCACGGACCGCATTGACCCTTGCCTTCACCTCACTCAAAGCAGTAATAGCCCTCCAGATACTCCATTGCGCGCAAAGACTCTTGCTTGATTCCAGCAGCGTCTCTGAAAACAGAGAGCCAGACAATGATGTCTCCTGATTCTGGTTTGAACATACCATAATCGTGGCCATGATAAGGGCAGTCGGCTGGATTTCGGCGGCACGGCATCCTTGAAAAAGAGTAGCGGAGTACGCTCAATTACAGCAGCTCCCGGATGGAGGAGGAGCAGCGCGGTGGCTGGAAAAAGTTCAAGCTAACGCTGCAATTCCTCACAAACACTCCAGGGCACATTTAAATTCCCCCCCTACAGGATCCTGGACCGATGAAGATTGGCTGTTGCATGAATGTAGCCGTTTCAGTTTCCTACCCTGCCATGCAAACTATGGGCAGTCACTGCCAGGTGGGCCGATAGCCACTGGTCACGACGAAGTCCATCCCCTCTTCGATGTAAATGCGGCGCCGAATTTCCATCTGGGGGGATGGACTTCGGTGGCAGATCTCAAACTATAACTTGTTGATGAGAAAGATGTATGGGTTCATCCACCTCCGTCGGTGGGTACGTGGGACCCAGATGCTCCATTATTGGAGGCCGGACTGCTCTTCCGCTTCGCATCATTTCCAAAATCTAAGGGCTTCGTAGCTGTCCGCAAGGTCATTGTCATCGGCATCCAAGTCGTCCTCAAGTCCTCCTTTGCAAGGATGCCGTGCTTCCGGAACCGGGATGACTGCCCATTTGGAGGCATCGATTATGCAATGTATTCGGCCACATCGGGAGACATTGTTATCTGGTACACAGATTACAGAGAAGATACTGGTTCGATTGTGGGAACATTGGTGCCTTTTGAGTATATCCTAGGCCACTACGCCTTCGAGCGGGGTGACGATCTTGGTCTGAGGAGTCCGTGGCTCCTGCGCATCCTCGATTCCGATTTTCCCAGCTACGACGGTCACCCATGCAGAAGAAGGCGCACTGCTATGCTGTTGCGGTGGAACTGCTGCCACTGGACGTGGGTGGACTCCATCGGAGAGACCTATTCTCCTGAAGGAGTGCGCTCCTCTTCTCCATTGTATGGGGACATTTGCATTGGTGTGGACGACGAAAACGTGAAGATTTCCATATTCGATGGTGGTATGATTGAAGGGCAGGACATTGTGGTGAACATCACTAGGGGCGGTACAACGGCTGCAATCGACTTTACCTGGAGGAGCCCCATGACTCATGAGCTAGTTCTGAGAGCAGTCAAAGTCCCATTGACAACGTGACTTGTATTCAGTAGGCACAGGGCTAAAGATTTGATTGCACAATCAGCACAGTAGACGTGCTTCAAATGCAATTCATGTGGATCAATAAAAACCTCATTGTGCCCTCTTTTTATTCTATTCTGTGTCCATCGTTCCGAGAATGCGTCATTGCTCATTTCGTTTGGGATTGGGAGTGTGGGTGGATTTTGCAAGTGGCTGGTAGGCTGAAATGGGCCCCCATTGTACAGAGCAGTACCACCCTTCCATTCGCGAAACATTGCCTTTCAATATATAATTCTAAATAACATTGCCGAACCTCCTTCATCAGGAGGTCCTTCTCCCCCTATGACCGTGGCACCCTAAACCCTATTCCCGCGGACACTCATTTCCGGAAAATAGTGCTGCTCATGTTTTTTTCCACACTTACGACTCTGCTCATGGCTCATGCCGCTCATGGCTCATCTCACTCGATACTTGCAAGCCCCACAGGCTTATACGCACTTACCTGTTCCATTCTGTGCCAACCATACCTTCATGCTCTGTGCCCTGCAAGCTTTCCTTCAGCTGTTTTAAACAAAGCCTTTTTGTTTGTCTAGAATGAAGAGAGTGAGGGGAATGGAGGATATCAGGGTGAAGAGCACCATGATTATGCAGAAGCAAACAATTGCAGCACCGCAGGCAGTACAGCTGCTCAGGGAGTGGCGATTGGAGGGGCTACTATGCAAGGACTGGTCCTTGCATCATCGGCAGTATATGATTCAATTTCTTCAGAACTTTGAGCCTCGGACGGGAGTTACCCAGGTGAGGGGAGTAGACATCGAAATTACTCCCCAGTACCTGCAGCAATTGTTTGATTTGCCATAAGGTCATGTGGATGTGGATGAGCACAGGGCAAGATTGCAGATAGAGAATTTGTTCCAAGAAGGGAGTTTCTTTAAAACTCAAGGTTATGCTTGTACCAAAGCGGAGTACCCAGGGCTTAGGGAAGTTGGCCAAATATTGAACGTTCTGTTTGCCATGAAACAGAACCAACAGTATTTGAGCAGGTCATTCACAGAGGAGATCCTGAAAGCTTTGAGGGGAGAGGACGTCGCTTGGGCGGAGTTAATGTACAATGGACTCGTGGACGAGATGAAGAGGTTGCAGGGCACTGCTGCTAAGTCTCCGATCATTGTGTCTGGTCCAGTCATTGCCCAAATCATTCTTGATTCTTGCATACTTGATACTCGGGAACGTAAGGAGATGGGAGTGTTTGAGGCAGAAATCACTGCAATTGAAGAGCAGGGCTCTTCACATAGTGAAGGTGGACTGGCAGCACAACACCAGTCTAAGAGACAAAGGCGGGGTATGACTGTAGTGGCGGATCCACTGGCTTCACGGAAACCGCACGATAATGTTTCTCAAGCTCTTGTGCAAGATGGGGCACAACAGCACAGAGAGCTGTTATTATTGGAAGCACATCCTTCGGATAAGGGAAGAGGAAGTCACTTCGATACCACAGCCACCACAACCAATTGACTCAGTTGTTTTAGAGGTTCCACAGTTAGTACATGCTGTGACATCACCCCCAATTGCTCTGGAAGGAGAAAGGTTGGACATTCCCACTACAGAGCAGGTCGTGGCTGAAATTAAGAAGGGTGACCTTCTCTATGAAAACTCTGGCTTGGTAGGGGAATCAGTGGTTCCAGAGGTGCAGTGGTTGTCCAGGGAAAACCCTGCTGCGCATGTAATACCCACACCTGTGATGGAGGTACCAAAGGTAGCATATCAGGACACTGCAGCACCTGTGGAGGATGAGGTGGTTCAGGAAGAAAATCCGGTGGGGCAATGGCCTGAATGGTTGGTGAGGCATCACACTATGGAGGATCAGGGAGAACAGCAGCAAGTTCACCATGATGACCCTCAACAGGCCATGCTTATGGGTTCCATAAGCAGAACACTTAATTTGTTGGGCACTTATGTGAAATCCCATGTTCCATCTACCCAATTGGCAGCTTTGAGGGAGGAACTCAAAAAGAAGTTTGAGGCTCGAATTGCCACTGGGTGTGCTAACAAGGTCAATGAGGAGGTCAATCTCAAGTTACAGCAAGAGTTGGAGGACACAAAGGCTGCTTTGCAGTTGGCCAAGGGACATTTGATTGAAACAGGCCTCGCGTAGGACCAATTGCATGAAGCACATAAGCAACAGTTATACCAAATGCAGGTGAAGCATGAGGGCAAGTTGCAAGAAGTGAATGTACTACATACAGAGTTGTAGGCAGTACATGAGAAGATGACCATACAATGTGCTACACTCACAACTACTCTTGAGCAAACTGCATTAGAAGTTAACAGACAAGGGGAGAGATGCATGAAGGCAGAAGCAGAGATAGTAGAGCAAGCGAAACTCATTGTTGATATGAAGAATACAATCTGTCGCAATGAGAATACTTTCAAACAATACATACAAGTTGAGGCTGACCAGGAGAGGTATATCCTGGAGTTGCAACAAACAGTCATGGTCAATAGAAATGAACTCTCTGTGGCTAACAAGGTTTGGAAGGAAGCCGATAATCTGGCTGCTGCCTATGCGAGTTTGGTTGAACCTCATGCGAAGCGCATGGAGGCTTTACAACAGCAGTTAGATGTGTACAGACTCACAGAGGAGCAGACTCTTAGGGGTGCCACACACGACTTGGTGGATAAACACCTTATGCAGGTCTGGTTAACACAAGGGCCAGTGGAAGGTAAAACACCACGGAAGCTCACCCAAGGCGTCATGAATGAGCTTAGACTGCAGGTGCAGAACATTGCCACAACTACTATAGACAATGTTTATAGTAGGATAGCGGGGCTACAGGAGGATGTAGAAGGCCTGCAGACTCAGGTGGATGACCTGAGTTCAAATATTGACAAGAGAGTCTTTGTACCTGAGGAGCAGCTGATAGCTACTTATTTACATGCCAGGACTCTAATTTTTCAGTCTTCTTCGCAAGGGATGCAGGAGATGCCAGTGGTAGAAGGGCCAGTGGTACCAATACCACAGCAAGTGACTGTACAGGTAGCTAACCTTGTTGTTACTACAGCCACACCACACCCTGAGGTATGGGGGGATGCTGCTTTTAACCCACCTAAGACTCCTGCTGCACGGGAGTACAGTCGGGCTATGATTATGCCCTTCAACCAAATTCCCATTGTGTTGGATTTGGCTTGGAAGGAATTTAGTCCTCCGCAATCATTGGCACATTACTACCAGATCATGCGCATTTGGCTGCCTGTGGCAACTAGGACAAAGGTTCTTCCAAACAATCGACCCATTGAGGATCATCACTTTGCGAGGTACTGGTCTGAAGCAGGTACCATGTTGAAGGAATTAATTGCCTTCCAAGTTGTACATGGGTACATTTATACCAAGACCAAGGAGGTATCAAGTATTGTCATGGGCTGTGGATTATACTATGCTGCTTGTTTTCTGGCACGTTATCACATTGAGCAGCAGAGGATGCAATCCCGATTTCTGAGTTATTCCAGTGGGGATCATTGGGTCTTACCTTCAGTGCCACCTCATATGTACCTATATGATGCAAAAGTTATGATGCAGAAGGATTCCCAACTTCGTTCATGGTTTCATTCAGCTTGGAACAATTTGGCAACACAGAAATTCGGCCCTGAGGATATTTTCTTTAAGGGACATGAGGCATGGAAATACTTACATTGTTCCAAAGTCATTGGCACACCTCTTACCTATACAGATAAGGAGATGAGGACGTTCACTAATTTTGCTTGCCAGCGCTTACAGCAAGTTGTACAATTTAAACTTCCAGATATGGTTGGACCACATTGTATGCCACACAGGATTCCACTTAAGGTTCGGCCATTAAAACACCTAAGAGGAGACGAGGATTCTGATACTACTGTTTCTTCAGCGGACTCTTTTGACATGGCACAGGACTATGCACTTCAGATGGCAGAGAAGAAACGACGGGGATCTCCTATGCCTGAGAGGTTACCTCGTTATCAGCCAAAGGAGGGACTGACATTTCCAGGTAGTACTCAATCATCTCCGTCAACCAGTGACAGGACTCGGGCTCGCACACGGAGTCCTTCACAAGACTCTCACCGGCAGAAGGGTGCTCGCTCACAAAGGTTTGCTAATCCCAAACAGTAAACTGTGAGGACACGGCTTTTTGAGAGGGGGAGGGGTAAATGTTAGAGGGCTTCTTGGGACTTAGATGCTTTTACGGGTTTTGTGGGGTACCCTTAATTTTTTGTGCAGACTGAGACCAACAGGAGCCTTAGGGGTGGCAACAGCAGGCTTTAGGGGGGTTATACAGCCCGACACAACCAGTCACAGCCCACAGCCCGACATAGCCCACACAGCCCACACAGCCCGACACAGCTTTACACAGCCAGTCACAGCTTCACACAGCCCGGCACAGCCTAACACAGCCAGTCACAGTTCGGCACAGCTTGACACAGTCTGTCACAGTACATAGGGAACAGTTATCATTGACAGGGAACGACTGTGAGGGAATGACATCTGCAGAGGGAACGGGTTACTTCAGGGATGACGGTTAGTTAGTTAGGTGGTTAGAACAGCTTGGGGGTAGATAAAGAGAGCGGCAACGAAAAGAAAGGGACTTGACGGGGAGCGCTTCTGGGTCATGAATGGGAGGAGATCAGGCGGAGAGGAGGAACGAGAGCACGGAGAAGCAGGAGAGATGAACAGTAGATGCTTGTTACATACAAAGCTGTAGTGATACTGTAGGGGAGATGAGTGTCACCATGGCATTGGCCTGATAACTGATAAATCATAATCTGATACTTATTCGATACAATCGCACTGTGTAGAGAGACATGAGTGAAGCTGTGGAATGAATGCATGATTTACTGGAATTTAGTAGATACTGAGGCAATCTGATGCTTCAGTATACATGGTAAGGTAAATTGATAACATGAAGGCGAGAAGGAATACAAATAGGAAGCACAACCATGATACACTAGCTGCAGGTCATGACTGATTGTTCTGAGCGGGCTGAGTGCTTAGAGATATCCAACTCTTCTATCTTGGAGTCTCCACCTCGGATAGCGAAGGGATGGGTGAGCAAAAACCGTTTGACAGCCACCCTCAAGAATGACTTGTATTTGGTTTGCTGCTGGAGAGCACGGATCAGGTCATCGGCAATGGCCGCATACAAATCTCTTCCCTTTTTGCCGGATTGCTGCAACCAGACATTGTGCACTGTCTCCACTAGATTGCAAGAAGGCATGTCTGCCATCTCCTCAATGGACATATGCTGCAAGGTGCAAAAACACAAAGCCGATATTAGGATTGGGACTCTGAAAGACATATCTGAAGCACCGAAAAGAAGATGAATGCAAACCGCTCACCGTTGTCATAGCAGCTCCCCACTGTCGGTAATGGAAGTGCCAAAATGCAAACCAGTCTTCCAGTGCCCTCATGATGTCTTCCGATGCCGCTCCAGATGAGTACCACCAGGCACAAATTGTCTGGAACAATGTATTCGCTTCCCCCATAGTTTTGGCGTCTTTGTACTGTTTGCACAGTTGACGATGCATACTCTGCATATCCGGCTTGATGTCTGCCTTTGTGTGTTTTTCCAGGGATTGTGTCCAATGGAAAAGACACGTACGTTCTCTTCCAGGCATTGGCACTTTTGGATCTCCCGTCTTGAACACAATGTGGACAACGTTGAAATTCGCTTGAGCACTGTCGGCCATGAAACCAACAAAATTTGGAGATGGGAGACCATAGGAGGCCATAACGCGAATGAGAGCTTCCCACATGAGCTGTTGTGATTCTGTGTCCTCTGACTGCATGTCACACACTGCAATTGTCATGACACGCAGATACACAGGGTCGTAAACATGACATGCTATTGTGGTCCAGTCTTTAACCCTCTTCACGTGATCGAACTTAAGGAAGCAGTTGCCAAGATTGCCACCCTTCTGCATACGTTGAACCAGGCTGACTCCGTTGCCCTCACCTTTTGTGGACATTTTAAACAGGAATATTGTCCTGACTCCTTGTCCCGGTAAAACGCTGTCTTGGATGTAGTCGTACATGCTCCTTTTCTTCAAATCCATAATATTGTCCATATAACCTCGGCTCCCAGAGCCCATTCTCAAAGCGTTCACTTGATTCCTAATGTTTGGAGAAGTCAATGTCGAGAAATGGTCCATAACAATGTCCAAAGCTGGTCCCTCCAGTTTTCCTCCAACTGAATCTGTATGTCGCGGCCTTTTGCCTTGAGGGCGGGGGTCGGGACACAAGAGGGGCTGCCCCTATGGTGGGGGCAGTGGCAACAATAGGTACGGGGGGCTGAAGCACCCTTGAGTGCCCAAGGCACTCAAGGAGGCAGAGGCGCTCACTAGGTGGAGCCCCGCACACCGGGTTGCGGTGGGGGTGGTTCCACGAGGGGTGGTGGTAGCTTAGTGGGTCTTAGTGGGGGTGGCATAGGACTCACTGGAGGAACGAAGGGGGACCATTATGTCCCGGTGAGCAGCCGAAGCTCCGAGTTGGCCCGACGGCCAGTTTGGGAGTTAGGCGTGCGCATCAAAGCGAGTAGCTATGACTTGAAGGGGAGCTTACCGAAGTGAGGTGCGCGACACTGACGCACATAGAATACGACTTTCCAGAAAGGACTTGCTCGCCCCCATGGCAATTGCAGAAGTGGTTCCAGTTGGATTGGTATCCAACTCTTCCCTTATCAGTCTCAATGCTCTCTCTGTAATCCCCCTTGGACACAGGGTGGTTGTGAAAACCAAAATGGACACAAGCTCTAGTCAGGGTTTTGAATCGATGCACCACATAGTACATTCTGGCGCCACACAATGCAAGGCAGCGAGGTGGTAGCCTACAAAACTTGCACACAAAAGTGTTACTGTATGGTGGTGTCACCCCAGGCTTGAATGGATTCTCAGTGACACCATCCCATTCACTTTGGTTTTGCACACCTGACAGTGCGAAGTGTCTGCATTTCATGTTCTCGCATTTGAGGTGCCCATTACAGACTGTGCTCCTGAATATGAGGTTGTCATGGTTGTGAATATTGGAGGTTTTTGTGTGGCACCAAGGGTGTCCATCATGCCTTTTGTCCATTCCTTCCATGAGACTGGAAATGCCCCCCACTCGACCTGGAGGAGGCAGCTCGAAAACAATATTACCATCAAATGATTCCGGCAAGAATGCCAAATGCTGAACATTGAAAGTGCTCCAGTTAATCCCCCTCAACTCACTCTTGAATCCTGCCATCCCACCCATGGCTTTCAGTTTGGGAATGACACTGGCGATCTCCTCCACATCTGCTTCATGATCTGGACATGGCTGATCCACGGGCAGTATTTCACAGGCGTCCTTGGAAGAGGAGTCCGAAAGCTCCACAACAGTGTTAACGTTACTTGACTCCTTCTCGACAACCATGGGTGTTTTCTCTTGGGCCACTGATGCTGCCGTTCCAGGAGTAAGGAACGATCCTGCAGACTGTCGTCGAGGAGCACTGAGCACCCTGTATCTACCTTGAGGCACTCTCCATTGTGTGGTTTGTGCAGTCTGCGAAGGTTTATGGAAGGTGTACTTGAGCAAATTTCCATTGGCATCGTACACTTCCCTCTCAAGGAATAGAGTGCCATTCTCCAACCGAAACTGCGTTGCGAGCACGTGTTCATGCACCACCGCAAAACCATCATCATCCACCTCGTATGAAAATGGCACAGGGTGGTCCTCGCTGAAGAAGTCCGCGTCAAGGGAGCCCATGGCCTGGGAGGCCATCTGTCAATGTTGCTTCAAAGCGCACAGTTCAGAGTCCAATGTGAGTGCAGGCTGTACTAGAGTGGAATTTCTGGGCTGTATATAAGACGTCCTTACACACAATTGTAGGTGTCGCTTTCGCATGCAGGTCTTCAAATGCGGATCGGTACATCAAACAAATGTGTGGACGTGCGAAGCAAGTGTATGGTCAGAGAGTGCCCAAATGCGGAGTGGATAATGTCAGCCCAAATGAAAGAATCCAACTGTTTTTCCACATGTGCCCCCAGTGTCTTGAACATCGAATCCCGCAATTTTGTGGCCTGTAAAGGGAGAGCAAGTTGGATACCAACACTGGTATATGTGATAGCGTTGCTATCCATTAAACGAGTGGAGTTTGAAGGCTGGGAGGAACGGAAAGTGAATGTTTTTACTCATATACATGAAGAGCTTGTACTGGTAAAGAATTGGATTCCCAAGGATATCTTGTGGATCAAACTTACACCAAGAACAACTTTTCAGACCTGTTTGCCATATGGTTATATGGTAACGGAGCCTTCTAGTCTAGCCAAGGGTACATTAAAGCTTGAAAGAAATCCAAGCATATACGAGAGATACTACAAGAGAGAGTTTTGGTTATTACCTCATCAAAGACGTGAAAGATATGGGTCATGAGTGATGAAAGGGAAGCTAGACTCCACAGATATTCAGCAAAAAGGGAAAGCTATTTAAAAGCTAATTATCCGTATCTTTGGCAGAAGGGTGATAGTTACCAGAAGTAAGGCTAAAATATTACCTCCAGTGGATGAGGAGGAAGATGTGAATGAAGATGGCAGTGATGTGCCTGAAGATGATGAGGCATGGAGAGATGAGAAGGAACTGCACAAGGAAGTGGCAGAAGCTATAAGGAAATGCAGAAGGAGACAAATATCCCTATAGTAGAGTCAACAGACTCTGAAGAAGAAAATGATGAAGGTGAAGATGAAGTGAAGCAAGATGCTTCACAGGTTCAAGATAATGAAGGGGCTTTGGCTGAAGTGATATGCCAGTCCAAAGCCGAGATTACAATTGGACAGCTATTGGCTGTGGCACCCCGTTGTAGACACGGGCTGTATCAAACAATCAATCAGATTGCTTATGTGACAGAGAATACAGAACCTGAACAGCAAGGTGACAAGTTATAATGTGAAGCCTGAAGGGCAAGAAACTGTCATGGACTTTGATGATTCCATGCCAGTAATCCAATTGAGAATTGGAAGCACAGACCTGATGGACGTACTAATAGATGGAGGCTCGGGAGTGAATATCATGACAGACCAATTAATGCAGAAGCTTGGTCTGAGTGACATGAGACCAACCCCATTCACAGTAACAATGGCAGATCAAAGAAGTGTACAGCCATTGGGCTTGATAAGAGGAGTAAGAATACAGATTCAGAAGTTGGTCTTTAAGATCACTGTGACTTTATTGAAAATGGATGATGTCATGGAAGCTTATTCCTTACTGTTGGGACGACCATGGCTGAAACAAGCCAAGGTATTTCATGACTGACATTGGCAATGTAAAACATAAAACATAGGGGTTTCCTAGAAAAATTCACACTGAAAACAAACAAATGTCAAGATGCTTACCGTGTACATGTAGTTAAGAAAAGCCTCCCTTGTCAAGCTGTACCATGTGTTTGTCTTCTTTTCAGCACACCTCTTTATCTGCTGAGGACTGAGCACGTTCGTAAAGGACTCCAGTGGCATCAACCCTATCTTCTGGATACGGAGAAGAGTGTGGCAGAGTCGTCACATGGGAGGTTTCATTCTACCTGCGAAAAACCTTGAACTTATAAGACGATTGCCAATTGTGAAAGCGCAAATCGGGTGCAAATAAGGTATACCTTACTGGTTTATGTCATGCATGGCTGTCAAAAGGTACGTGACACGTCCTTTGTGATCGAGCACCATGGAAACCACGCTCCAGTGCCACTCGATCTCGTTTGAGTGCAAGCTTGTAATGTAATCCATCCAGGCAAGCAGTCCATGGTTCCCGTCCCAGACAAACAACATCTTTCCCATAAACGCTTTTGTAGAGGCCTTTTTGGACAGCTTGGCCTCGAACTCCCTGTTCACTTCCCGCCAGCATGCACCCCAACTTTTCTTGATGTTCTCTGTTACAAGACACTCCTCTCCTTTCGTGTTTGTTGTGGATACATAGAACACTACAGATCCCTTAACATAGCCTTGAACAAAATCGTTCTTCAACTTCGTGATGTCGTTTCTCAATGCGGGTCGAACAGCGGGCATAGAAATCATCCTGCATAGTGGGATATCGAGGTTGCCTCCTTGAACCTCCATCAACAAAATCACCTTTGAGGAGTTCACTTTCTGCCCCCCCCATTATCTCCTCGACCTTGTCTTCATAGTGTTCGTCAAATGCGTCTTCCTCACCATCACCTTCTGCCACGGCCCCATCTCCACCCGCGGCTTTCCTTTTTCTTTGCCTCTGCAGAGAATGAATATCCCTGTGAGTGACTAGCTGCCTAAACAGACAGATCAAGCTCCCATAAATCAACCTTGCGTTGACGCAAGGTTGATTGATGGGGTTGCAGCATAGTCCGAAATGCGTCCCGGAACCCTCTGCTGAACCCACGAAATGCCTTGCGTTGACGCAAGGTTGTTTTGGGGGGTTCAAGCAATCTACTTCCCCTACCTTGCGCTTCATGAAACTGGATTTCAGAGGCTGCGAATGCACATAAGAGGCACCCAAATCAACCTCGCGTCAACGCAAGGTTGATTCGAGGGCTACATACGTTTGGTTTCGTACCCAAAACAGACACCTTGGAGCTCAGATATGGACCTTGCGTTGACGCAACCTTCTTTTCCTCTGATATTTGGTCTGTGCTTCAAATCTGGGCTGCACGACCTGCATGACCTCTTCTATTTATTCTAGTGAGGTCGACATCAACCTCGCGTTGACGCAAGGTTGATGTGGGGCTCCCGGTTCCGCATTGAACAGAAAGAAAAAGCAAAAGGCAAATGAGGGTTGATTACAACCTCTGGTTTCTTCTTCACAGCACTTGATGATGCTTCAGCAATGTTCGTCTTTTCCATGGGGTCTGGAGGCCGCATTGGGGGCTGCTATTGAAAATATACTCTCAATGCGTCCGTCCTTGCGCCACTATGTGAGAAGTAAAGCGAGTGTATAATCCGTTACATCTGCCATAGCTACAAGGCTAGTGTTTTGATTGCCCCTTCCATCGAGACCTTGGCTATTCAGAGCCACTCCGACTCTTCCGCTCATAACACTTCCCATTTCTTGTTCTTGTTTCTTGGAGGGAACCACCTGCATATAATTCTCACTCCTGATTGGCTGTGGACTGCTTAGATAATTCCTTAATTCCACCCCCCTCCATGGACATTTCCACCTGGAATGTCCGGTAGGACAGCACATGTGGCATAGGTTTCCCTTTTCTGAACTCGAAAAGGGTTCCGTTACCCTGGCACTGAATGCATTAATGGGCCCACAATTCGTATTAGCTGTTGTACCGGGTAGGTACTTTGACGGCCCTATTTGTCCTCTTGCATGATGAAACCCACTTTTGCAATCGATGCAGTGCGGTATGCTTTGCCTTTGTGGCCACGTGTCCGTTTCTAAACATGCCCCCGACTTCCCCTCTCCGCGTGGCACATTCTCCAAGTTTGACTTCCAAACCTCCTCTTCACTCCATGGCCACTTTTCTAATGTTAATTCACGTCCACCTGTCACTGACCCTATGGACTGTGTAATCTGTATGGGTTGTGTTGGGCTGTGACAGGCTGTGTGGCACTGTGGTGGGCTGTGATAGGCTGTGTCACGCTGTGATGGGTTGTGATAGGCTGTGTGACATTGTGATGGGCTGTGATAGGCTGTGTGACACTTGTACTTCCCGCCCTGGTCATATACGTTCGGCTTAGCAACAAGTGCTAAGTGCTCCATACTCCGTTGGTATCACTGGCGCAGCCCGTGACTGTTTTTGCGTTTCAACATGCAAATCATGTTGCAATGGTTTGTCATGTATACCACTGTACCCCTTCAACTTATTGGCATTGACTCTTCCCAGCATCTCTTTGTTAATGGTTTGTAACATGGCGGTGTTGTTATCATACATCTTCTTTATGACATAAGGTCCTTTCCATGGTGATTTAAGCTTAGAAGCTTTAATCTTCCCCTTCTTCTGCAACCAGAGAACCAAATCTCCCGTCTTAAAAGTCTTTAATTTGCCTTCATCAAACTGTTCCTTCCTCTTCATCTGAATTCTGGTCATGTTATCAGCTGCATCAGCACGTACTTCTTCCACATGGTATAATTCATGTTTCCTGATCTTAATTGAATCTTCCAATTCCATTGTCTTTCCCCATTCAGTTCTCATGGTAGGTAACAAGAATTCCACTCGAAGGAAAGCTTCCATACCATAAACTAATTGGAATGGTGTATACTTAGTGGTGACTTTATATGAAGTCCTGTATGACCACAAAGCTGTCAGCAGCTTTGTATCCCAATCCGTTCTGTTTGCATTGACTATCTTAGCCAAGATAGTACATAATATTTTGTTGGTAGCCTCTGCCTGCCCATTACCCTGTGGGTAATAAGTTGTACTCTTCCTATGCACAATCATGAACTCTTTAGTCAATAGTTCAATGGTCTCATTAATGAAGTGACTTCCCTGGTCAATGATAAATTCCAGGGGACAGCCAAATCGTGTAAGTATGTTATCATACAGGAACCTTGCTGTGGACTTGGCTGTGTTGTCCCTCAGAGCTTTAGCTTCCACCCACTTCATAGTATAATCAGTGGCTGTAATTATGTACTTGTTCTGTGTATTCTTGGCTGGTGTGTCGCGCACCTCACTTTGGTAAGCTCTCTCCTCAAGTCATAGTTACTCGCTTGATGCGTGCGCCTAATTCCCAACCTGGCCGCCGGGCCAACTTGGAGCTCCGGCAGCTCACCGGGGCATAACGGTCCCCCCTTTGATCTCCCAAAGAACCCTCCAACGATTTCAAACCAGCGGAATTCCCTTAGGTAGTTGGCAGTCCGGAACAGCTCCCCACTCTTTGGTCGCTTTCCGGCTCGCTCGCTTACTCACTAGTTTTTGGTCACCAACGGGCTTGCACCGTTCTCGGGGTTACTACTCCCTATATATACTTCTGTAGCTGTCCGCGGGGGTTTCACAACCAGCCATGCCATTTTATGGCGAACCACCACGAAGACCCTCGATTCCCGGTGGTGAGTCGCGGTGAGTCTTGGCCCACTCACCGCGGCCCCAATGGACCGTGATGAGTCCCAAGACTCCCCACGACTCCCACCTTGAGGTCTCCACCCCATGGTGAGTCCTATGCCACCCCCACTAAGTCCCGCTAAGCTACCACCACCCCTTGTGGAGCCACCCCCACCGCAACCCGGTGTGCGGGGTTCCACCTAGTGAGCGCCACCGCCTCCTTGAGTGCCTTGGGCACTCAAGGGTGCTTCAGCCCCTGTACCTATCGCTGCTACTGCCCCCACCACAGGGGCAGCCCCTCTTGTGTCCCGACCCCCCTGCCCTCAAGGCAAAGGGCCGCGACACACACCCCTACCAACAGGGAGTCGATGTCCTCATCGACTTGTCCATTTTGTAGAAACGAACATCCAAGTTGTGGCGTCCCACATCAAGGAGTTTGTTTCCGTACCATGGCGTCCCATGGCAAAGAACCAAACCCCACACTTGACTCTACTCTCCACTAGCTAGTTCGGCCGACTTCCTCCAAGTCCCGGCCAAGGGTGGAGCCTCTCCAGCTCCTCCCAGTGCACTCTTCTTGGCCTACTTCAAGGCCAAGGAACGATCCTCCCCGAGGATCGAATCGCCTTACTGCAACAACATTGCTTGCGACCGCTCATGATGCCGCTTTTGGCATCACCTTGAGCAAGGGTTCCCTGGAACCCTCTTTGACTAGGAAGATAACCTTGAACCAACCGTGCGCCCCAATCACTACAATTGGGTCCGCCTTGGAATGCTGGCCTGAGGTACGGGAACACGCCGAAGCCGCACTACGACTTCGTCCTGAGGCTACACGATTATAGTACGTGAACGGAAGCACGTAGCTTCCGCGTTAGCCCGCACTACAAGGCAACCCCCTCGGTAGCGCAGTTATAGTACGCACACGCGCCAGGTGCGCACTAGCACGTGAACTCCCAAAGAAGGCGCAAGTTTCCTTGCCCCTTGGATGGGGGTCACCCGATTTCGGCACTACGCAAACACACAATTAACCCAATTTACCTCTCCCACTTTTATAAGCTAGCATGCATTCTACACACTAGCCAACCACACCATGCATCACCATTCCAAACAAAATAGGACGCACAACATTTGGAATCCATTTCATTTATAGCACGTTTTGTACAATACAAGTTTTTGCAATCAGATTCCTAAGCTAGCTAAGCCGGGCTAAGCATGCATTCCCTCCCCCACGCTCCAAGGTTGATGTCCCCATCAACGCTTCTTCCGCTTTTGAGGTCGCCCTTCGAAAGCTGCGATCGCCTCGGATGCGTTTCCCATTTCTGAGGCACGCACCCAAGATGCCTCCACATGATGATAGCCCTTCCATTTGACGAGATACTCCATTTCTTGGTTCTTGAACCTCCTTGACTTAAGTATCGCCTCCACCTCGTACTCAGGTTCATTTTCATGATCCAACAGCATAGGTGGCGGACGCAACACTTGATGCCGATTCGGACGCGCTTCATCTTTGAAGTAAGGCTTCAAAAGGGAGACATGGAATACTGGGTGCACCTTGCTGTTTGCCGGCAGCTCCAATTCATACACATCCTCATTCATAACCTTCCGAATGCGAAAGGGTCCCGCATACGGAGGTACGAACTTCGGACTCACTTCCGGAGGTAGTCGGAAATTCTTGATGTTCAACCAGACCTCCGTGCCTGCCTCAAACTTCACTTCCCTCCGCTTCCGATTCCCCTGCCTTTCATACCGTTTCCTAGCTTTGGCAATGTTGTACTTTGCGAGCTTCAACAAACGCTCGCATTCTTCCAGTACTGCCGCTACTGCCGGTTCCTCAACGTCGTGGGCGGCCCAACTTGTCGGCACCAGAGGTGCTTTTCCATAGACCAATACGAAAGGGGAAACTCCCGTTGCGGAGTGTTCTGTGTTATTATAACAGAACTCTGCCGCGTCTAAGTGTTCCACCCAGTCTGTTTGGTCTGCCGACACGTAATTCCGCAAGATCTGCTTCACTACGGAATTCACCCTTTCTGTTTGGCCGTCGGTCGTAGGTCGGAAGGCGGTGCTCATCTTCAGCCTCATCCCCATCTTCTTCCAAAGTGCTCTCCAGAATTTACTCCTAAACTTTGGATCGCGGTCTGAGACAATATCCTTCGGGACTCCATGATGCTTTAAGACGTGGGCGAAGTAAAGTCGCCCTGTCTCCTGCGCCGTTGCCGTCTCCTTGGTGGGGATGAAATGGCCCATTTTACTGAACCTATCTACCACCACCATGATTGCATCAAATCCTTTTGACAGCGGCATAGCAGTCATGAAATCCATCGAGACGCTTTCCCAAGTCCCCTCTGGAATCGGCAAGGGTTGTAACAGCCCCGCTTGCTTTTTGTATTCACTCCGGTTTTGTTGGCATGTGGTGCATGTCTTGACATACTCCTCTGCCTCCTCCCTCAGTTTGGGCCAGAAATACTCTCTCTTCAAGAGTGCCGCAGTGCGCTTGGCTCCGCCGTGGCCCGCAAGCGGGCTATCATGGCATTCTCTCAAGAGGCTATCTCTGATCCCTCCCTTCGGCACGTAGAGACGTTTTTGCTTATACCGGAGCAGTCCATTTTGCAAGTGGAACTGCGATTTAACCCCCATCCTCAAGTCCTGCATCACGGACTTTGCCAGCTCATCCTTCCGGCAAGCCTTCCGGATCTTCCTTTGGAGCGCCGTCTCGCCCTTGTACACCAACAAGAGCTGCTGCTTTCTACTTAAAGCATCGGCCACCACGTTGTCTCGTCCCAGTTTGTACTGGATATCCACGTCGAACACCGCCAAAGTATCTTGCCACCTAAGTTGTTTTGGGGACAACTTGGGCTGCGTGGCAAAATACTTCACCGTGACATTGTCCGTGAACACCTTCACTGGGTTGGAACCAATATAGTGGCGCCAGAGCTCAACTCACTGCACCACCGCCTTCATCTCTTTTTCGTGCGTCGGCCACCGTCGCTCCACTTCATTCAATTTCTTACTTTCGTAAGCCACTGGACGTCCATCTTGCATCAGTACACCCCCAATCGCGAAGTCCGACGCATCTGTGTGTATCTCGAATGGACGATCAAACTCCGGGATTTTCAAGACTGGAGCTTCCGCCATCTGCTACTTCAATTCAGCAAAAGCTTGGCCACAAAAGGTGTTCCATGCCCAGACTTTAGATTTACACAGAAGGTCTGACAGCGGCCCCGCAATCTTGACGAAATTTCTCACATACTTCCGGTAATAGGAGGCGAGTCCTAGGAAGGATCGCACTCCCGGGACCGAAGTCGGAGGATCCTAGTCCAAGATCGCCCTCACCTTTCTGTCATCCATTTTGATCCCATCCTGTGTAATCACATGCCCCTGGAACTCCACTTTTGTGACCCCGAATTCGCACTTTGAAGCTTTGGCATACAGCTTCCCTTCCCGCAATTTGTGGAACACCCTTTTGAGGTGCTCCAGGTGCTCCTCCTTTGTTTTCGAATACACCAAGATGTCGTCGATGTACACGATCACAAAGTCATCCAACCACTCCTGGAAAAGGCTGTTCATCAGCGTGCTAAAGGTCGCAGGTGCATTCGTGAGCCCAAAAGGCATCACCAGGAACTCATATGAACCATACCTTGTCATGCACGCGGTCTTCTCCTCATCTCCTTCCGCCACCCAAATTTGGTGATAGCCGGAGCGCAAGTCAATCCGGCTGAAATACTTCGCTCCTGCCAACCGATCCAAGAGGTCGTCGATCCTTGGCAAAGGGTACCGGTTTTTGATAGTCAACTTGTTCAGAGCCCTGTAATCGACACACATCCGCAGCGTCCCATCCTTCTTGTCTGCAAATAGCACCGGGGCTCCGTAAGGTGACTTACTCGGCCGGATGTACCCCTTTGACATTAGATCCTTGAGCTGAGTCTTCAGCTCGACCAACTCCCTGTGGCTCAACCGGTAGGGGGCCTTGGCAGGCGGTTCCGATCCCGGTATCACCTCAATCTTGTGGTCAACTCCTCTTCGCGGTGGCAAGCCGCTTGGTAAATCCTCCGGCATCACATCCTGGTATTTCTCCAAGATCCCCTTGATCCAATCTGGGCTCGGCTCCCCATCGCCTTCTCCCTTCACTTCTCTAATGTAAAGCAAAAATTGGGGCTCGTGGGCCTCCTCCACGGCCCACTCCCTTGCTGACAGAAGGTTTATTCGCCCTCCCACGGATTTGGGCGTTTCCGACACTCTTAAAACCTCGCCACCATTCCCACATGGCAGCGTGATCACTCTCTTGCGGCCGTCTATGACCGCTCCGGATTTGCTCAAAAAGGTCATCCCCAAAATGAGATCCACTACATCGATCTCGCAAATGCTGAAGTTCCCACGTCCCTTCCAACTCCCCAGTTGAAGAGGAACATCAAACGCCAACCTTGTCGCCAACTGTGGTTCTCCTTTGGCAGAACGCACCTCAATAGAGGCCCCCACGTCACTTGTCGGGAGTCCCAACTTTCGCACCGTCGCCGGCGTCATGAAGGAGTGCGACGGTCCTGTGTCCACCAACAACGACACGTTAGTTCCGGATATTATCCCTTCCACGAACAATAACTGTCTCCCTTTACGCAGGGCGCCAGTTTCCTGATACAACTCACAAGAATAGTTGCCTACCTTGCAAGTCTTGGCAACCACCGCTTCCACCAAGCGACTGATGGTATCTTCCGACAGCTCCGTGGTTGCCCGAGTCATGTTCAATTGACGAGGTTTTGTGCACTTCTTGGCCATGTGCCCGGGCTCCCCGCAATTGAAACAAACTCCATCAAAGGTCGCCTTCTGTCCACCATATGTTGCTCCACCCGCTTTTCCTTTCGAAGCACCGGGTGCCGCCTTGACGTGTGAAGGCCCTCCCTTCGATTTCCACGTGCCATTGTCGCCGCGTGGCCTATCCCACTTCTTTTCCGGTCGGAAGGAGTCACCTTCCCGCCGGGTCTTCTTGTGGTTCAGCTCCGTACGGCCTTGTCTCTCACCCCTAGGGACATCCAAGAAACATTCAGCCCTCTCAATTGCCTCGTTCAAAGTCTTGGGTGGCTTCTCCACCAACTTCCGCCTGGCCCATGGGGCCAGCCCGCCACAAACTTGAAGACCATTTCTGGTTCTGCCATGTCCGCGACTTCGAGCAATAGCACATTGAAAGCTTGGACATACCCCCGAATGTCATCTGTTTGCTTCATATTCCTCATCTTGTCCCGGGCAAGCCAGGACGCGTTGAGGGGCACAAACTGTCTCTTCATCAATTCCTTGAACTCACTCCAGTTCAAGGTTTCCGGGCTTGGGCCTCGGTCGTGAAGGCGTTTCTGCCACCATTGTTGAGCATAGCCCCTCAAATAGGTGGGAGCCACTTCCACCCGATCCTCGTCACTCAACTTGGCCGCCCGGAAGTACTGCTCTAGCTCCAGGAGCCAGGTGTTGAGTGCCTTCCGATTTCGGACGCCCTCAAAGGTGCCGGGTTCCTTAGGCTTCACCTTAAACTTTGCCTTAGTGGAAGTGGCATTAGCCGCCTTCAACACGTCTTTCAACATCCCGCCAAACTGCGCCAACAACCCTTCCCAAAAGGCTGCCGGCATGGGAGGCATCTCTTGGTTTGTCGGAACTCCCAAGGATTCCTCGGATTCCTCCCGCTCTTGAGCGGCCTCGTTTTCGGAAACATGCATCGCTTCCTCAAACGGCCGCCTCGGTGACAAGTCGCCCCCATCGGGCACACCAGGATCATCGTCTTTTGGGCCGTTCCGCTTTCGCTTCGGCTTGCCCGACCCCATTATGAGGCCAATCCCAAGGACAATCGCGTACTGAACTCTAAGCTCTGATACCAAGTGTCGCGCACCTCACTTCGGTAAGCTCCCCTTCAAGTCATAGTTACTCGCTTTGATGCGCGCGCCTAATTCCCAACCTGGCCGCCGGGCCAACTTGGAGCTTCGGCTGCTCACCGGGGCATAACGGTCCCCCCTTTGTTCTCCCAAAGAACCCTCCACCGATTTGGAACCGGCGGGAATTCCCTTTGGTAGTTGGCAGTCCGGAACAGCTCCCCACTCTTTGGTCGCTTTCCGGCTCGCTCGCTTACTCACTAGTTTTTGGTCACCAACGGGCTTGCATCGTTCTCGGGGTTACTACTCCCTATATATACTTCTGTAGCTGTCCGCGGGGGTTTCATAACCAGCCATGCCATTTTATGGCGAACCACCACGAAAACCCTCGACTCCCGGTGATGAGTCGCGGTGAGTCTTGGCCCACTCACCACGGCCCCTATGGACCGTGATGAGTCCCAAGACTCCCCACGACTCCCACCACGAGGTCTCCGCCCCCATGGTGAGTCCTATGCCACCCAACCGGTCGGAATTGCGCTGTCTCAAGCGGTCGGAATTGCACTCGGCTCCATGCATCAGATACAAAATGGAAATGCGGCGCCGCATTTCCGTTCTGGAATGTCGGAAAGTGCGACTCGGACGGAAATGCGGTGCCGCATTTCTGTTCCCGTTGTTCATAATTCTCAATCAGAATGGAAATGCGGTACCGCATTTCCATTCCACCTTCACATACCGTGCTTTCTGGATGGAAATACGTTACCGCATTTCCGTTCTGGATAGTGTTAAGGTCTCACCCGGGCGGATATGCGGTGCCGCATTTCTGTTCCCTTTGTTCATAATTCTCAATCAGAACGGAAATGCGGTACCGCATTTCCGTTCCACTTCCACATACCGTGCTTGCTGGATGGAAATGCGTTACCGCATTTCCGTACCACCTTCACATACCGTGCTTGCTGGATGGAAATGCGTTACCGCATTTCCGTTCTGGAGAGTATAAAGGTTTCCCCCGGACGGAAACTCGGTGCCGCATTTCCGTCGCTCTGGTGCATGACCAAGATGCAATACGGAAATGCGGCGCTGTATTTCCGTCCACCAGCAATCGAAAGAATCACTCGGGACGGGAAATCTGGAACCTGAATGGGTTGCATTGTTCCGAAACAACACAATTGCGGCCAGTCTTGATGAGCACAACTTGGTTGTCTGACCGTTTTAACTAACAGTACTGGCACTTGTCAGTGCGAACGTTCCTGTCTGCACCGAGAATACTGCTGGATCCACCCTCAGGAGAAACTGTCAGGAGATGTTATTTCGTCGCCGAATCGGCCATCATTGTCTAACTACTGGCTATGGAATCACACCTCCCACCTTCATGCATGTAGCTTGAAACAATACTTTCCACTTCAATGTGCGACTTCCAATCGTCGATGGACTCCGCATGGTGCCTGTGAGCCTTGGTCTGTCGCTATACTGAACCTCGCACTTGCCAACTTCGTGCGGTCTTCGATGGCTCCGAATTCCTACGCTATAGTTTGCTGTCCTCCGCAACTTGGGAGAGCCTGGATCCCAAACGAGGGAGGACTTTGCAGAGTGACTGAAACTTACCTTTGTTCCAAATTTAAGCTCAAACCGGGCACAGTTTATTTGGAAGAAGAAAGGAATGATGTTCCTGGACAGGTTGACGAGACCATTGTCGTGCTAGGTAACGACGGAGGTTGCGGAATCGAATGGCACGTACCCCCATCAGACACCATCCTATACCGAGCTGTGGGAATGCCCATTCCCTTTCCGAATCAGTCGCTGCCCACACCATCCACAAAGGAGTCCGGAAACCGACAGGCGGCCACTGCCAACAGAGAGGTATGCAACGATAATCATTCCCGACCTGGACCATCAAGACCCTCCATAGCTTCTCGTGTGGACGTATTCGACATTTCCGACGAGGAAGATGATTGCATTGAGGTACCCATGTCCTCCGCACGGTCGTTCAAATCCGGCATGGACGTCTCTGTAGGTGCTACGCATGTGCCCTCGAGCATAACTCCAACCCGGTCCATTGTGCAGCTCCTACGACAACATCACCTCGATGGTTCTCGCTCCGAGCTGGCTGCTCTCGACTATGCCAAATTCCCAGTCAGAAAGGTAACGTTTCTGCCTCCCGAAGTCGATGGCAATGTCATCTTCGAGTTTCCACCTGTTTCTTCGTCAAACAAAGCCTCCGGGATGTTAACAGACATGGATCGAAAGCATGACGGACACCCCTGGTGTGTGACGAAGACCAGTAGCACGAAAATTGCTGATGGTGTTCGTGTACGATATGTCCTCTGTGCGGGGAAGCTGAGGTGCCTCAATCCACCTGCTTCACTTTCTCTCCAAAGGAGGGCGGAGAAACAAGACGGATTGGACTGGCACAACGCATCATCCATTCATTGTCTCCAGCCAAGCTCCTGCGGGTTCTTTCAAGTGTGCACATTGCAAAGAACCACCGACGTGCATGTCCATGTGCAGAGCCAAGCAATATTACGTAATCCATTTGCTCCCGGACTTGACTAGAGCTTGCATACACGTTGGGGTCCACTACCACCCCTTGGCAAGAGGCAACATGCGGGAGGCTGTGCAGGAAGCACACGACATCATAAAAGAGGAGGTGAAATTGAGCCCCGGAGCCAGACCAAAGCAGATTCAGCCCACAATCATGTCTGAAGATGGTTCCGACCGAGAGCCCTTGACCGAAGATGAGATGCGTGACCTCTTGGAGTCCGTCTCGCACGTTTGTAGTCCGAATGTGCGGAATCACATCGTATCTTGCAAACAGGAGTTCGGCAGGGGGTCGGACATGTACTCAATCCTGGAGGTGAAACAAATGACTGGATATGACTACATCCAAGGTAGCAGGTTTCCAGGGCAAGGCAGCGAATCCGATCGTTGTTACATTTTCAAAATGTCAACGTGTGGGCCTGGGAGTGGAGTCGACTTGGTCACTCGCATGACAACTGGAAACTTGTCGAATGCTTGGGTGATGTTTGATCACATCAAGCGAATTACAAACCATCAGTGGGTGACTATGGGTGCGCATGTTTATGACTATCACTCCAAGAGGCTCATGACGATTGCAATCTGCGAGATGAAAGGGGAGGACACACAGTCCGAGATGCATCTGTGGGAGGGCATAAACGAGCAGATGGCAAGGGCGGGATTGCCAGAGCCCAATTTCAGGGGTTCATGGCAGACAACGCTCAGGCCAACTGGGCAGCGGTGCGGCGTGTGTACGGTGAGGACCCCAATGTTCCAATGGAGGGGAAAGAGAGATCCTGTGGATTCCGTTGGATGCAGAGTCTATCCCACTACACTACCAAATTTGTTGCTAGCTCATTCCAGGCTGAACACCGTGTCCTTTGTACGGCGTGGAAGGATGCACCCACATTTGATGACGCGGAGGTTAAGTTTGCTATCATCGAGGCTTGGTGGAACACGTCAGGTGCAGTGGAGACAACCAATCTGGGAGCATTGCACAGCTGGTTGGGGTGGTGGCATTTTCGGTATCGACAGTTCGGACAGTACATGCGGGAGGTAGCTGCTGTCATTTTCGTTCATTTGTCTTTCTGTTACGGACATTTCGATTGGTCCCTCACCATTGTTTGTGTCCTTCTAGGAGCGGTGCTTGGATTCCGACACGGACATGCCGAACACGAATATGGCAGAATCGGTCCACTCCTCCTGGCGAGCGTCTTCTGTCGCACATCCGGTGGACGTAGTGACGGCCACAACGGAGGACATCGACAGAGCAATCATGCAGCAAGCCACGTACTACAAGTTCCTGAGCGGCAAACAATGGGGCTTTGGCCGGACAGGGAGGAATTGTTGGTACGAACAGCTCTGAGGTCCAAGAATCCAGTGAAATGGGCGACAGCATTGCGAGAGAAGATCAAAGGGACGCCTCTGCACCGCAGAGGTGAACACCTAGAGGGGGACGTCCGGACTCGCCCTGTCAGGCAGAGGATTGAAGAGGAACCCGGGTGCGAAGAGGATTCCTAGAGATCCGACAGGAACATTCGGACAGCACCTCGAGGTCCGTCATGTTGCCGCACAATGTGTCTTCCAGCAGTGGAAGCCCAAGAAATTCCAGATCGCCGTCGCCTTCAACCAGGGATTTTGTGCGAGAAATTCCCACCGCTCCCTTGCCCCAGATTCCGCCCGCTGTTATGCAGTATGGCCAAGCCATTGTGGAGACGACTGTGTCTGCATCACAGTGGAGAATTGCTCGCACAAAGCCGTCGTTTCGAGGAAGGTGTTCCGCAATTCGTGTGGATACACGGCAACGTTGTTTAGAATGATAAGGAGGAATCCAGATGGGGCTGTCCCTGCTCCTACTTTTACAGGAAGATTTGTCCATGCAAAGTTTGCGGAGGCGACAACCACCCAGTTCTGGTTCTGCAGCACGACATTATGACTTGCGTGTATGGATCCCAAGTACGGCATACACCAATGCCAGAGGCTCCAAAAGAACCCCCGGTGTGGCCGTGGACCAGGCTGCGATCTGAGTCAGGTTGAGGCCGACGCCCTTACCCGCCGCAGGATTTCGGATTGGTGCAGCGCACTGACGTCCCCAGACAACCATTCCGCTTCCACAGCCTCCACCACCGACCCCTGTGAGAGCAAGAACAATTGGACACGACAGCTCTAAGCATCCTACACACCGTTGGGGGAAACCGAAGGGCGCGCGACCTCCCTCAAAGTGAACGAGACAAGGATGGGGAATGCACTTCGGATGAACTGTACAATCCAGAGCTCGACTGAAGTGCCCCCACCAGGTTTCGGCCGTGTGTATCAGATGGCCACGGCGGGCTCAGCTATTCGCAATGAGGTGTACACCATCACCATTTCAGAATTACCCACCTGCAATTGCCAAACCGACTTCCAGATCATGGTGAACAAGGGGGCCATCATACTGCCTTGCAAGCATTTGTACTAAGCTTTACCTAAAGAGACTCCCTTTGTAATTCCACAACTCATCACTTCATCATGCACCAGGGTTGAGCCCCCAGGACTCTCTGAATATGGATCCATGGGACCAGTGAGCTTGGCTTGCGGTCCCATACAATGGTACGCCCATCCTTTTCGGATAGTAGAACTGTACTGGCGCCAGTACCTCAGACTCTGGCCACAGAAAGGTCCGACATATGGCTTGCCTGAATCCTCATGTATATCTTTGGCACCACCTTGCTCATTGTTGGCCTCAGGGTCCTCAGACACTTGATCTACAGTCATCCCTGTTGAGGTCCAACCTGGCCTTCCGCTGCCACATACACAGAATGCAATGCCTGCCATCCGGGCACCATCTCCTCGTCCGCTCACCATGCCACCGAGCTCCAGTGTCATCCTTCTGGCTTCGTGCATGGATTGCCACTGCCACTCAACCCCTCTGCATTGCGATGTGACCAAACCCGGTCGATGCACCACCTGAAAGTCATACTTTGAAGGATGAGTGCCCACCGTGCAAGCTTCCCCGTAAGCTTGTCTGACTCCATCAACCACTTGAGTGGTTGGTGATCCGCGACAAGAGTGAAGAGATTGCCGTATAGATAGCACCTGAAGTGTGCTACGCCCACACTGCAGCTAAGCATTCTCCCTCATATGTATTACTTATACTCTGCAGCATTGTTCGAGCGTCTAGCATAAGCCACTTGTTAGAGGACTGTCTGGGACTTAGACACTTATACGGGATCTGTGGGGTACCCTTAATTTTGCACAGACTGAGACCAACAGGAGCCTTAGGGTGA